>JARQOC010000005.1:550708302-550914436 GCA_033576535.1 Allobates femoralis
TGGGCAACTATTTCCAACTGGATGTGATCGGCCATTCTGGAAGCCCATAAGGAAAAAGCCAAAGCCCCTTAATCAAGGTCATGGCATACTCCACTCGAGCAGCAGGTGGTACCTTGATTGTAGATCATCAAACGTCTTCTCAACAGGTCTACAAGTACTACGGTATGTGGTCTTCAGTTCACAAGTCTTATATAATACATACCTTTTGAGTCAGATATGAGTCTTACCTGAGGGGTTGTACAGATTGGAGTCGCTGAGGCTGAGGCTTTGCCATTTATCTTTATAGCTCTTCCTTCTCAATTTAGGGGACGTTTTAGGACATCCCATGGTTCCTGTGTCTTCAATTGAAGGGTACGAGAAAGAGATTTTACGGGAAGTATCATATTACCTCTTTTAATGTATTATCATAACCAGTCCTGTACCTGTGCTAATCTGTAGATAGGAAGTCTGTCTCTTGACTTTCCAGGAATTACCGGATCACACCATCACCTCTCGGACTCCTCCTTCCACACAGAGCTCCACCGTTCCTATCCGTTACATGATATACCATAGGTTCTGAGCGCCTGGGCGATAATCTGTCCATACTTGAGGAGTAAGGTACACTTTATTACATTAGTTTTAGGTGTATGACCCTAAACTTAAAACTAATATTATCAAGCTCCCTTTGATACACACCTCCCGATTCTCCAGATAAGCTTATCCTTATGTGGATTTCTGTCTACATGATGTATCTGTAAGTCGCCCACAGTCACTGTGTATATAAGCTGCAGCCAGTATAAAGTACATAGTGACAGTGCATATATATCGCGGAATGTGCACTTTGTCACCACTTCCTTAAAAGAACAGTAAACCTTATCAGTGTAAACTATTGTTTTCTGTTATCTGCCATCTCTTAGGTTTGAATGGTATGAGCTTATTTGTAATGCAGCGGACTTTAGACGCAAGGGTTTTCCCTATCTGAGATGCCATGGCCTTAGGATCCATGTCCAGGACCCTCACTTATCAAATGCCAATCTTTGACCCCTACTAAACAAACTATGCAAATGACTTCATTTTATAACTGTCATAGCAATTTCACCTCTTTACTCAGCTTATTGATAAACCACCATTACACCTTCCCATCTGTGTTGCCAACCATCCAGAAATTCCAAGACAGTCTGTAATAATGGTGCCCTTTTATGCCCTGGTCGTAGAAAAAAATTGTAGGTGTCCGGGGTTTTTTTTTTTAAGCTTACTTGGATCACATATCATAATGATTTATTATGCCTTTCCAACATGTCCATAAAAACATTGTCCGTGATTTTTTTGATAGATTACTATACAACTCTGTCATTCCTTCTCTCGGTTGCTCTCTCCTCTGTCTCGATCTCTGTCCCCTCTAATGACACCCAAATCATGTGGCTGGAATTACTAGCCAGACTTTAGGTCTGCTCTCACTGCACGTTGAGCCCTGTCTGATGTCTCGATAGGAAACCCTGTACACGAGCCTCTCCTACTATGGGCTAGTCCTAAACATTAACTCTACTTTACCCTGTGTTCAGCAAATACATCTAAACACTATTAACACATATCAAAATACCGTGTTTTTCGCTTTTTAAGACGCACCACAAATTTAGATAAAGAAACTAGGAAAAAATGAACTTAAAAAAGGGGTCCATCCTATAATCTGGTGCATCTCATATGCAGTGTAGTTTATCGTGGCGGGGGGTTGGCACGATGGTGATGGAGGGTCACTGCAAGCAGGATTGCAGCGATGGGGGTCGGCATGATGGGGCAATGCTTCAGGCAGGAGGCAGGGTCACCGATGCATGTTGGCAGTGGGGCAGGGCTTGGAGCTGGGGATGTCGCGTTCATGTACGGCAGGCACCATTGACACTAAGTACATTCGGTAGAGGCAGCGCAGGCACAGACTGAGCTCTCGGCTACCTGTGATCTCAATCTGTGCCTGCGCCACCTATGCAGCCATTTGCTTGTCGGAACCCGGAAGTATCATTGACATCCATTTCGACACCCCCCAGCTCCAAGCCTGCAATCATTGTTCCTCTGCTGACATCCACCAGCGACCCTAACGGCTCAATTGCCACTGCAACCCACGTCGGGTAAGCAAGGTTCGGATTAAAAAAGGCACCCCCATTTTCCCCCCAATTTTGGAGAAAAAAATGTGCATTTTATAATCTGAAAAATGCAGTACAGATTCAACATTACAATTCACATTACACTTAACAATATTGGTTTCTTTAAGGGGGGAATGCGACAATATGTCCACCCCCTTACACTATGTTAGTTGTCACAAGTTTTTGAATGATCTCATGACAACAATACCAGGATTTACATTTATTGGAGATATAGCTGTGTATATGTTGGGGGAAATACTAAGTATTTGATCCCTAGCTGATTTTGTAAGTTTGCAATGCCCACTGACAAAGACATGAACAGTCTATTATTTTAAGAGTAGGCTAACTATACCAGAGAGAGATAGAATATCAAAAATAAAATCCAGAAAATCTCATTGTCTAAATTATATAAATGTATTTGCATTTTGCAGAGAGAAAACTGAATTAGTCCTTACCGGTAATTCCTTTTCTTGGAGCCTTCCACGACAGCATTGGAGGATGTCGTCCACGCCCTATTGGGGGACAGGAACACAGAGAGGTTAAAAGCCCCTCCCCTTCCTCAGTACTCCAGTGTTTACCAAGATCACCCTTAGCCATGGATTACCTGATACAAACCGGAATCAAACACCAACAAGGGGGGGAACTGATGCTGTCGTGGAAGGCTCCAAGAAAAGGAATTACCGGTAAGGACTAATTCAGTTTTCTCCATTCGCCTTCCACGACAGCATTGGAGGAATACCACCGATACTCCTCAGGGTGGGACTATTGCCTGTAGGACTTTCCTACCAAAGGACAGATCCCGACTGAAGGACAGATCTAACCTATAGAGGCGAGAAAAAGAGAGGAGAGACTACCACGTAGCCGCTCTGCAAATCAGCTCCGATGAAGCTCCAGCCTGCTCCGTCCAGGACGTAGCAGCAGTCCGAGGTGAAGGAGCCTTCAACCCCACCGGAGGAGCAAGGACCGGAGTGACGTAG
This sequence comes from Allobates femoralis, assembly GCA_033576535.1. NCBI lineage: Eukaryota > Metazoa > Chordata > Amphibia > Anura > Aromobatidae > Allobates > Allobates femoralis. The sequence goes on from JARQOC010000005.1 coordinate 550,711,394, forward strand.
GCCTCACAGATCACCTTTGTGATCCAGGAAGTGATGGTAGCCTGGGAAGTCTTCTTCCCTGTATTATTCCCAAAAGCCGAACAAACAGGTTCTGATCTAACCTCCAGGAAGCGGTCTCTCGGATAGAGGAGGACAGTCCGACGAACATCCAAGGATTGAAACACGGCCTCAGCCGCATTAGCAGGAGATTGACAAAACGAAGGCAGAACCACTTCCTTGGGACCGATGGAAATCCGACAACTTTCGAACGAAAAGATGAATGCAACCGAAGCGTAATGCGAACAACGGACACCACGAGGCACGGAGCCCGGACAGAGAGTGCGGACACCATGAGGCACGGAGCCCGGACAGAGAGTGCGGACACCACGAGGCACGGAGCCCGGACAGAGAGCGCCTGCAGTTCTCCAACTCTGGGAGCAGAAGTGATGGCCACCAAAAACGCCACCTTGTGAGAGAGAGACGTAAGGGATGCAGCAGACAAGGGTGCAAAGGGACTTCGAGCAAGCCCTTGGAGAACAAGCATCAAGTCCCAGGGAGGGACAGAAGGCCGAATCCGGGGATGCCACCCCCAAGCAGAAGTAAAAAACTGCTTGAGCCATGGATGGGAAGCAAGATCCTAGGCAAAAACCGCCCCAAGTGCCGACCTCTGGACTTAAAGAGTGCTCGGCCGAAGCCCCAAATCCAAGCTACGCTGCAAAAATCCAAGAGTTGGGCCACATTAGGATGATGCATTGTCGGGATGGAAGGAGCACACCAGGACAGGAAACGATGCCAGCCCTCCCGTAAATAGCATTTGTCACAAGCTTCCTGCTCTGCTGAAGCGTGTGGATCACTGCCTGGGAGAGACCCTTGATCCTCAGGATCCTGGCCGCAACAGCCAGGCCGCCCGAATGAGCCACTGAGGGCCCGGGTGAAACAGAGGACCCTGGGACAGTAGGTTGAGACTGTGGGCTAACATAATCGGTCCCTCCAGCCCAGGTCTCGGATGGCATTGTACCACGCCAGTTTGGGCCCCAGGGGAGCCACCAGTATAGTGCCACCCCCTCCGCCCGAATCCGTTGCAACGTTTTTGGGAAGTAGTGGGATTGGAGGAAATGCATACACCAACCGGAAGTCCCAGGGATGGGCAAAAGCGTCCAGCCCCCGAGGATGGTCCGACCGCGTCAGGGAGAAAAAGTTTGGCACCTTTATATTCGAGCCCGAAGCGAACAGGTCGATCGAAAGGACACCCCACCTGTCCGTAAGAGAGCGAAATACTTCCGGATGGAGGCACCATTCTCCTGGGTGGACCTCCGTGCGGCTCAAGAATCTGCCTGTACATTGACCATTCCCTTCAGATGTACTGCCGAGGAGGAGAGAAGATGGCGTACTGCCCACAAAAAGAACAGTCTTGCCAGCCCCTGCAAGTGTAAGCCACGAGTACCGCCTTGGTACCGCAAGAAAGCAACCGTAGTCACGTTGTCTTGACAGGACCTTGACATGATGACCCCGGAGAACGTGAGCTGCAGCAAGAAGCGCTTCCTCCACTGCCAGAAGTTTGAAGACTGGCGACTGACCGAGCGACTCCAAATCCCCTGGAAGGGTGTGCGAACTACCATCGTACCCCAACCGGAACCGCTGGCATCAGTGGGAACGGAGGTCACAGGAAGGTGTCTGGGATTCATCCCCAGGAAAGCGAGGTTACCACCCGCCCCGGGGTCCGGACCCGCGAGTTTAAGGAATCCTGACGTCTGTCCCAAGAACTCAGTATGTGTTCCTGGAGCAGTCGGGAAGGAGCCTGAGCCCATGTTACTGACTGAATGCAGGCCGACATGGCCCCTAACAGGGACATTGCTTCCCGCAAGGAGGTCGACCCCCTTGCCCGGAAGCGGGTCAGATTCACGCGGCGCAAAAGCCGATATGCCGCAGGAAGAAACGAGGTCTGTCTGGGGGAGGCCAGCAAGACCCCCAAAATTTGACGTCGGGTTGCAGGCACCCGTTCCGATTTTTGAAGATTGGGTACCCATCCCAGGGACTGAAGAATCTCCAATGTGTTGGAGACCTTTGTGCGCAGAAGCACTGCCGAAGGAGATACCACCAACATGTCGTCTAAATAGGGAAGCACACATATCCCCTGGGTCTGGATGAATGTGATCGCTTCCCCCATGAGTTTGGTAACCTCTGGGGCCGACGAAATCCCAAAGGGCAACACATTAAGCCAAGAATGGACCGTCCCGCCTGCCCCTGAGATCGTGAATCGCAGAAAGCGCTTGTGGGACGGGTGAATGGGGACATGAGAATACGCGTTCTGGAGGTCCACAATAACCTGGAGTAGCGCCCCTGGCCCTCCTCTCCAGGAGGAACTGGGGACCCCACACCCGAATCCAACAGGTGTCGCAGACCCGACAAGAAATACTGTGCGAGAGTCTCCCTGAGGAAGGGAGAGGACTCGAAGACATGGAGGAGCTGGCTCTCGAATTCCAAGCGTAGACCCTCCCAACTGGTCGAGAGGATCCAAGGGCACAAGGAGATTGCTTGCCACTGTGGCAGAAACCGCAGGAGCCGCCCCGCAATGGGGAAGGCGGCCTTGTTTAGGGGCGGCTGGTGATGCCGCTGCTGGGGGAGCAAGATATTACGGGTCTTGTCCCCGTACTGGAATGCCCAGCGACCAGACTTACCCTTCCCTTTAGACTGGGAGGGTTGGCTGCGCTCAGGCCAAAAGGACTGCCTCCGAAAGGGCTCCTGTTCCGGGAGACACCTTTTCCAGGATGTCATCCAATGCCCTTTGCAAGGGGAGGCCACACAGCTGGAGCTTTGACGTGACCTCCCCATTCCACATCGTAAGCCACACTGCCCTGCGAGCTGTGTTAGCCAACACTGCGCACCTGGCGCCAACGCGGAACGACTCAGCAGAGGCATCAGCCCGTAGCACGTCTCAGAAGTGGAATGGAGTCCAAAGCTCCTCCCTGGGAGTACCCTGCAGGATGAATTCTCCCAGCTGGGTGAGCCACTTAAAGACAGACCTGCTCACATGTAGAGGAAATGTTCACATTTAAAGACATAGCTGCCGCCTCCCAGGATTTATTGAGGACACTCTCCATTTTACAAACGAAGGGGCCTTCAACCGGGAGGAATCTTCAAAAGGCAACGCGGTCTTATATGCTAAGCTTCCCAAATGGAATACTGCCATAGACCTTCATGTTAGAAGTCCCATTGACTTTATAGAGACTTCCATAGAGATTTCCATTGGGTCTCTCATTTAACAGAGTGTCAAGGGCATGCACAATGGGTTTACAATGGCAGCTGATTGCTACCCTGGCCACCTGGATGTCCACCTTCGGGACCTCCCAGACAAAGTCATCACCCTCCAATCCACTCGGATGGGGTGAGCCGCTTAGCCTTCAGGCCTCTGAACATTCAGTCCTGCACAGAAGAAGGGGTTTCCACCACCTCTACTCCCATGGTACAATGGACAGTGTCCACCAATGCACCCATGGACTCCGTGGAAAAATAGTAGTGTCCAGATTCTCGTGTCTGGACAGAGGCAACAGCGGCAATATCCTCGCCGTCCTCTAAAGCTGAGCTCTGGCCAGCCTCCATGAGATCCACAGAGTCACAATCCTGGAGCTTCCTCTCTTACGGAGGGGAAGGCCCGGAAGCTGCAGCAAAACCCCGCAGTGCCCAGATACAAGCCTGCACCTCTTCCCTAATGGATTGGAGCTCCTCCAGCAGGGATGGGGAGTCCATCCTGACAACCCTGTCAGTCATGGCCGACACCTTGTTGTAGGAAGAGGGAATTTTTTGCCGCAGCCCCATTATTGCTCCTTTCCACAGACGGCCCTCGTCTCCCTATAGACAAAAAGGGAAGAGAAGGGGGTCCCAGTGTGAGTGCAGGGCCTAAATAACTCGACCCCTTGTGACCACCCCCAGAAACACTTACATGAGCTGGGGGAACGCTGGGCTCTGCAGAAGCAGAGGTGGAAGCCTATCACCCTCCATGTTTCAGGGATCAGCCTTACCTGGGTGTAGCTTCCGGCGGGTACTTATCCAGAAGTACCGTGCCCCCAACGAGGAACTCCTGTTCCCTCCCTCCTCCTGGTCACCGGCCGCGGGCAGTAGCGCGCGAAAGTCCTGCTGGGTTCCCTGGAGCCGCGCCCAGCCTGCCACAGCCCTTACAGGAGCCGTCGCCCGAAACCGGAAGTGCCGTCCCGGAACCGGAAGTGCCACACCCGAAACCGGAAGTGCCTCCACGGCACCTCTGATGCATGCCCCAGGGACCGCAGCTGGAGGAGGGAGACGCCGGAGAGCTGAACAGGCCTCCGGCGTTGCAATACACGGCCTGCTTTGCCCCGTAGGACGCAGGAAGGCCGGATGGTCCCACCACGGGAGCCCCGAGAAGGAGGAGGAGGCCGCCCCCGACGTCCATCCCTGGCCCGGCTGTAAGTACACCCCAATGCTGCCTCTGCCGGCCTGACAGCACTGGAACCTCTCCATGCCCCAAGGGGGACAGGAAGACACTGGAGTACTGAGGAAGGGGAGGGGCTTTTAACCTCTCTGTGTTCCTGTCCCCCAATAGGGCGTGGACGACATCCTCCAATGCTGTCGTGGAAGGCGAATGGAGAAATAAGTATTTGATCCCCTACCAATCATTAGAAGTTCTGGCTCCTACAGACCGGTTAGACGCTCCTAATCACCTCGTTACCTGCATTACAGACAGCTGTCTTACATTGTCACCTGTATAAGAGACTCCTGTCCTCACACTCCATTAATCAGTCACCTCTAACCAAAGAGCTTTCTAAGGATGTCAGGGAAAAGATCCCAGACCTGCACAAGGCTGGAATGGGCTACAAATCCATAAGTTAGACAAAGCGGGGGAGAAGGAGACAACTGCTGGTGCAATAGGAAGAAAATACCTCTCAAAAAATTACCAATGGGTTTTTCTCCAGTAGGAGTGCACCTGGTGACAGTAGTGTCCCACTCTGGGCATGTTGCTAGGGGAGGACAGTGTGTATTATGCTCATAATTGCTAATTTCCATAGATTGTCAATGGGAGGGAGAACAGCGTGACCCACTAAGGAACGGTTGCTAGGGGAGGACAACGTGTCCCACTCTGGGCTGGTTGTTAGGGGAGGACAGTGTGTCCCACTCTGGGCCGGTTGTTAGGGGAGGACAACGTGTCCCACTCTGGGCCGGTAGTTAGGGGAGGACAACGTGTCCCACTCTGGGCCGGTTGCTAGGGGAGGACGGCGTGTTCCACTCTGGAGTGGTTCCTAGGGGAGGACAGGGTGTCCCACTCTGGGCCGGTTGCTAGGGGAGGACAACGTGTCCCACTCTGGGCTTGTTATTAGGGGAGGAGAGTGTGTCCCACTCTGGGCCGGTTGTTAGGGGAGGACAATGTGTCCCACTCTGGGCCGGTTGCTAGGGGAGGACGGCGTGTTCCACTCTGGAGCGGTTGCTAGGGGAGGACAGCTTGTCCCACTCTGGGCAGGTTGCTAGGGGAGGAAAGCTTGTCCCACTCTGGGCCGGTTGCTAGGGGAGGACAACGTGTCCCACTCTGGGCTGGTTGCTAGGGGAGGACAGTGTGTCCCACTCTGGGCCGGTTGTTAGGGGAGGACAACGTGTCCCACTCTGGGCCAGTTGCTAGGGGACAACAGTGTGTCTCACTCTGGCCCGGTTGCTAGGCGAGGACAGCGTGTCCCACTCTAGGCTGGTTGCTAGGGCAGGATAGCATGTCTCACTCTGGGCAGTTTGCTAGGGGAGGACAGCGTGTCCCACTCTGGGCAGGTTGCTAGGGGACGACAGTGTGTCCCATTCTGGGCAGGTTGCTAGGGGAGTACGGCGTGTCCCACTCTGGGCCGGTTGCTAGGGGAGGACAGTGTGTCCCACTCTGGGTCGGTTGCTAGGGGAGGACAGCATGTCTCACTCTGGGTCGGTTGATAGGGAGGACAGCATGTCCCACTCTGGGCCGGTTCTAAGGGGAAGACAGCGTGTCCCACTCTGGGCCGGTTGCAAGGGGAGGACAGCGTGTCCCACTCTGGGCCGGTTGCTAGGGGAGGCAGCGTGTCCCACTCTGGGCCGGTTGCTAGGGGAGGACAACGTGTCCCACTCTGGGCTGGTTATTAGGGGAGGAGAGTGTGTCCCACTCTGGGCCGGTTGTTAGGGGAGGACAATGTGTCCCACTCTGGGCCGGTTGCTAGGGGAAGACGGCGTGTTCCACTCTGGAGCGGTTGCTAGGGGAGGACAGCTTGTCCCACTCTGGGCAGGTTGCTAGGGGAGGAAAGCTTGTCCCACTCTGGCCCGGTTGCTAGGGGAGGACAACGTGTCCCACTCTGGCTGGTTGCTAGGGGAGGACAGTGTGTCCCACTCTGGGCCGGTTGTTAGGGGAGGGCAGCGTGTCCCACTCTGGGCCGGTTGCTAGGGGAGGACAGCGTGTCCCACTCTGGGCCGGTTGCTAGGGGAGGACAGCGTGTCCCACTCTGGGCCGGTTGCTAGGGGAGGACAGCGTGTCCCACTCTGGGCCGGTTGCTAGGGGAGGACAGCGTGTCCCACTCTGGGCCGGTTGCTAGGGGACGACAGCCTGTCCCACTCTGGGCCGGTTGCTAGGGGAGGACAGCGTGTCCCACTCTGGGCCGGTTGCTAGGGGGGACAGCGTGTCCCACTCTGGGCCGGTTGCTAGGGGAAGGCCTGGAATTAATGTGGCTTTTCTGGTAAGTACAGCGTGTCCCTAATCTGAACAGGTTGCTAGGGGAAGGCTGGTAATGAATGTGTGTTACTGGCACAGCAGGACTCCAGATCCTGATTTCCAGCTCCTCTATTATCCTCACTGTTATTCCTGGGGGCGGCCATGACAGGTAGTAATAATGGCAGCTGACAAGCCGGTATTGTAAGTTGTATGGGAATGAATGGTCTGGGAAGGGCGAGTATATACCGGTAAGTAAATATCTGTTGACCACAGACAGGTCCACACGGCTAACTATGCGGGGAGGTGTTTATGTACAGCTCTCCATAGAGACCTGACATCTGCTTGTGTCATTACAATGTAGGAGATCGTCTGCCGGGGCAGTCTGCTGTACAGCATGATCCTCCCAGGGATCGTCCATCAGGGTGCCGGATAAATTGTGGAATGACAATCATCTTCTATAGAGAATCCCGGTAAGTGCTGACCCCATTATTGTAATCCTCGCCCCCTGGGGGGCACGGTACTACGAGTAAATGAGCCCATACAAAAGCGATAAGTGCTCACAATAAGACCAAAAAATGGCGACCATGATACATTTATTGGCATAAAATTATTTCTGATCTATGAAAACTTGAGTCCTGATTCCACACTTCATTTCTACGTATCTCATAGTTGTGCAAAAAAACACAAAAATAACTTTTTGTGAGTTTATATCGGCCTCCCCAACTCTGAGAAAACTGGACAGAGCTCGGCCAGGAGGGGACATAGAGGAACGCAGCTGATAGATTCGCCATCACTTACATCATATGGTTACTTTTATTAATTTTTTTAAAATATTAAAGACGTTGGGAGGGAAAAAAAAGCTAATTTTTTATTTTTTTCCCACTTTTTTTTCATTCAAGTCTTGGATACATACATGCATTTTTGTATAAAACTGACAGACATACAGGAGCATCTCAATGAATTAGAATATCATCAAAAAGGTCATTTATTTCAGTAATTCAATACATAAAGTGACACACATATAGATTCATTACACACACAGGACTTATTGCACCCAATTTTGATTTAAAGTTTGTGCTGAATCCATTTTTTTATTTACACGCAGAGGGATCTATTTCAGGTGTTTAATTCTGTTAATGTTGATGATTAATGAAAACCCAAAGGTCATTATCTCAGAAAATTAAAGTAAGGAGGATGAAGGGTGTGAGAGATAAAATATGACCTAAATAGGTATCAGAGGCTTCACCTTGTGTGGTTGTGAAAGTCACAACCACTATAAAAGCAGATCACGGCTGCTGCAGTCCCCAGTGTGGTGCATATAGAGTAGGAAGGATGAAGGGTTAAAAACTGCGCTGCCTTATTCCGCAAGACATCAAAGGGTGAATATAGTATTGATTTATTAGTCAGCGCGTTTCAGGACTCCCTTGCCCCTACCTCCGGACAAATCAATATCATATTGCCATGTTTCAGGGAGCCCTATATATAATCAATATTATATTCACCCTTTGTTGTCTTGTGGAAGACAGCAGTGCAGTTTTTAACCCTTTATCCTCCCTACTTTAATTTTCTAAAATAATGACCTTTGGGTTTTCATTGGCTGTAAGCCATAATCATCAACATTAACAGAAATAAACACTTGAAATAGATCCCCCTATGTCTAATGACTCTATGTAATATGTATTTCACTTTATGCATTGAATTACTGAAATAAAGCAACTTTTTGATGATATTCTAATTCATTGAGATGCACCTGTACCATTAAATCATCTATAGTGAATTATGAATACTGTGTCATCTATATGTGTCTGCTGTAATCCTGTCTGTGATGATAATGAGACGACCGTTTATTGCAAGGCTCAGTGGTCACAGTGAAAACGCCAAGATTTCAGGATTTTCTTTTAATATAGACAGACATGAAAAAATAAAATAAACCAAAAATTTTTTTGTCCTAACTATAAATTTTTGTTTTAATTGAGTATGTAACTTATGGAAAAAATCACAAAGTAGGCACACCTTGCCCCATGTTAGGCTGGTTCACACTGCGGTAGCGTCCGGTCCGGGGCTGTCAGGAGTGACAGCCTGGACCGGAGTTTTGCTGCATAGGATAGTATCGGGCTGCACGGAGCTGGATCGCGGCGGGTGGTAATTATCTGCTATCCGGCTGCTGTGTCGCCGGATGAATCCTGCAGAAGTGGGGATTTGTCTGCCGACTCCAAAAACATTGCATGCACCGTTTTTGGAGTCGGCAGACAAATCCCACTTCTGCAGGATTCATCCGGCGACACAGCAGCCGGATAGCAGATAATTACCACCCGCCGCGATCCAGCTCCGTGCAGCCCGATACTATCCTATGCAGCAAAACTCCGGTCCAGGCTGTCACTCCTGACAGCCCCGGACCGGACGCTGCCGCAGTGTGAAGGCACCCTTATGCTCGCAGGGAGTAAACGAGCATAGTAGTAAAGATTTAGGCTATGTTCACATAGTGCGTTTTTGATTCACTCATTGAAAAAGAATGAGCATGTCATTTAGTCATCTGTTTTTCTCCATTGACTCTATTGTAATGGAAAAAAAAAGGATCAAATACGTGCAAAAGCGTGATACGTTTTGGGGTCATTTTTTCCCCAAAAACAGATCCAACTTTGCTGCTGAAAATTCTATATAAAAAAAGCAGAACAATAAAAAAAAACAGATAAAAAATGTGCAATGTGAACAAGCTCTTATAGGACAAGTAAATGTCTACAGGCTTAAATAAAAACATTTCAGTTAGGCTGCTTTCACTTCAGGGTTTTTGCCCGTTGGCAGCAGATCCGGCAGCGTTGCCACATCTGCCGCGTAACGGCTCACTTGCGGCAAGCTCCATTAATTTCCTATGGGATTTGCGGTCAGAGGTAGAGATTACGGTTTTGCTAGATCTGGCACATGTAGCAGCACAAAAAAAAAAAAAAACGCTGCTAGTGGTCATTTGGCTTGCTGCAAGTGCCGAATCCAGCAAAACCGCACTTGCCACACCTGACCACAAATCCCATAGGGAATGAATGGGGCGTGCCACAGGCTTGCCGCATATGAGTCATTATGTGGCAGATGTGGCAAAACTGCTGCAAATACTGCTGATGTGAAAGTTGCCTTAAGCCCCCGTCACACATAGCGAGATTGCTGATACATCACAGGTTTTGTGACGAAACAGCGACCTCACTATGTTTGACACGTAGCAGCGTCCAGGCCCCCGCTGTGACATCGCTGGTCGTGTCGGAATGGCCTGGACCATTTTTTGATCGTCGGGTTCCCGCTGGGCAGCATGTTTCAGTGTGTTTGACGCCTTAACGACCATTGGTGACTCAGATCTCAGCCACGTAGGTCTGAGTCGTCAGACTAGCTCCTGTGTGACAGTGTCCCAACGACCGCCGAGGTCGTTATACGGGTTGCCGTATCGTTGCTGCGTCGTTCAGTAGATCTGACTGTTTGACATCTCACCAGTGACCACATAGCGACATTCCAGCGATCCTTACCAGGTCGTATCGCTGTCAGGATCGCTGGAACGTCGCCAAGTGTGACAGGACCCTTAAGGCCCCGTCACACCTGGCGACGGGGCTGGAGATGTCAGCGGCGACTGGCGGGTGCGCGCACGTTTTTGGCGCCCCGTCAGCGTCGCGCCGGAGAGCTGTAAGGCGGCATCGCCGCCGGGGTGTCTGAAAACTCCAGCGGTGATGCAGGACAATGGAAGCCTATGGCTCCCATCGCTTGACAGGTCGCCGGCGGCCGGTTACATGGGGCGAGGTGTGCACATCGCCCCAGATCGGTCGCCTGGTTTCAAAGCACTGTTCTGAAACCAGGCGACTACCTGGCGGCGCCAACATCGCCCCTTTACATGGGGCGATGTTGCCGCCGATAGGCCACGCCCCTACGTCGCCTGTGTAATTGGTGGTGATGTCACCCCGTGTGACGGGGCCTTTAGAGATGAGTGAATAAATTCACAGGACCGTGTATTGTGAGACTGCTGGATGGGAGCCCCATGACTTGTCTCTTACCTGCCACCACCCTGTGCTCCTCTTTTGATTAGCTGTCCTGGCACGACATCATGTGGGCATCACGCCACAACGATGACGTTGCATCAGACTAGCTAGAGACTATATTAGTTGGGGATGCCGACAAGTTGGGTTCCAATCAGCAACCACAGATTACTGAAATCACTGATGGATCAGGTTCCTGAGAGTCGATTTGCTCAACTCTAATATTAACAAGAATAGGTAACAAATGTTTTTCCTGGCAAATCTCGGCTTATTTGTGTGGTCACCTGATAATTGTAAACAAAGATCTTAATATCTGATATCCTTTTTAGATCGTAGACAAGGAGACAGTCCTATGACGATCCCGGTGGAATTCCAGCTATCCGCCATGTCATCAGAGACTCTTACCGTTTTCATGCTGAATGATAAGCAGCTGACGGAGATACCAGACAACGTCTTCAAATCTCCAGACTTAATGTGTCTACGGCTCAACAACAACTCAATCAAGGAGCTCCCACGAGATTTACAATGTCTGCTCAAACTAGAGATATTGTCCATGGAAGGAAACCTGCTAACTTGTCTACCTCCACAAATAGGCCAACTGACCCAACTGCAAGCCTTAAACCTTAGCCATAACCTCATAAAGTGCCTACCGGATGACATCTCCCGCTTCCAACACATCAAACAGCTCTTTGTCTCCCATAATCATCTCACGCAATTACCTCCATGCATAGGAAACCTAACAACGTTGCAAATCCTAGGACTGAGCGGGAACCACCTGAACTCATTGCCAGAGTCAACTTCCAACCTCAAGAACCTCCACGTACTGAACTTAGATTGCAATCAGATGTCCGTCTTACCCAAATGCATCTTCAGGCTCCCGCAGCTGGTTAAGCTCTGCCTTTGCGGTAACCAGATCAAAAACTTACCAAAAGAAATTGGGCATCTGAAGAACCTCCGAGAACTTATACTAAGTAAAAATCAGATTGCGTTTTTGCCGTTACAGCTGTATAACTTGACCAATCTGGAAGAACTGATCATCGATGACAACCGACTGACTGGATTATCGGACAAGATTGAGCGACTGCAACAGCTCAAAGTTCTTTCCCTCGCCGGTAATTTATTTCAGATCATGAACGAGAAAGTCTGTGGTTGCCAATCTATTAGAACCTTAATTCTGACCGGCAATCGATTGTGTTCCCTTCCGGAAAAAATCCATAAACTGACCAACTTAACGGAGCTTCATGTTGACCGAAATGCGTTGGAGGGTTTACCGGAGCAACTAGCACAGTTGAAACATCTATCGGTGTTGACCGGTGGAGACAATCATCTGCTCTATCTCCCCATTGAACTGAATAACTGTTCACAAATTACCAAACTGGACTTGAGCGGTAACCAGTTGACCGAATTCCCCCAAGCTTTGTCCTCCATGTTTGCTCTGCTATCTTTAAACCTTAACCGTAATAAAATTCAAGAAATTCCCCGAACCATCATTTACAACTCAAAGCTAAAGTCCTTAGAGATCAGTGGAAATAGATTGCAGGAATTCTCAGGACACGTGTGTACACTTTACCATCTCATTTACTTAGATCTCAGCAAGAATGAGCTTCAAGGAGTCCCATCAAACGTGTCCGATATGTTGTCCTTGTGTGACCTTCTACTCCACTCCAATAGGCTGACGCGTTTTCCTCCCGAATTGTGCACCCTACAAAGTCTTCAGAGGCTCGACCTGTCGGGAAATCAGATCCAATCCATTCCTGTGCAGATCCGGCAAATGGAGTCACTGAAGGAGCTGGACCTTTCCAACAATAATTTCAAGACTTTCCCAAAGGAAGTTTGCCAAGTTCTGGCCCTAGAAACTCTACATATGAGACATGGCAGTGACCTGAAGGTAACACTCTCATTGCATTCACGTCATATTGAGTCCGGCCTCAATAAATTGTATGGTATAGCATCTCCTACCTCCAAGGGTAAAAATAAAGGAAAACATGAATGATGATACCAACCCAGTGTGTGCGTCACGAGGGTCTCCTGTCATTGGGATACTTGAGACAGGTTTGGGATCTGAGTCTCACATTGTCTTGGGAGACACTGGGTTTTAAACATACTGTAGTTGCTTTCTGTTGGTGCAGCAAGGGTTAATGACTACTTCCTTGCTGGTTGTCCCTTGTTACTCCTATTTTAGGTGTAGTAGTTTGTGACCACTCCCCTCCACCTTAAATACTCAAATGTATTATAGCGATTCATTCTGAACCCAGCACCTTGGATAAAGGAAGTTTCTTGTAGCTGTTTGAGTCCTCTTGACTGTAGCTCTAGTGTTGGGCTGCACCTCTAAATTAGAAGGATATCCTTTTGTCTATGTTCTCCTGTCTGTCTACCTTCCCCTGTGTCTTACTATTGTAGAGGTGTAGTCTAGTGCACTCACCAGCCATTGCATTAGCCATGGAGAGTGAAGTGACACATAAGGATTAGGCATGTGATGGCAGCGGTAGGGGGGGGGGAAGGACCCGATTAGGGACGTCAGGGAGCGCAGGGTGCAAACACAAGTTAGTGTCAGGTAGTGACCCATCTCCCCTCTCCCTAATGTTAAGGCCTTCCTACCTTTTTCTATCTTTGTAACCACTGTATTGCTCGTGCTTGACAGCATGGTATGGGCTTCTAGCCCACAGGGCAAGGCAAATATTGTACCCCTTAACCAGTAATAATGTCACGTAAGAGCAAGGCTCCGGAGTCAGAGTCGGGGTCGGTGCCCATTTTTGTGGAGTCGAATTTAAGGAAATTGAGGAGTCGGAGTCAGATGTTTGGCTGGCTGATACCACAGCCCTGGTTTAGGAGTCGGAGTTGAGGCGTTAGCTTACCAACACCACAGCCCGGCCTACGACACCCCTTATAGGAAATAATGACCTCTGAGTGTTCCCTTAACATAAATTAGTACTTAAAAAGTAATGAAGCCCAGGGTAGAGGTGCCTCCTCCAAATATGTCACCAGAAATTGTGTGAAATAGAAACTGAAAAGCAAGAAAAATGAAATATTTTAGGATATTTATAAATTAATGAAACATAAATTCTGCTTTTTTTCAGATTACAGATCTGCCAGAAGAGTTATGTAGAATGAATAATCTTAAAAATCTGGATATTTCTGATAACAGCATTAAAAAAATTCCAGAAAACCTTGGAGGAATGAAACGTTTGCTCAGTCTTAAGGCTTGTAATAACCAGCTCTCCTGCCTCCCTGCATCCGTCTCTGCCATAGAGGGTCTCCAGCACCTCGACCTGAACGGTATGTAAATCTGTATAATCTGAAGAGCTGATAAATATGAGAATACTCCTCCCCGCCCATAAGTCATGCACTACTTGCCTTTAACTACTTCCCTAAAGCAAGGAAACCAGGGAGCATTCCTTACCTCAACCACTAGGTGGCCAAATACATATAATTACACATACAAAGATCACTTCAACATAAGCATATAAAGACACAGGGCACTATACCCTCCTACATCTGCTCCTCTCTTTAACCTTGGTTGTTCTCGACCAAGCAACCTATGGGCACAACCAAACAAACATGTTTCAACAGCATAATTCTATAAATATAATATTAATAATAATAATATAAAACATCTCACTCATTTATAATATACATACATTATTTAGTACATAAAAAGTTTACATTATAACCTAAATAACAGAGAAGCAAAGAGAACACAGGGAGCCCGGGCACTTTCCTTAAACATTACTGTGTTCAGCTGTGAATCCTAGCTGTAATGTCTGTATACTCTTATATTCTGTGATCCCGGCTGTAATGTCTATATACTCTTATATTCTGTGATCCCCATCTGTAATGTCTGTATACTCTTATATTCTGTGATCCCAGGCTGTAATGTCTATATACTCTTATATTCTGTGATCCCTGGCTGTAATGTCTATATACTCTTATATTCTGTGATCCCTGGCTGTAATGTCTATATACTCCTATATTCTGTGATCCCCGGCTGTAATGTCTGTATACTCTTATATTCTGTGATCCCCGTCTGTAATGTCTACATACTCTTATATTCTGTGATCCCCGGCTGTAAAGTCTGTATACTATTATATTCTGTGATCCCCGTCTGGAATGTCTGTATACTCTTATATTCTGTGATCCCCGTCTGTAATGTCTGTATACTCTTATATTCTGTGATCCCCGTCTGGAATGTCTGTATACTCTTATATTCTGTGATCCCCGGCTGTAATGTCTGTATACTCTCTTACTTGCTCCCCTGCCCAGGAGCTGTGGTATATCCCACCTGTTCCTACATGGTCGGACACATACATTACACAGGGGCACATGTATAAGAATACCTTGGGACAAGAACATTTTTTTTTAACCCATCCAATTGTGGAACTTAGTTTTAGTCTAAGATCTATTAATTTAAATGTAGAATTGTTCATGGCACAACCCCTTTAAAAGATAAAACAAATAAAATGATTCAATGATCTGTTGGGATCCGTTTATGCAGTATGTAGCCATCCAGTGATTATTATGATGAGAAATGTGAATTTTCTAGGCTGTTACAATTTTCTATTACACAATATAAAAAAAAAGGGGAAACCAAGAGAATACAGGGACCCCAAAAATATCTCTGACCAATGACCATACAAGACTAAGGAGAAAGCGGGAGAAAAGGGGATAATCCGCGCTACCGTACCATAAAAGTCTTCTACAGTGATTATTAGTCTATGCGTTTCGAGGATGGATATCTGCTTCTTCAGGAGCAAGCACATGATATTTATCATTTGTGCTTCCGTCCTGTGTATATTTTCCATAGGGATTAATCCTCTCTATTGCAATTTCTATTTAGGCAACAAGCTGGCATCATTGCCCGGCGACATCCAACGTCTGAAGAATCTGAAGCAGATCAGCCTCGATGGCAATCCTATGGTGAAACCGCCTAGTCTTGTGTGTGACGGAAAGGAACCATATCCCATTGGGCGCTATATACAGGCGGCTGACCTGGCAGAAGGTGCGGGATGTTAGCACTGGATCCGGAAATTCTCATATCATTCCTGAAAGCAGCATAGTTTTGGTGGATTAAACCTGGAATATCCTAAATTGGGATGTTAGAATGGTTGATTAGCTGTTATTGACTACAACAGAAGAGATCGTCTATGTGCTGTAAGGCCAGTGGACTCATGAAGAAGTGGTTCCATTTTTTGTGCAATAGCAGGTTTTAGCAGCATAATGTAGGGGCTGAGAATCTGATTCCAATGATGTATCACTTACTAGGCTGGTGTTGTAGGATAAATGTAGTGTTTTATCAGCAGGAGATTATCACTACAGGACTAGGTGTCTTGGCAATCTAGTCCTTTTGCTCTATGTTAGCCCGCACCCAGCCACTGATTGGCTGCTTTCTGTCACTGTACAGTGTTCACAGAAGCATCCAATCAGTGGTGTGGGTCTATACAGCGCTCACCATTCAGAGCAGAGAAAACAGGAGTTTTTATAATAAATTCTGCACCCAGTAAACTAAGTAGCACATCACTGGAATCAGGGTTTCTGCCTCTACATCATGCTGCTCTCAGATTACAAAGCAAAAACTTGCTGACAGATTCTCTAAAAAAAGCTATGGACAGCTTCAATATGGAAAAAAATGTTTCTTTTCCACAGTCAGGGCAATTTTATTCACTAAAAGAAATCATTAAATTTAAGTCTGCAATATTTTTTCCTCCCTTCATTTATTTCCAGAAATCCTGATATGCAGATTGAGATCTGATACAAAATTCAGATTTTTTTATTCTTGTGGGAGTGTCTCTCCCAGTAATATAGGCTGCATGTGAGGTCTGTGTGTCTCTCCCAGTAATATAGGCTGGATGTGAGGTCTGTGTGTCTCTCCCAGTAATATAGGCTGGATGTGAGGTCTGTGTGTCTCTCCCAGTAATATAGGTTGGATGTGAGATCTGTGTGTCTCCCAGTAATATAGGCTGGATGTGAGGTTTGTGTGTCTCTTCCAGTAATATAGGCTGCATGTGAGGTCTGTGTGTCTCTCCCAGTAATATAGACTGGATGTGAGGTCTGTGTGTCTCTCCAGTAATATAGGCTGGATGTGATGTTTGTGTGTCTCTTCCAGTAATACAGGCTGGATGTGATGTTTGTGTGTCTCTTCCAGTAATATAGGCTGGATGTGATGTTTGTGTGTCTCTTCCAGTAATACAGGCTGGATGTGATGTTTGTGTGTCTCTTCCAGTAATATAGGCTGGATGTGATGTTTGTGTGTCTCTTCCAGTAATATAGGCTGGATGTGAGCTCTGTGTGTCTTTCCAAGTTATAAAGGCTGGATGTGAGGTCTGTGTGTCTCTCCCAGTAATATAGACTGGATGTGAGGTCTGTGTGTCTTTCCAAGTTATAAAGGCTGGATGTGAGGTCTGTGTGTCTCTCCCAGTAATATAGGCTGGATGTGAGGTCTGTGTGTCCTTTCCAGTAATATAGGCTGGATGTGAGGGCTCTGTGTCCCTTCCAGTAATATAGGCTGGATGTGAGGTCTGTGTGTCCTTTCCAGGAATATAGACTGGATGTGAGGTCTGTGTGTCTCTCCAGTAATATAGGCTGGATGTGAGGTCTGTGTGTCTCTTCCAGTAATATAGGCTGGATGTGAGGTCTGTGTGTCCTTTCCAGGAATATAGACTGGATGTGAGGTCTGTGTGTCTCTCCAGTAATATAGGCTGTATGTGAGGTCTGTGTGTCTCTTCCAGTATTATAGACTGGATGTGAGGTCTGTGTGTCATTTCCAGTAATATAGGCTGGATGTGAGGTCTGTGTGTCATTTCTAGTAATATAGGCTGGATGTGAGCTATGTGTGTCTCTCCCAGTAACATAGGCTGGATGTGATGTTTGTGTGTCTCTTCCAGTAATATAGACTGGATGTGAAGTCTGTGTGTAATTTCCAGCAATAAAGGCTGGATGTGATGTCTATGTGTCTCTCCCACTAATACAGGCTGGATGTGAGGTCTAAGTGTCTTTCCCAGTAATATAGACTGGATGTGATGTCTGTGCGTCTTTCCCAGTAATATAGGGTGGATGTGGTGTCTGTGTGTCTGTCCCTATAATACAGGCTATATGTCAGGTATGTATATCTGTCTCAGTAATATAGGCTGGATATGAGGTCTATGTGTCTGTTCCAGTAATATAGGCTGGATGTGAGATCTGTGTGTATCCAGGGTATTGATGTCTTTATTAGCTCATATATTAGCACAGCTTCTATCCTGCACTAATTCCCTCTTCATGCTTTCTTTTCTACAGGCTATTTTCTCTGCCCTCCCTGAGACTGTATATGCTTTCTTCCCTCCTCATACTGTGCAATACTGCTTGAACCATGGGAAATGTGAGTCAGAGACAGGCTCTGTTATAACAGTCATTTATGTTTTCCATGACATTTTACTCCAGGAAAATAACGACAGCTGTAAATAGTGACTCAATAATATTCTGACTTGTGATGCCACCTGGATAAACCTTACATATTTGCAGTGTCATGTGTGAACGCAGCCGTATTCTTAGGGGCATTACTAACTGTTCTGTCATTTATTCTAGACAGGATCATGCAGAAGATCTTCACATTGGTCTCTCGTACTGTGTTCGTGGAAGATTTTGCCTTTTTATGCAAGAAACTTAAGCTTAAGGATGAAGATGTCAAACTTATAGCGAGGAACCGGTAAGAAAGGAAATTACCATTAAATTATTACAATTATTCATTGGGTCCTGCTAAGCAGTAGGTATAAAATAATATGATTATTGGTAAATAAATATGATTTAACAATATTACTTCACTACCCTGCATGGCCTAGAATATATTAATTTAGTATCCAAGTCCCCAAAGATTATACCACTACACTCCTTCTACACTATTGTTTACCTGGGGCATTTTTACAAACAAGGGGCATTAGCTTGATAAGTGAGTAGAGGCAATGAGGGGTCATGATAGTGTAAGGAGATGGACATACTGCCACCATTGTTCCCCCTCAAAGACATCAGTGCGTTATTGTGATGATGTGTAAAACGTAATGTGACTTGTAATGTGCGTTGTTAGGAGACTTCCTCCGTGTTCAGAAAAAAAGATGGAAGACGTAGCATTGGTTAAAATTTTATGCTATGTGTGGTATAGTGTATTGCTGTCTTCCAGCTTCTCGGATGGTCGAGGACGACCATGATTAAAGGAGAGGGATATTTAAGGAAATGGACATACTGCCCCCGTTCCCCCTGAAGACATTAGTGTTGTTGTTGTGATGTGTGAAGTGTAATGTGAATTGTAATCACCTGAAGTGCGGAGTGAAAAACTGTAGATGGGTCTAGAGAGAGGACGCGTAGCAAGACGGCCCAGAGTTTACAACTCAGAGAAGGTGATGGGCCAGGATGGAATAGAACGTGAGATGAAGTGATGGGCCAGTGTGGAATGGAACGTGAGATGAAGTGATGGGCCAGTGTGGAATGGAACGTAAGATGAAGTGATGGGCCAGTGTGGAATGGAACGTGAGATGAAGTGATGGGCCAGGATGGAATGGAACGTGAGATGAAGTGATGGGCCAGGATGGAATGGAACGTGAGATGAAGTGATGGGCCAGTGTGGAATGGAACGTGAGATGAAGTGATGGGCCAGTGTGGAATGGAACGTAAGATGAAGTGATGGGCCAGTGTGGAATGGAACGTGAGATGAAGTGATGGGCCAGGATGGAATGGAACGTGAGATGAAGTGATGGGCCAGGATGGAATGGAACGTGAGATGAAGTGATGGGGCAGTGTGGAATGGAACGTGAGATGAAGTGATGGGCCAGTGTGGAATGGAACGTGAAATGAAGTGATGGGCCAGTGTGGAATGGAACGTGAGATGAAGTGATGGGCCAGGATGGAATGGAACGTGAAATGAAGTGATGGGCCAGGATGGAATGGAACGTGAGATGAAGTGATGGGCCAGGATGGAATGGAACGTGAAATGAAGTGATGGGCCAGGATGGAATGGAACGTGAGATGAAGTGATGGGCCAGGATGGAATGGAACGTGAGATGAAGTGATGGGCCAGTGTGAAATGGAACGTGAGATGAAGTGATGGGCCAGGATTCAATGGAACGTGAGATGAAGTGATGGGCCAGTGTGGAATGGAACGTGAGATGAAGTGATGGGCCAGGATGGAATGGAACGTGAGATGAAGTGATGGGCCAGGATGGAATGGAACGTGAAATGAAGTCATGGGCCAGGATGGAATGGAACGTGAGATGAAGTGATGGGCCAGTGTGAAATGGAACGTGAGATGAAGTGATGGGCCAGTGTGAAATGGAACGTGAGATGAAGTGATGGGCCAGGATTCAATGGAACGTGAGATGAAGTGATGGGCCAGTGTGGAATGGAACGTGAGATGAAGTGATGGGCCAGGATGGAATGGAACGTGAGATGAAGTGATGGGCCAGGATGGAATGGAACGTGAAATGAAGTGATGGGCCGGTGTGAAATGGAACGTGAGATGAAGTGATGGGCCAGTGTGAAATGGAACGTGAGATGAAGTGATGGGCCAGGATGGAATGGAACGTGAGATGAAGTGATGGGCCAGGATTCAATGGAACGTGAGATGAAGTGATGGGCCAGTGTGGAATGGAACGTGAGATGAAGTGATGGGCCAGGATGGAATGGAACGTGAGATGAAGTGATGAGCCAGGATGGAATGGAACGTGAGATGAAGTGATGGGCCAGGATGGAATAGAACGTGAGATGAAGTGATGGGCCAGGATGGAATGGAACGTGAGATGAAGTGATGGGCCAGTGTGGAATGTAACGTGAGATGAAGTGATGGGCCAGGATGGAATGGAACGTGAGATGAAGTGATGGGCCAGTGTGGAATGTAACGTGAGATGAAGTGATGGGCCAGGATGGAATGGAACGTGAGATAAAGTGATGGGCCAGGATGGAATGGAACGTTGAGATCGAAGTAATGATGGGCGAGGATGGGAATGGAACGTGAGATGAAGTGATGGGCCAGGATGGAATGGAGAAAGTGAGATGAACGTGATGGCCAGGATGGAATGGAACGTGAGATTAAGTGATGGGCCAGTGTGGAATGGAACGTGAGATGAAGTGATGGGCCAGTGTGGAATGGAACGTTGAAATGAAAGTGATATGAGGCCAGGATGGAATGGAACGTGAGATGAAGTGATGGGCCAGTGTGGAATGGAACGTGAGATGAAGTGATGGGCCAGGATGGAATAGAAGTGAGATGAAAGTGATGGGCCAGGATGGAATGGAACGTGAGATGAAGTGATGGGCCAGGATTCAATAGAACGTGAGATGAAGTGATGGCCAGGATGGAATGGAACGTGAGATGAAGTGATGGGCCAGGTTGGAATGTAACGCGAGATGAAGTGATGGGCCAGGATGGAATGGAACGTGAGATGAAGTGATGGGCCAGTGTGGAATGGAACGTGAGATGAAGTGATGAGCCAGTGTGGAATGTAACGGGGATGAAGTGATGGGCCAGGATGGAATGGAACGTGAGATGAAGTGATGGGCCAGGATGGAATGTAACGTGAGATGAAGTGATGGGCCAGGATGGAATGGAACGTGAGATGAAGTGATGAGCCAGTGTGGAATGGAACGTGAGATGAAGTGATGGGCCAGTGTGGAATGGAAAGTGAGATGAAGTGATGGGCCAGGATGGAATGGAACGTGAGATGAAGTGATGGGCCAGGATGGAATGGAACGTGAGATGAAGTGATGAGCCAGTTGGAATGGAACGTGAGATGAAGTGATGGGCCAGTGTGGAATGGAAAGTGAGATGAAGTGATGGGCCAGGATGGAATGGAAACGTGGATGATGAAGTGATGGGCCAGGATGGAATGGAACGTGAGATGAAGTGATGAGCCAGTGTTGGAATGGAACGTGAGATGAAGTGATGGGCCAGTGTGGAATGGAAAGTGAGATGAAGTGATGGGCCAGGATGGAATGGAACGTGAGATGAAGTGATGGGCCAGGATGGAATGGAACGTGAGATGAAGTGATGGGCCAGGATTCAATGGAACGTGAGATGAAGTGATGGGCCAGGATGGAATGGAACGTGAGATGAAGTGATGGGCCAGGTGTGGAATGGAACGTGAGATGAAGTGATGGGCCAGTGTGGAATGGAACGTGAAATGAAGTGATGGGCCAGGATGGAATGGAACGTGAGATGAAGTGATGGGCCAGGATGGAATGGAACGTGAGATGAAGTGATGGGCCAGTGTGGAATGGAACGTGAGATGAAGTGATGGGCCAGGATGGAATAGAACGTGAGATGAAGTGATGGGCCAGGATGGAATGGAACGTGAGATGAAGTGATGGGCCAGGATCAATAGAACGTGAGATGAAGTGATGGGCCAGGATGGAATGGAACGTGAGATGAAGTGATGGGCCAGTGTGGAATGTAACGCGAGATGAAGTGATGGGCCAGGATGGAATGGAACGTGAGATGAAGTGATGGGCCAGGATGGAATGGAACGTGAGATGAAGTGATGGGCCAGGATGGAATGGAAAGTGAGATGAAGTGATGGGCCAGTGTGGAATGGAAAGTGAGATGAAGTGATGGGCCAGGATGGAATGGAACGTGAGATGAAGTGATGGGCCAGTGTGGAATGGAACGTGAGATGAAGTGATGGGCCAGGATGGAATGGAACGTGAGATGAAGTGATGGGCCAGGATGGAATGGAACGTGAGATGAAGTGATGGGCCAGGATGGAATGGAATGTGAGATGAAGTGATGGGCCAGTGTGGAATGGAACGTGAGATGAAGTGATGGGCCAGGATGGAATGGAACGTGAGATGAAGTGATTGGCCAGTGTGGAATGGAACGTGAGATGAAGTGATGGGCCAGTGTGGAATGGAACGTGAGATGAAGTGAGTGTCCGGGGAGAACGTGAGATGAAGTGAGTGTCCGGGGAGAACGTGAGATGAAGTGAGTGTCCGGGGACAACGTGAGATGAAGTGATGGGCCAGGATGGAATGGAAAGTGAGATGAAGTGAGTGTCCGGGGACAACGTGAGATGAAGTGAGTGTCCGGGGAGAACGTGAGATGAAGTGAGTGTCCGGGGAAACGTGAGATGAAGTGAGTGTCCGGGGAGAACGTGAGATGAAGTGAGTGTCCGGGGAGAACGTGAGATGAAGTGAGTGCCCGGGGAGGGAGTTCCCAAAAGCAACAGGAAACTTGATGGTAAGTTCAGCCACATTGGCAAACCAGCTTCTTTAAGAGGAGGACAAGACGCAGAAATGCGGGTGGAAAAGATGACTTTCATGGACTGGACTATGGTGCTAGACTGGGTTGTGATGAATTAAGTGAGACTATAGGAGGCAGAAGTCAGTGAAGTGGAGGAAGGAGAGAGAATGTGTGATTAGATACTCTGTGTTAATAAAGAAACATACGAGATGTGTCCGCTATCTCCTCTGTATTGCGCCATCAAGTGGTTATGTAATAAAGTACCATTTATTAAGAACTGGTGGTCTACTTTAATGAACTGGTTAACGTCTGGTCCTGGCCAGCCGAGGTCAACGACATCATGTGGCCTGCAGAGGCGTATCAACATAGTCCACATCTTTCATATAACGCACCAGGGCGCAAGAGAACCAGACCTGACCTAAGCCTACTATCTCATGCCAGGTCACAATATGTTTTTAATGGAGCTAACAAGATAACTGAGTGTGGACACTTACCAAGGTTTGCCATAAACAATATAGAATAAAAAGCCAAAATCCCTGATGAGATTTCCTTGACGTGGCAGGGTGGTCAAAACATTGATCAATATTTTGCCAAATAAATCTAAATTTTTTAATATTATGCAGTTTGGAAGGAATATGTGCATTTGCACGTTGTTATTGCAAGCTACCTTTTGGTGGTGCTGGCTTATTTGTTGCTTTTTGTTACTGGTTTGTGTCTGACCCCCACTGTGCCTTGCACACGAATTTTAGCTTGTTATTCCATCAGTACTGTTTGTGGCAAACCTTGTTAACTGTTCACACTTAGTTATCTTACCCTGCCCTCAGGCTTAATTTATTGCAAGCTCCATGTGCTTGGGGCTGCCTTGCGTTTATGCGTGAGTGCTGGCCTGATGCTGTGAGAGTAATTCTGAAAAGCCCAGGCATATGTGGCATCAGCAGCATGTCCTAGGGCATGTTCTGTTCAGTCTGGCACAATGTGAGCAGTTTTGAGATGCTCCAGTTAAGTGCTGCTTTTAATGGTTCTCTTTATGTGTATGTTGGAGGCCTGATGGCACATATGAAATAATATTATATAGAGTAGAACCACACTGATGAAATTGCCTTGATGTGGCAGGGTGGCTCAAAAGATTGATCAACATTTAGCTAAATATCTCAGTTTGAAAGGAATGTGTGCATGTGCACGTTTTTTATTGCATGCTATCTTCTGATGGCTTATTTGTTGCTTTTGGTTACTATAGTACTGCCCCTATGTACAAGAATATACCTACTATAATACTGCCCCTATGTACAAGAATATAACTACTATAATACTGTCCCTATTTACAAGAATATAACTACTATAATACTGCCCCTATGTACAAGAATATAACTACTATAATACTGCCCCTATGTACAAGAATATAACTACTATAATACTGCCCCTATGTACAAGAATATAACTACCATAATACTGCTCCTATGTACAAGAAAATAACTACTATAATACTGCTCCTGTGTACAAGAATATAACTACTATAATACAGCTCCTATGTACAAGAATATAACTACTATAATACTGCCCTATATACAAGAATATAACTACTATAATACTGCCCTATGACAAGAATATAACTACTATAATACTGCCCCTATGTACAAGAATATAACTACATAATACTGCTCCTATGTACAAGAATATAACTACTATAATACTGCCTCTATGTACAAGAATATAACTACTATAATACTGCCCCTATATACAAGAATATAACTACTATAATACTGCGCCTGCATACAGAAAATAACTACTATAATACTGCCCCTATATACAAGAATATAACTACTATAATACTGCTCCTATGTACAAGAATATAACTACTATAATACTGCCCCTACTATAACAAAATATATACTACTATAATACTGCTGCCTATGTACAAGAATATAACCACTATAATACTGCCCCTATATACAAGAATATAACTACTATAATACTGCTCCTATGTACAAGAATATAACTACTATAATACTGCCCCTATATACAAGAATATAACTACTATAATACTGCCCCTATGTATAAGAATATAACTACTATAATTCTGCCCCCTATGTACAAGAATATAACTACTATAATACTGTCCCTATGTACAAGAATATAACTACTATAATACTGCCCCTATGTACAAGAATATAACTACTATAATACTGCCTCTATGTATAAGACTATAACTACTATAATACTGCTCCTATGTACAAGAATAACTACTATAATACTGCCCTATATACAAGAATATAACTACTATAATACTGTCCCCTATGTACAAGAATATAACTACTATAATACTGCTCCTATGTACAAGAATATAACTACTATAATACTGCTCCTATATACAAGAATATAACTACTATAATACTGCCCCTATATACAAGAATATAACTACTATAATACTGTCCCCTATGTACAAGAATATAACTACTATAATACTGCTCCTATGTAAAAGAATATAACTACTATAATACTGCTCCTATATACAAGAATATAACTACTATAATACTGTCCTATGTACAAGAATATAACTACTATAATACTGCTCCTATGTAAATAAAAATAAACTATTTCTATAATACTGCACCTATGTACAAGAATATAACTACTATAATACTGCTCCTATGTACAAGAATATAACTACTATAATACTGCTCCTGTGTACAAGAATATAACTACTATAATACAGCTCCTATGTACAAGAATATAACTACTATAATACTGCCCCTATATACAAGAATATAACTACTATAATACTGCCCCTATGCACAAGAATATAACTACTATAATACTGCTCCTATATACAAGAATATAACTACTATAATACTGGCCCTATATGCAAGACTAACTACTATAATACTGCTCCTATGTACAAGAATATAACTACTATAATACTGCCCCTATATACAAGAATATAACTACTATAATACTGCTCCTGTGTACAAGAATATAACTACTATAATACAGCTCCTATGTACAAGAATATAACTACTATAATACTGCTCCTATGTACAAGAATATAACTACTATAATACTGCTCCTATGCACAAGAATATAACTACTATAATACTGCTCCTATATACAAGAATATAACTACTATAATACTGCTCCTATATACAAGAATATAACTACTATAATACTGTCCCCTATGTACAAGAATATAACTACTATAATACTGCTCCAATATATGTGTCACATCATTATATAATGTATTTCAGATCTTTCCAGCTTCCGGATAAAATCCTGCAGGTGTTGAAGTTGTGGAGGACGCAGAGAGCGGCGGGTACGAGCCCGGCTGCCATTATTGATCAGCTGATTCGGGTGCTGGTGATGGCCGATCTACATGACGTTGCCCTAAAAGTCAGGATGTTAAAATTATCTGTAAAAGCAATAAAAATCTGATTTCTAATCTTCCACGTCTCATTATCTGTACAGAATAAATTGTCTTAATTAATCTTTATTATTCTCTGTCCATCCATCTGTCCAACAATCTATGTGCCTGTCTATTTGTCCCTCTATATGAGGTTAATCTGCAGGTGGATAGTGTTATAATGGCACATGACCACGTACACGGGGGCACGCAGGGAGCAGTTACAGTCACTGGTCACAGCGTTTTCCGAAGTAGCAGGTTTAAGAAGTTGAGGCAACTAATTTAATGGATCTGTCACCAAGGTTTTTTACTCGCCATCTGAAAGTAGTATAATGTAGGAGTGGAGACCCTGATTCCAGTGATGTGCCCTATACTGGGTTAGTTACTTCAATTTTTATTAAAAAGTGTTTTATTTGCTGTAGATCTAGCAGTTACCGGAATACTGGGCTCTGGAAAACCCCACCCACACTATAACCCTGCACACACCACTGTTTAACCCTGCCTACACCACTGTATAACCACACCCTACCACTGTATAACCCTGTCCACACCACCATTTAACCCTGCCCACACCAGTAAATACCCCCGCCCACCACACCACTGTATAACCCCCCTACTGAATACCCACACCATTGTATGGCCCCCCCACCACTGTATAACCACGCCCACACCACTGTATAACCCCCCTACTGTATAACCACACCCACACCATTGTATGACCCCCTCCACCACTGTATACCATGCCCACACCACTGTACAACCACACCACTGTATAACCCTGCCCACCACACTGTATAACCCTGCACACACCATTGTATAACCCCACCACACCACTGTAACCATACCCACACCACTGTATAACCACACTCACACCACTGTATAACCCTGACCACACCACTATATAACCTGTTCACACCACTGTATAACCCTGACCACACCATTGTATAACCATACCCATACTGTATAACCCGCCCACACTACTGTATAAACCGCTCACACCATGGTATAACCTGCCTACACTACTGTATAACCCCGCACTAATTGTCTGCTTTCTGCCTATGCACAGTGTACAAAGAAAACTGCAAAAAAATCAAGAAAGTTATAAGTACCAGAAAATGGTGACAGAAATTAAAATTACTTATGGTTTGATAGCCCATTCCAGCCTTGTGCAGGTCTAGGATCTTTTCCCTGACATTCTTAGCTCCTTCAGCCTATTTTAACCCTAAAGACCTTGGCATTTTTTGCAATTCTGACCAGTGTCCCTTTATGAGGTTATAACTCGGGAACGCTTAACCGATCCTAGCGATTCTGTGATCGTTTTTTCGTGACATATTGGGCTTCATGCTAGTATTAAATTTAGGTCGATAATTTTTGCGTTTATTTGTGAAAAAATCAAAAATCTAGCAAAAAGTTTGAAAATGTTGCAATTTTCACATTTTTTATTTTTTTTCTGCTAAACCAGAGAGTTATATGACACAAAATAGTTAATAAATAACATTTCCCACATGTCTACTTCTCATCAACACAATTTTGGAGAAAAAAAAAAAATTTTCTTAGGAAGTTATAAGGGTTCAAAGTTCATGAGCAATTTTTCATTTTTCAACCAAAATTTACAAAACCATTTTTTTAATGACCACATCACATTTGAAGTCTCTTTGAGGGGCGTACATGACAGAAAATACCCAAAAGTGACACCATTCCAAAAACTGCACCCCTCAAGCTACTCAAAACTACATTCAAGAAGATTATTAACCCTTCAGGTGCTTCACAGGAACTAAAGCAAAGTGGAAACAAAAAATGGATATTTTAATTTTTTTATCAAAAACGTTCTTTTAGCCTCAATTTTTTCATTTTCACATGGGCAACAGGATAAAATGGATCCTAAAATGTGTTGTGCAATTTCTCCCGAGTACATCGATACCTCATGTGGTCATAAACCACTGTTTGGGCGCACAGTAGGGCTCAGAAGGGAAGGAGCGCAATTTGAATTTTGGAGCTAATTTTACATTCAAAAAGTGAAATTTCGCTCCCTCCCTTCTGAGCCCTGCTGTGCGCCCAAACAGTGGTTTATGACCGCATATGAGGTATCGATATACTCAGGAGAAATTGCCCAATAAATTTTTAGGATGAATTTTATCCTGTTGCCCATGTGAAAATGAAAAAATATAGGCTAAAAGAAAATCTTTGTGAAAAAATAGTACTTTTTCATTTTCACAGATCAATTTGTAAAGCACCTTAAGTTCCCTGGGGGGGTCTAGTTTCCAAAATGGTGTCACTTGTGAGGAAACTTCAATGTTTAGGCACACAGGGGCTTTCCATACGCGACATGGTGTCCACTAATAATTGGAGCTAATTTTCCATTCAACTTGCTAGTGGACACCATGTCGCGTATGGAGTGCTCCTGTGTGCCACCAGCACAAAGGCAACTGGAAGAGTTGGGGTACAGCACCAGAAAATGGCGCCTCTAATGTGCTATTTTCTGGGGTGGCTGTGGGTTGCAATTTGCAGCGTGGGGGGGCCACAACATTTGGGTCTCTCCACGATGAGGATTGCAGCCCCCCAACTGCCAAGTTGTACCTGGCTGGCAACCAAAAATAAGGTAAAGCTCCTTGTCATTTTATTGGTAGAATAAAAAAAAAATTATGTAGGGCTTCGCCATATTTTTGGTCCAGGCAGGTACAACTTGGCAGCTACGGACTGCCAGCAACCCCCAGCTGCCTCGTTGTACCGGGCTGGCAACCAAAAATACATCAAAGCCCATTTTTTTTTTTTTAAGGATTAATTCTAGAAAAAAAAATGGCGTGGGGCTCCGCCATATTTTTGGTCCAGCTAGGTACAACTTGGCAGCTACGGACTGCCAGCAACCCCCAGCTGCCTCGTTGTACCTGGCTGGCAACCAAAAATACAGCGAAGCCCTTTTTTTTTTCTAGGACTAATTCTAGAAAAAAAAATGGCGTGGGGCTCCGCCATATTTTTCGTCCAGCCAGGTACAACTAGGCAGCTGGGGGCTGGAATCCGCAGCATGGAGAGGCCCAAGCATTCTGGGCCCCCCATGCTGCGAATTGCAGCCTGCAGCCGCCCCAGAGAATGGTGCATTCATTGAAACGCCATTTTCTGGCGCTGTACCCAGACTCTTCCAGTTATTATTATTATTATTATTTATTTATATAGCACCATTAGGTTCCATGGCGCTTTACATGAGGATAAGGGAGACAAGAACAAGTACCAGTTGCCCTGGTGCCAGTGGCAAACTGGGTAATAAAGGGGTTAATGCCAGCTTTTTATTGGCAGCTGGCACTAAGCCCGAGATTCATAATATAGGGCCAATTTTAGACCCGCCATTAGGAATCTCTGGTAAACAGTCAGAGAATACACAGAGAAAAATATTTTTATTTGAAAAAAATAACAAACAAAATTCGGACTCCATCTTTATTATAAAGATGCGACGTAGTCCACAACGAAAGTCCCACGACGCTCGATTGCCTGTGACGTAGTCCACAACGAAGGTCCCACGACGCTCGATCGCCTCTGCTCAATCCAGAGACTGCAGCAAGGGATCAAGTGTCCTCTTCCTACAGCCTCTAGGCTCAGAGTTATGGTGCACTGTATGACAATGATCTGTCATACAGTGCACCATGACTATGATCCCAGAGACTACAACAAGAGGACACTTGATCCCTTGTTGCACCCATCCATCCACCTATGCACCCATCATCCATGCACGCACACATCCACGCACGCTGACATCCACGCACGCACACTGACATCCACATCCACGCACGCTGACATCCATGCACGCTGACATTCATGCATGCACACATCCACGGACGCACGCACACATCCACGCACGCTGGAATTCACGCACATCCACATACGCACATCCACGAACGCATGCACACATCCACGGATGGACGCACACATCCACGGGCGCCGACATCTACGCACCCTGACATCCACACACGCTGACATCCAAGGACGCACGCACACATCCACGCAAGCTGACATTCACGCACGCACATCCACTCACGCTGACATTCACGCATGCTGACATCCACGGACGTACGCACACATCCACGCATGCTGACATTCACACACGCACATCCACGCACGCTGACATTCACGCATGCTTACATCCACGGACGTACGCACACATCCACGCACGCTGACATTCATGCACGCACATCCACGCACGCTGACATTCACGCATGCTGACATCCACGGACGCACGCACACATCCACGCATGTTGGAATTCACGCACATCCATATATCCACGTACGCACACATCCACGGACACACGCACACATCCACGCACGCTGACATCCAAGCACGCTGCCATCCACGTACGCTGACATCCATGGACGCACGCACACATCAACGCACGCTGACATTCATGCACGCACATCCACGCACGCTGACATTCACGCATGCTGACATCCACGGACGCACGCACACATCCACGCATGTTGGAATTCACGCACATCCATATATCCACGTACGCACACATCCACGGACACACGCACACATCCACGCACGCTGACATCCAAGCACGCTGCCATCCACGTACGCTGACATCCATGGACGCACGCACGCTGACATCCACGCACGCACACATCAATCCACCCATTCATCCATTCATACCTACCCACCGATGAGGAGGAGAAGCCCGGGAGAAAAGGAGGGGCCACACCGCAGCGGCAGAGGAGGCCGACGGGCGGGTGCACTGGCGCATGCAGCCCGCCGGTATAGGTGAGCGGGGCACACATGGCCCTGGGGTGGGGGGCTAGGCAGGGGGTGGAGGGCTAGGCGGGGGGGAGGGATTACATCCATGCATGCACACATCCACGGACGCACGCACACATCCACGCACGCTGGAATTCACGCACATCCACATACGCACATCCACGGATGGACGCACACATCCACGGGCGCTGACATCCACGCACGCTGACATCCACACACGCTGACATCCACGGACGCACGCTGACATTCACGCACGCACATCCACGCACACATCCACGGACGCACGCACACATCCACGCACGCTGGAATTCACGCAAATCCACATAAGCACATCCACGCACGCTGACATCCACGGACGCACGCACACATCCACGCACGCTGAAATCCACGCACGCACACATCCACGGACGCACGCACACATCCACGTACGCTGACATCCACGGACGTACGCACACATCCACGCACGCTAACATTCACGCACGCACATCCACGCACGCTGACATTCACGCACGCTGACATCCACGGACGCACGCACACATCCACGCATGCTGGAATTCACGCACATCCACATATCCACGTACGCACACATCCACGCACACATCCATGGATGCACGCACGCATCCACACACGCTGACATCCACACACGCTGCCATCCACGTACGCTGACATCCATGGACGCACGCACACATCAACGCACGCTGACATCCACGCACACATCAATCCATCCACCCATACCTACCCACCGATGAGGAGAAGCCCAGGAGAAAAGGAGGGGCCACACCGCAGCTGTAGAGGAGGCCGACGGGCGGGTGCACCGGCGCATGCAGCCCGCCGGTATAGGTGAGCGGGGAACACATGGCCCTGGGGTGGGGGCTAGGCAGGGGGTGGGGGGCGAGGCGGGGGGGAGGGATTAGCAGAAGGGGACTGTGCAGGCAGATGCAGTGACAGGCCTCTAGGGACCGGGGGAAGGCCACCAGGGACCCCTCCAGTGTGTGAGCAGGGCCACACACACATTATAGAGTCCAAAGGCTGCTAAGGGCAGAAGGGCCAGGAGACTGCACACACAGATAGACCTGTAAATCCCCCGTATGAGCATGTTCCAGAGACCACACAGGTGGTCGGACCGGGCTGCAGCTGTAGCATAACCCCCAGAGTACCTTAAGTAGGTGCAGGGGGCCGAGCCCTGTGGTCCACGACTCCAGTCGACAGGATCCAAAGGGGCTGTGGATGGAGTCAGAGCTCCAGAAGTTCTGGGAGCCCATAACGATCCCACTTCTCCAGAGCCCCGAGGGGATGGAGAAGGAAACAGCATGAGGGCTCCAGCCCGTTGTACCCCAAGGGTACCTCAACTGCCTCTGCCCGAGGTTGAGGAAGGAGACATGCTGGGGATCCATAAGGATCCTCTTTACTTCCATCCGACACTCTCCAAAGAGAGTAAGACTAAAAGTGAGAGTGGATGAATGCAGAGTATGCCTCCTTCAACACAAAGCTAAGAACTGATGGGATTCCTCCTAGAGGGGGTGTATAGGCAGTAGGGGAGGAGTTACACTTCTTGTTTTTAAGTGTAATACTTTGTGTCCCCTCCGGAGGCGGAAGCTACACACCCAATGTCTGGGTCTCCCAATGGAGCGAAAAAGAAAATGAAAAAGTACTTTTTTTTCACAAAAATCTTCTTTTTTTTTTTCCTTTTACGGACTAATTTGTGAAGCACCTGGGGTATGAAAGTGCTCACTATGCATCTAGATATGTTCCTTGGGGGTCTAGTTTCCAAAATGGGGTCACTTGTGGGGAGTTCCCATGTTTAGGCACACAGGGGCTCCCCATATGCGACATGGTGTCCGCTAACAATTTGAATGGAAAATTAGCTCCAATAGTTAGTGGACACCATGTCGCGTATGGAGAGCCCCTGTGTGCCTAAACATTGGAGCTCCCCCACATGTGACCCCATTTTGGAAACTAGACACCCCAATGAATTTATTTAGATGCATAGTGAGCTCTTTGAACCCCCAGGTGCTTCACAAATTGATCCGTAAAAATGAAAAAGTACTTTCTTTTCACAAAAATTTTCTTTTTTCATTTTTATGGTTTCATTTGTGAAGCACCTGGGGGTTCAAAGTGCTCATCACCCATCTACATAAGTTCCTTGGGTGGTCTATTTTCTAAAATGGGGTCACTTGTTGGGGAGCTCCAATGTTTAGGCACACAGGGGCTCTCCATACGCAACATGGTCTCCGCTAACAATTGGAGCTAATTTTCCATTCAAATTGTTAGCGGACACCATGTCGCGTATGGAGAGCCCCTGTGTGCCTAAACATTGGAGCTCCCCCACAAGTGACCCCATTTTGGAAACTAGACACCCCAAGGAATTTATTTAGATGCATAGTAAGCTCTTTGAACCCCCAGGTGCTTCACAAATTGATCCGTACAAATGAAAAAGTACTTTTTTTTTTCACAAAAACTTTCTTTTGTCCTCAATTTTTTCATTTTCACAAGAGCAACAGGAAAAAATGCATCCTAAAATTTGTTGGGCAATTTCTCCTGAGTACACCGATATCTCATATGTAGTCATAAACCACTGTTTGGGCGCACGGCTGGGCTCAGAAGTGAAGGAGCGCCATTTGACTTTTTGAATGGAAAATTAGCTCCAAAAATCAAATTGCGCTCCTTCCCTTCTGAGCCCTGCCGTGCGCCAAAACAGTGGTTTATGACCACATATGAGGTATCGGTGTACTCAGGAGAAATTGCCCAACAAATTTTAGGTTGCATTTTATCCTGTTGCCCAAGTGAAAATTAAAAAATTGAGGCTAAAAGAA
This sequence comes from Allobates femoralis, assembly GCA_033576535.1. Classification (NCBI taxonomy): domain Eukaryota; kingdom Metazoa; phylum Chordata; class Amphibia; order Anura; family Aromobatidae; genus Allobates; species Allobates femoralis. The sequence continues at coordinate 550,745,203 of JARQOC010000005.1, forward strand.
CATTTTTGTTGGAAAAATTAAAATGCCCATTTTTTGTTTCCACTTTGCTTTAGTTCCTGTAAAGCACCTGAAGGGTTAATAATCTTCTTGAATGTAGTTTTGAGTAGCTAGAGGGGTGCAGTTTTTGGAATGGTGTCACTCTTGGATATTTTCTGTCATCTATGCCCCTCAAAGGGACTTCAAATGTGATGTGGTCACTAAAAAAATGGTTTTGTAAATTTTGCTGGAAAAATGAGAAATTGCTGATGAACTTTGAACCCTTATAACGTCCTAACCCAAAAAAAGTTTTTTCCCAAAATTGCGCTGATGTAAAGTAGACATGTGGGAAATGTTATTTATTAACTATTTTGTGTCACATAACGCTCCGGTTTAACAGAATAAAAATTCAAAATTTGAAAATTGTGAAATTTTCAATTTTTTTGCCAATTTTTTTATATTTTCACAAATAAACGCAAAAATTATCAACCTAAATTTACCACTAACATGAAGCCCAACATGTCACGAAAAAATAATCTCAGAATCGCTAGGGTCCGTTGAAGCGTTCCCGAGTTATAACCTCATAAAGGGACACTGGTCAGAATTACAAAAAACGGTCTAGTCATTAAGGTGGAAATTGGCTCCGTCACTAAGGGGTTAAAGCAGTTTCTGCTTGAAAAACTCAGGGTTTTTGACCTCACATGGCCTTACAGTGCTAGAGTTGGAGTATAAGGATGTGCCCACTTAGTTTATTTCTGCACCAAAAAATTTCTGTGCATTTTTTCCTAGGTGTTTCTCCGACACAGTCTAACACAGTGAAAAACCACAAACAATCAGCATGTTGCTTTTTTCGGCACCAAAATTTGCAGATGAAAAAACTGGAAGGTGTGCACAGCACTTCAGAAACCCCATACACTTTGCTAGGTTGACATTTCCCTTGCAGAAAACTGCAAGTAAAAAAATGCATAAAATAACACTAGGTGTGCACCAGGGGTGGATTAAGGGTAGCCAGGGCCCGGGGCTGTTCAGACTCTGTGGGCCCCCCTTCGCCCCCGAGTAATGTGGCGGGAGTCATGTGATGGGGGTCATGTGACAGGGTCACGGGGGTCATGTGACTGGGTCGCAGGGGTCATGTGATGGGGGTCATGTGACGGGGGTCATCATATACCTGAAATAGATTATTCCAGAAAAATAGTTGCTGAGTGAAACTCTATCTTGTCAAACATCCATTGATCTAGTCAATTTACCCTTCAGTTAGGAAGAATAAAAAAAACACTTTAAGCCATAGTATTGAACAGTCCATTAGAAGGAGGCTATTATGCCCTGACTGCTCCTGTATTCAGAATAAATAACTTATAACAATCTCGAACAGTGTGCACCCTGTATGATAATCACCTGTTACTGACTCACCGTAGCCGGGGGTACACAGAGCGGGCGTTGATTCTCCTCCAGTCATGGAACCGCGCCTGCAGTGGTGTAGGCCCGGTGGTCCAGATCAATAGGGGAAATGGCGGAACAGTAGGGGTGATTTGTCTTCGTGACGCCACCTGCGGGTGTTCTGGTAACTTTACCAGCGCTGCTAGGTCTCCGGGGGATGGTAGGCAGCAAGTTGGGACGCTCCCCACAGGATGAGCGGGAGTCCCCGGAGCCGGGAGCTGCGCAAGATGTTGTGAGGCAGCTGCGGTAATACTGCTGTTAAGCCCAGGAGTCAAACACAGACACGCCAAAGTCTTTTTAGTACCTTTACTGGTGGTTTTCAGGTACGCCAGACCGGGTTCGTCAAGTTTAGCAATCCTGGAGTTTCACAGCAAGCAGTTTGTAGTAGGCTTCCTTCTCTCTCTCTCTCTCTACTTCTGGTGCTAAGGTCGAGTGGATGTGGAATCCAGCCGGACCGGGCAGTGTGTTCGATGGAACTTGCTTCACCTGGTTATCAGCACTGATGGCACTGTAAAAGGGTCTGAGCAGGATCAGTACTCTTCCCTGGGCTCTCGTGGGTAGGTGCATCAGGTGGAACAGGGGCTAGACTCCCTGTGCTGTATGCTGGTTCTCTGTGGTGGCTGGGTAGCTCTCACAGCTTCGGTTCCAGTAACCGGTTTGTAGGGAAAGAGTTAGGATAACTCTGTGTTCCTTGAGAGGTGTTCTCCTTCTTCCTCTTATCCCAATTGCAGGGATTTCCTCACTTGCTAAACGGCTGTTTGGGCCTAGTGTGTCCCTCATAGGATGGAGGTTTCACACAGGCTGGCAGCTCTTGTAGCGACTGCACACACTCTGCAGTTTCTCCCTCCAAGACACTATTTATAGGGGGAACTGGCTCAAAGTGACCAGTGGAGCTCCCCCTAGAGGCTCGGGGTGAAACCAGGTGTTCTAGGTGTTGTTAGTGTTTTGTTAGGTGTTGGTGAGTGTTGCTTTGCTGTTAACTCCATTCATGCCCTAAGGATTTCTGTGGTGCCCAACAGGTGCCAGGGTGCCACATTCCCCCTTAGTTAAACTCAGTTCTCCCGGCTGAGCAAAAAGTAATTTTTACAACTTAACACTATGCATTTTATAACAGTTATTTACAGAGTCTTATAGAAAACACAAAATCACTGAAAAGGAAAGGAAAAATATGAAAAAGGTGACAATCAGTCCATACGGCACTAGTCCATCTGCCGCAGGCTGGAAAAGGTAAGTTGTAGGTCACACAAGTCCTGTGACAATTGTCCAAAGTTTATGAAAAAGGGAAACAGGTAAAGTCCACACATATTTACACTTTATACATTCCCTACGGGTGTCTCTGCTTGGGAGGCCGGTACTAACCTACTATTACCTTACCAGGCGCTTTCTGTCCCCAACTTGATATACTTGGGACAGAGCCTAGTTCCTCCACCCTTCTGTACACTACTTTTTACAGGTTTTGAAAACGGTTGCTATTTACAAACACTTACAGGTAATATACTCCACTACATTTTAAACCCATTCTCCAAGTTTGTGTGGGGGTTGACCTAATGTACTACGGGTGGATCTGCGTAGTGTGGGTGTTTCCAAAGCTGTTGGTGTAGTGTACGAAGTGGTTGTTGGTGGTAGTGTAGGTAGTTGTCTACGAGTACTTTGTGTAAGACCATAGTAAGTACGTAGTCTATCAACTGGACTATCCTCTGTAGGTAGTTGCGTAGGAATGGCTTCTCTTACTGTGGGACTAGCAGGTTGACCGATTACAGGAATCTCAGGTTCCAATATAACAGGCTGCAAATCTTGCACTTGGACTTGTTCTTGTTGGACTTGTTGGATTGGCATTGGCTGATCTTCTACAGACTAGTAGAATTGCATTACTGGTATGATGTATGCATCACCTAATTGTGGCCAGTCAGCTGGTAGATATCCAATGTCTGTAAGGACTAGGTTTTCTTTGGTTTCTTCATCTATAGTTACAGTAGGGTAACTGGTTGCTTGTGGGATTAACTGTGGTGGACATTTCTTTAAATGATCCCTTGAGACAGTTGCAATAGTATTCCTATTATCTTTACTGATAACACAAGTTTTTGAGTTGTCATAGTGTGACGGCATAACGGTGTAGGGTACAGATTCCCAACTGTTATCCAATTTGTTGGTTTTTCGCTTTCTTTTTAGCACTAAGTCTCCTGTAGCTAGAGGTTCAGCTGAGGCGTGCTTGTTAAAGTCTTTTTCTTGTTTAGTTCTACTGATTTCTAGGTTTCTTTCAACGCTTTCTTGTACTTTTCTGTACTGTTCTTGGCGTTGAGTGACCCAATCTTCATCAGAAGAGTCTTCTGTGGGTTCGATGGTTCCCATCTGTAAATCAATAGGCAATTTACCTGGTCTTGCTCGCATCAAGTAAGCAGGTGTGTAGTTTGTTGAACTGACAGGTATGTGGTTGTAGATGTCCACGAGATCTGGAAGTTTCTCTGGCCATTGATTTCTCTAATCAACTGGTAAGGTTTTGAGCATGTCAATGACAATGTGGTTCATCTTCTCACATAAACCGTTTGTCTGAGGATGATAAGGTGTTGTGCGGATCTTCTTACGCCCATATAGCCCTAAGAATTCTTGGAACACAGCTGATTCGAATGCTGGCCCTTGATCAGTCAAGACTTGGTCTGGATACCCATGGGGGCGACAGAAGTAACTCTGGAATGCTTTAGCTGCGAATTCTGCAGTTAAGTCCTTAACTGGGACTACTACCATGAACCTTGAATAGTGGTCAACAATGGTGAGAGCTTAAGTGTACCCGGTTCAACTTGGGTAAGCTTCACATGGTCGAGAGCAACTATTTCAAGAGGTTTGGTGGTAACAATTGGCTGCAACGGAGCTTTCTGAGTTAGATGGTCTTTCCTTCGAAGGTGACATGGTCCACAGTTTTTACACCATTTGTCAATTGAGCCTCGCATACCGACCCAGTAGAACCGATCCTTCAGGAGTCTCTCCAGCTTCTTCCATCCAAAGTGTCCGGCATCATCATGGTATGCTTCAAGGATCATTTGGACTTCAGTCTTGGGAACTACAATCTGCCAGATTAGTTCGTGGGTTCTTGGATTGAGGTATCTTCTGCATAGTTTACCTTGGTAGAAAAATAACCTTCCTTTCTCCTTCCACAGGCGTTTAGCAGTTGGTGAAGCATCAGAGTCCATGTTGGCGTGTTCTTGAGTGATCAGATCCCTTACCAGGCTGACATCTGGATCATTGGCTTGCACCTCCTTCCAGTCATGGTGAGGTAAAGGGTTCACGGTCCTCTCTACACGTGTCTGCTTTCTCTGATGACATGTTGCTGTACCTGAACGGTGGAAAGCAGGTAGTTCAATCTCTTCCAGGTCATCTATGTCTTCTCCCTCTTCAGGAAGGTGAGGCATTCTGGACAGGGCATCAGCATTGCCATTTTTGTGACCTGCCCGGTATTTTACAGTGAAGTCATAGTTAGAGAGTCTTGCTACCCAACGCTGTTCTAGGGCTCCCAGCTTTGCAGTCTCTAAGTGTGTTAGAGGATTGTTATCTGTGAAAGCTGTGAACGGGGCGGATGCCAGGTAATGCTTGAAACGCTCTGTGATCGCCCAGACCAGGGCCAGGAACTCCAGCTTGAAGGAGCTGTAGTTCTCCGGGTTCCTTTCCGTGGGACGGAGCTTTCTGCTGGCGTAGGCTATCACCTTCTCCTTGCCCTGCTGGCGTTGAGCTAGGACTGCTCCTAAACCTTCATTACTTGATTGAGTGTACAATAAAAACGGGAGATTGTAATCAGGATAGGTCAGGATTTCTTCTCCAGTGAGAGCGTCTTTCAGCTTCTGGAAGGATTGCTCCTGTTCTGGTCCCCAGTGGAACGGGGGTCCCCTGATTTTGCCGTTTTTGGATTGACCTACTAAGAGATCTTGCATGGGTGCTGCTATCTTGGTATAGCCTTTGATGAATCGTCGGTAGTACCCGACCAGTCCTAGAAATTGACGTACCTCTTTGTGAGAAGTTGGTGCTGGCCAGTCCTTGATGACGGTTACTTTATCCGGATCCGGTGCTACTGTGGCGCCCCGCAACGAGTGCGTCACAAGAGGGTATTGCAGCCATAAATGCAGCCGCAATATTCTCTGACACAGCAGTGATCTGGTTAACTTAGAGATCCAACCCTGCATGCATCACCTAGAACAGAGGGCCAATCCAAGGTCCTGGTGGGCGGAGTGCAAGGGTAGTGTAGAAGGAAAGTTTAGTACAGACACTTAGTAGAGTCTAGAACAGAGAACTTGAAGGAGTAGAAGCCGGGGCTCTGCACCTCGTGCAGCCCCGGGCCGTCACCGGTCGGGTGTTCGCACCTGAGGCCTCAACAACCGGGATCGGGCATCATCACCACGGGTTCCAAAAGACTCCCGTGCCCAAAAACCTTACAGCCGGTTCACTGGTACCGAAGCTGGCAGCAGTTCACCTCTGCTACGCGAACCAGAAGAGTGGAGGAGCAGCTTTCCAGGAGCACCCCACCACCAGCCAAATTCCAGTCGTCTAACCAGCGGTGTACCCACCGAGGGATCCAAGGCTCCCCAGAACATCCATAACGTATATATTGGATAGGGATTGAAGCAGCCTCCCCGTACCCGACCTGGTATTCCTGGGCGACAATGGCAACCACTTAGTTAGAAGGGAGGAACACTGCGGATCTCTGAGGGACACCATCACTGCTAAGTCCACCCGGTCCACTACCTGCTATCTGTATAACATGTACTGCCTGCTGGTTACAGTAAAGACCCGTTGCAGAGACTTTCTGTGTCCGTGCTTCCTTATGAACTATCCGTCCGCACTACAAGGTAACCGCAGCTGCCGCACAACATCTTGAGCAGCTCCAGCCTCCGGGGATCACCGCTCAGCCTGTGGGGAGCGTTCCATCTTGCTGCTATCCATCCCCCGGAGGTTCCGCAGCATCGGTAGCCCTTACCGAACTACTCATAGGTGGCGTCACGAATAAATTAACCCCTTTAATCTGTTCCCGCAAGACGTCTTCACTTTTGATCTGCACTCGACCGGGCCCCACTACCGGCAGGCGCGGTCCACCCGTGACAAGGAGGAAGGAAGCATCGCCTGTCTAAACCGGAGTCCCCGGCCACGGTGAGTCAGAATTTGGCGTCACGAACAGGATACGAGCAGGCCCGTTCCTTAACGGGTATTATGTGCTTAAAAAGACTTTATTGTCTACAATTTGGACTTTGTTCGTCCCTAAAAGAACTTTCCCGCCTTTTCACCGTTGGGCCAAGATGGCGCCCAAGATGGCGTCCCCGCCACGAGGAACCGCCACGTGCAAGCCCAGGGGTGAGCCACCGCCCCTCATCGTGGGAGGGCTAAAGGCAAAGGCGCCAAACCCTTTGTCCGCCCTGATTGCTCGAATCAACCATGGGGGCGGACCCCAAAGACTTTTTCCCACAATTGGACTACAAAAGCCCCAAAGAAGTGGGAGTGCAAAAAAAGTCTCCTTACCAGCTCTTCACCAGAACGGTTACCGGTTGAACGGGTGTGGTTCCCTCCAAAGAAGAGAATGGCCAGCATGAGACTCCAAGACCTAATGCGGGAGGTCGAGGCGGAGGCCAGAGCAGCCGTAGGCCAACCGGGTCCGGGTCCTGCCTTTACCATTGACGGCAGCCCCGACTTCTGGCTAGAGGCTCTACAAGACCTCCGGGTACGGTTACTTGAGACTGTGGAATGGACGATTCGCAGCTGGAGTGCAACCCTAGGCAGACGACTACACCATGTGATGCAGCAGAGCCGATCGGGTACCGCTACTCTAGGCCCAGACGACGTCGCCAGCTTCTCAACCGCCTCACCGTCGCCTACCACCTGTCCTGCTTCGTCACCAGAGCCAATCGACTGCATCATTCCAGTGGAGGCCACAGCTCCGCTCGTTCCAGCGATCAATACCGCAGCCGACCCCGTTCCTGAGCCGGAGCTCACAACACGCTCCATAGAAGAACTTGATCTTTACCAGGTTCCCACCGAGGAACCCGCGACGTGTTTCACAACTACAGAGACTGTCGCCTGTTTCGTCCCCGTACCGGAGGCTTCCCTTGCAATTACCGAGGCCTACCTGGTAACCGGGATTGAGACACTTCTATCTACAGTTGCAGATGAAGAGGCAGGCAGCCTAGAAGCCCTGCAGGACGTCCCTGTGGAAGGCTCCGCAGCACCACCGCCCTGTTGTACAGAGGAACCAGCTTCAACCCCTCCAGTCATCGAGCAGCCCGATGTGGTCGTTGAAGGAGAAGAAGAGGATGACGACGACGAGACCCGGAGCATCGCTGAGGATCTCGACACCGGGTTCGCTTGGGGAGACACCGAGGAACTTCCTACCGGGCATACAACTCGGGTACACTGGTCGGGTGCAGTGGCGTAACTTCAGGCCTCGGGGCCCCGATGCGAAAGCTCCAACGGGGCCCCCAATTATTGCAAATCTTTAGTAGTATTAGTCTTTTTCTATGGGCCAAAGGGTCGTTTGGGGCCCCCCTAGGCTGCAGGGCCCGGGTGCGATCGCAACCCCTGCACCTATTGTAGTTACGCCCCTGGTCGGGTGCAACGCCGACCCCTTCCCCTGTGCCGTTCCACCGGGTGCCAGTCCAGACTGCCCGCCAAATTCAAGTTTCCCGTCAAACCACCAGCTCCACCGTTCATCTTTACACCCCGAGCCGTGCCGACGGAGATTGTACGCCAGCGACGACGAGAGGAGTGGCAAGCCCGTGAACGCACCAACATGCAGGCCCGTGCCAAGGCTCGTCGCCAACCGCCGCTGCCTGATGAACTCCGTCGCGAAGGTAGAATTTCCACCGTTAACTTACATACCGGGTGGGGGTTCGCTTGGGAGGTGGGTTTGAATGAGGAGGTGTTTGTGGGGCGCCGGGAAGTTGAGTCACACTTGCCCAGAGGACATCCCGATCGCGACCTATACCGGGGCGATATAATCACCTACGAACGCTATGCTTGTCCAGATGGGTGGTTCGCTATCCGGGTGCGCCATCGTTCTCCGCGCCAGTGACTTTAAAACTTGGACTCACTCAATGACTCTGTTCCTGTTAATCACTGACTGTGCGATCTTGCGGCCACAGCCTGAACTTTTAATATAAGGACAGTCGACCGCCGCTGGGTCCGCACCAAGTGTTTTACCTGTTTACTTTGCTTATACCATCCAAGCATATCTTTACCTGTTTTTCATTTTAATAAAAGTGCGTGTATGTATGTTATAAAAATACAAAATCCTCTGTAATGTGGTAGTGTGACGCTTGGGGACAAGCGTATTAAACCAAGGGGGAGTGTGGCGCCCCGCAACGAGTGCGTCGAGTGCGTCACAAGAGGGTATTGCAGCCATAAATGCAGCCGCAATATTCTCTGACACAGCAGTGATCTGGTTAACTTCGAGATCCAACCCTGCATGCATCACCTAGAACAGAGGGCCAATCCAAGGTCCTGGTGGGCGGAGTGCAAGGGTAGTGTAGAAGGAAAGTTTAGTACAGACACTTAGTAGAGTCTAGAACACAGAACTTGAAGGAGTAGGAGCGGGGGCTCTGCACCTCGTGCAGCCCCGGGCCGTCACCGGTCGGGTGTTCGCACCTGAGGCCTCAACAACCGGGATCGGGCATCATCACCACGGGTTCCAAAAGACTCCCATGCCCAAAAACCTTACAGCCGGTTCACTGGTACCGAAGCGGGCAGCAGTTCACCTCTGCTACGCGAACCAGAAGAGTGGAGGAGCAGCTTTCCAGGAGCACCCCACCACCAGCCAAATTCCAGTCGTGTAACCAGCGGTGTACCCACCGAGGGATCCAAGGCTCCCCAGAACATCCATAACGTATATATTGGATAGGGATTGAAGCAGCCTCCCCGTACCCGACCTGGTATTCCTGGGCGACAATGGCAACCACTTAGAATGGAGGAACACTGCGGATCTCTGAGGGACACCATCACTGCTGAGTCCACCCAGTCCACTACCTGCTATCTGTATACCATGTACTGCCTGCTGGTTACAGTAAAGACCTGTTGCAGAGACTTTCTGTGTCCGTGCTTCCTTATGAACTATCCGTCCGCACTACAAGGTAACCGCAGCTGCCGCACAACATCTTGAGCAGCTCCAGCCTCCGGGGATCACCGCTCAGCCTGTGGGGAGCGTTCCATCTTGCTGCTATCCATCCCCCGGAGGTTCCGCAGCGTCGGTAGCCCTTACCGAACTACTCATAGGTGGCGTCACGAATAAATTAACCCCTTTAATCTGTTCCCGCAAGACGTCTTCACTTTTGATCTGCACTCGACTGGGCCCCACTACCGGCAGGCGCGGTCCACCCGTGACAAGGAGGAAGGAAGCATCGCCTGTCTAAACCGGAGTCCCCGGCCACGGTGAGTCACTATGCCTTCGGCACTGACCACATGTCCTAGGTATTGGACCTTGGGTTTCAGCAGGTGGCACTTGGACGGTTTCAGTTTCATCCCGTACTTGGACAGTGACTCGAACACTTCACTCAGGTGCTGGAGGTGATCTTCATAGGTCTGAGAGTAGACAATGACATCATCAAGGTATAACAGGACAGTCTCAAAGTTCTTGTGGCCCAAACAACACTCCATTAGTCTCTGAAATGTTCCTGTGGCATTGCACAACCCGAATGGCATACTGTTGAACTAGCATAAGCCCATAGGAGTAGTGAAGGCTGTCTTCTCACGATCCTCCTCTGCAACGGCAACCTGCCAGTACCCACTAGTAAGATCTAATGTGGAGAAGTAGTTGGCAGATTTGAGTGCAGCTAGTGACTCTTCTATGCGGGTTGGCCCTTCTCGCCCAGGGGTTGCCCGTTTAAAGGACGAAACTGTGAAGTACGTCCTCCTAAGTCGTTCTGCTGACTGTTGCGGCGTCTGTCAGGACTGCGGCGGTCTGCAGGTTTTCCTCGCGACGGCTGTGTCTTTCTCCTCATCCACGGGACGTCGTCAGGGCTGTCGGCGAGTTGAATCTTGTCCGATGACCTTGCATCTGTCTTGGGTCTTCTCCCAGTTTGTAGCTTGGCCACGTCTTTCATCAGCTGCTCGACATTAGCACACAGTTGTTCACACCGGTCAGGTGTTACGGTCTGTGCACTGGACTGAATCGCAGGGATTGGAGATGCTGTTGCCGGCACGGAAGGGGTGTCAGTGTACTGCTGCTGCTGTGAAGTGGGATCAGGTACTTCAGCGTGCCGTTGTCCCCAAACTGTTAAGTCTCTCAAGGTATCAAACTCTGCGCCAGGATTTTGTATGGACCACCAGCTTGCTTTCTTTCTATCCTCAGATAGTCTAATGGTGCCGTCACACGGCACGCCCTGGCCAGCGATGTCGGAAGCGATGAGCGGGTGCCCGCTCGGTTCCGACATCGCTGGCCAGCTGTCACACAGCACGGCTGCGGCCGGCGATGCCGCAGCGATGCGGGCGGTGACATCGCTCGCTGGGCTGAGCTCAGCCCAGCGAGCGATCCGCAGCAACGCTGCGGTATAGGCTGGATCGCCGCTGACATCGCATGGCGATGTCACACGGCGCGATCCAGCCTTATCGCAGGTCGCAGGTTGTCAGGTTTACGGTTCTTCCCGTAAACCTGACAACCTGCGACTAGCGATAAAACGCGGTCGCGTCGCGCTGTCACACAGCGCGACGTTGCTAGCAACATCGCTGTGACGTCACTTTTCCTGCGATGTTGCTAGCAACGTCGCCTGGTGTGACGGCACTTTAAGGCCCACAATAAATTGTCCAATTAACGCTTTGTTTTCATCTCTGACACCATCAGGATCAACTTGCTTTAACAGACTTAAGGCTTCTTGCAATCGCAGTGAATAATCTAGGACACTTTCTTGTGCCCCTTGTTTACAATGGTAGAATGACAGTCTTAGTTCAGCTTCAGTATGGCATTCAAACACCCGGGTTAATTTAGCGAATATCTGCTCCACAGATTCCTGAGTTTCTACAGGCCAGCTGCGGCTCTGCAGCTCGGCTGCGCCGGTTAACTGTCCCATAACAACTGAAGCTCTCTGCTTACCGGTCATAGGGTACATGTCCAGCGTCTGGCATATCTTCCTCTGGAAGTTCTCCAAGGTGCTGAGTACACCGCTGTACTTAGGTAACCAGGTCGCATTAGGAACGTTGGGTAGAGATATCGGCATAATCGGAGCGGGTTGCTGTGGCATACCGCCGGCTTGTTGCTGTCCATCAAGAGGTATGTTTTGAGGTGCCGCATGGTTTAGCGGGGGTACCGCGTTGTTTGGAGTCGGGTTACTCATGGTCGCTCCCCCTTAGTTAAGCGTAGCCTTTCCCTCGGTTTCAAACGGAAGTGTCGGCCTCGCGGTGAGAAGTGAGGCACCACGGGAGTTTCCGGTTCCTGCTGCGTATAGGGGAAGTCGTCAGAGCGTGGGGGCGGGGCCAATCTTCGCGCCCTTTGCACAGTCACGCCCCTTCTTTTCCCGCCTTTCGCGCAGCAATGGCGGACCAAATGTACAGTTCGATATTTACAGTCAATAAATAGCACACAATACCCGTGATAACGGGCCTGCTCGTATCCTGTTCGTGACGCCAAATTCTGACTCACCGTAGCCGGGGGTACACGGAGCAGGCGTTGATTCTCCTCCAGTCACGGAACCGCGCCTGCAGTGGTGTAGGCCCGGTGGTCCAGATCAATAGGGGAAATGGCGGAACAGTAGGGGTGATTTGTCTTCGTGACGCCAGCACGTAACTTTACCAGCACTGCTAAGTCTCCGGGGGATGGTAGGCAGCAAGTTGGGACGCTCCCCACAGGATGAGCGGGAGTCCCCGCAGCCGGGAGCTGCGCAAGATGTTGTGAGGCAGCTGCGGTAATACTGCTGTTAAGCCCAGGAGTCAAACACAGACACACCAAAGTCTTTTTAGTACCTTTACTGGTGGTTTTCAGGTACGCCAGACCGGGTTCGTGAAGTTTAGCAATCCTGGAGTTTCACAGCAAGCAGTTTGTAGTAGGCTTCCCTCTCTCTCTCTCTCTACTTCTGGTGCTAAGGTCGAGTGGATGTGGAATCCAGCCGGACCGGGCAGTGTGTTCGATTGAACTTGCTTCACCTGGTTATCAGCACTGAGGGCACTGTAAAAGGGTTTGAGCATGATCAGTACTCTTCCCTGGGCTCTCGTGGGTAGGTGCATCAGGTGGAACAGGGGCTAGACTCCCTGTGCTGTATGCTGGTTCTCTGTGGTGGCTGGGTAGCTCTCACAGCTTCGGTTCCAGTAACCGGTTATTAAGGAAAGAGTCAGAATAACTCTATTTTCCTGAGAGGTGCTTCTCCTTCTTTCTCTTATCCCAATTGCAGGGATTTCCTCACTTGCTAAACGGCTGTTTGGGCCTAGTGTGTCCCTCATAGGATGGAGGTTTCACACAGGCTGGCAGCTCTTGTAGCGACTGCACACACTCTGCAGTTTCTCCCTCCAAGACTCTATTTATAGGGGGAACTGGCTCAAAGTGACCAGTGGAGCTCCCCCTAGAGGCTCGGGGTGAAACCAGGTGTTCTAGGTGTTGTTAGTGTTTTGTTAGGTGTTGGTGAGTGTTGCTTTGCTGTTAACTCCATTCATGCGCTAAGGATTTCTGTGGTGCCCAACAGGTGCCAGGGTGCCACATTACCAGCCTGATGGACTTGCTTGCAGATTGGTCCGTCCCGCCTCCTCGCGGTCCGACAGCGTCTTCTTCTGAATGATGTAGATAACGCCTCCTGTCACCTGCGTTATCCACGTGGCCACGTCCAATTTTTCCATTGCCTATGCTACGCCCATACCTCTCCGGCTTGTGCAGGTGCACTGTGCTCCATCATGGGGTTATCCTACAAGTTTAAACTCAGTGATGTCACCATACATCACACGCAGAAGACTGGGAGCCTGGAACCATGTGCAGAGACCCCTGCGGTTCGCGCATGTGTAGATGAGTTTTACATTGTAGCTGCAGTACGGCAGAGAACAGTGCGTTTGTGTAAGCTGGAGAGGCATCTGCACAGACGTGAGATGGGAAAGTGGGATGTGGATAACGAAGGCGTGATCCATATCATTCAGAAGAAGAGGCTGTCGGACGGCGAGGAGAGGCTGAATGGACCAATCTGCAAGCAAGAATTTCAGACCGGTAACAGGTTAGAATACAGGGGGGTGCTAGATTTTTATAGTTATTTATTCTGTGTACAGGGATTCAGGGCTAATAGCTTGTTCTTATAATGAGCATAGGCATTCACGGGCCTTAAAATACGAGGTAAACTGACCAAATTACTCAGCTGTGCACGAGGCCTTACAGATACTGAGGTAAAAACTCACCAAATACTCAGCGTGTGCACGAGGCCTTACAGACACTGAGGTAAAAAACTCACCAAATACTCAGCGTGTGCACAAGCCTTACAGACACTGAGGTAACAAACTCACCAAATACTCAGCGTGTGCACAAGGCCTTACAGACACTGAGGTAACAACTCACCAAATACTCAGCGTGTGCACGAGACCTTACATATACTGAAGGAAAAACTGACCAAATACTCAGCATGTTCACGAGGCCTTACAGATACTGAGGTAAAATCTCACCAAATACTGAACATCTACACGAGACCTTACAAATACTGAGTTAAAAACTCACAAAATACACAATGTGCGCACCCACTACCCCTCCACCTTGGATAGACATGTGAAATACCTCTACATGCTGTATGTGCCACTCTATGTGGATATTTTTCTTGAATCATGTATGCATGGACTCCATACATACTTGATGCAAGCAAGATAGCCACTTAGAGGGGCACATGATACACCATGTAGAGCCATTTCACATGTTTCTGTGTTATCCAAGATGGTGGGGCACAGTTTACATGGGGCAAATTTGACAGTCCTCTGTCCAGTATTGTCTCCCCACACCCTCCCTGACCACTCCAGTGATTAAGGGGCGTTTCACAGCAGCGGTTTTGCTGATGTGCGGTCGATTCGGCAGGTGGTGCTGGATCATCCGCCTAATGGCCGACTTGCGGCCCAGATGCGGTAAGCCCTATGCATTGTCTATGGGGCTTGCGGTCCAGAGCGGCAAGTGTGGTTCTGCAAGGTGCGGCAGATCCGACACTTGCGGCCGCGAGAAAAAACACCGCTTGGAGCGTTTTTTTTTTTTCACGACCACAAGTGCCCGATGTGCCCACTCGGCAGAACCGCACTTGCCGCTCTGGACCGCAAGCCGCATAGACAATGGCTTACCGCATCCGTTAGGCGGACGATCCAGCACATGCAGCCCACCTGCTGGAACGGCCCAAACATCAGCTAAACGCTGATGTGAAAGCAGCATTGGTTAGGCCCCTTTCACATCACCGTGTCTTTCAAACTGCGGCAGATCCAGCAGATTTACCACATTTGCTGCCTAACGGCTGTTGCGACGGTGAATAGTAACGCGGTCAGCAGCGTTTTTTTTCCACTGCCGCAAATGCTGGATTTTGCCGCATCCGGCAGAACCGCACATGCCGCCCCAACCGCAAGCCCCATAAACAATGCATGGGGCTTACCGCAAGTGCGGCCGTTAGTCAGCAGATGCGGTAAAATCTGCCGGATCTGCCACAATCTGAAAAAAAGCAATGTGAAAGGGGCCTTAGTACACAAATTATTTAATTACTGCTTACATTCTTTTTTTTTTACACTGACTGAGTCCTCCCTGCCATGCAGCAGCCACCAGGAGGTCTGGCTGGCAGCGCACACACAAAGCACAGCCACAGACAGCAGCTGCAGCAGCAGGGCAGGAGTCAGGAGTGGACATATCACTCACCTCTCTGTCACAGAGGCACGTTCTCTCTGTGCTCTGTGTCGGCATTAGGTGACGGTCCCTCTCCTCAGACCCCTCTCTTCATACAGGCGGCGACCCAGGAGGTGGTGGATGGCGGGTGAGACACAGACTCAGTCAGGAGGACGGAGGAGTCTGCTCAGCCTCAGGCAAGATCAGCTGCCTGCCTGTATCTGGTAAGTCTAGTTCCTCCTAGAGCAGGAGAATTCAGCAAAGCCCGATCGGGCCCGGCAGAATCAGCATAGCAGGGCGGACAGCGGCGGCCGGCACTCGGGAGAACAATGCTGCCGGCAGAGGCGGCTGGGACTATAGGAGTGGGAGCAGCATCCGCAAAGGGCTACCACTGGTCCACACACCTTGTAAGCACACAGCTCTGCATGCTCCGTACATACATGGCTCCGCTCTGTACACCTAGTACACACTCAGCTCTGCTCCCAACACCTCGTACACGCTCTGCTCCGCTCCATACACCTCGTACATATGTGGCTCTGCTCCGTACACCTCGTACACACACGGCTCCGCTCTGTACACCTCATACACCCGCAGCTCTGCTCTATACACCTTGTACACATGCGGCTCCACTCCGTACACCTCGTACACACACGGCTCCGCTCCCTACACCTCGTACACACACGGCTCTGCTCCGTACACACTCGGCTCTGCTCCGTACACCTCATACACATGTGGCTCCGCTCCGTACACCTCATACACATGTGGCTCCGCTCCGTACACCTCATACACATGTAACTCCACTCCGTAAACCTTGTTTACAAATGGCTCCGCTCCGTACACCTCGTACACATGCGGCTCTGCTCCATACACCCTGTACACAATCGGCTCAGCTCCATACACCTCGTACACACGCGGCTCTGCTCTGTGCACCTCGTACACACACGGCTCCACTCCATACACCTTGTACATATGGCGCCCCTGCGTCCAGGAGGCCACAGAAGGGAACTGCAGCCAGGCAGGTAGGACATGTTGAACACCAACACCCTCACAGCCCACATAACCCACGTAAAGAGAGGTTACATCCAGCCCTGAGATTAGATACTATATGAGATCGGAGGAGTGGTGGATTCAGAGGAGTGGGTTGGGCACACCAGAGGTCAGGTGACTGACAGTATATAGGAAGGGGGAGGAGTGAAGGAAGTTAGTAGGCCGGAGTGAGCCGAGCTGTAAAGACCAAGAGCAGCAGAGAGGCTGAGGAGCACAGGCCAGAGAACAGCAGCAGGTTGAGCTGAAGCTGAGCAGGAGAGAGCCACACGTCCTGTGAGTGCAAGGCCGAGGAGTGCAGATCCGTACTGAGCCAGTGTGAGCCAGATGGGAGGGAAAGCCCGTCCGACGCTGATGCCACCAGGAGTGTGAGAGAGCCGAGAGGGACGGTGTAACCCGGGGCCCTAGAGACACAGCTAAAGCAACCGACTGCAGGCGGAGTAGCCCTCCTAGAATATTGAAAGGAACACAGAGAAGGAGCCTGGCAGAGCCTCGTGCTGGAGGACTACTGGAGGCTGGGCTACAGTAGAGTGTCGGCTCTAGAGGGGACCGTAGTTTACCCGGCATCCCCAGATAACACGACGTGGGGTCTGAGTTGCACATTGAGATCCCTAACCCAAAGGACAGGCAGCTAAGTGACGCACTAGGACTCACAGAAGCCCGAGTCACCGCCATACTGTCCAGCGTTCACACACACCCGCACAGACGGAGACCGTAATAGCCCGGAAAGGACACGACAGACTATGTGAGGGGTCACAGAGAGAGGAGCCTGGCTGCAGAGCAGAGAGAACCCGGAAAGGGAGAATACAACCGTGTGTTAAGAACTTTGTAAAGAACAGCAAATGACTTGTAAACTGCTTGGAAAGAACTGAGAGTAAAAGACACAGAAAACCCTAAATTGCCTCTCTTGTCAGTTTCTATCTGCAGACCATTCCTCCCTACAGATCCAGCCTGTCAGTACCAGCCAGGAGGAGAGATCCCTGCAGCGTCTGTGAAGTAAGTGTGCTACAACCTCACCATAGACTTAACCCTTACTGCCCCGGGGGATGCAGTTCTCTTCCCACTAGAACTATACCATCCCCGCTGCCATCACATCACCCCCGGAGGTTCTGCAGCAGCGGCGGCCCCCATCACTGGCCGCAACAAGTGGGTGGCGTCACGAGTGACATTTCCCTTGTAAATATTCCCCCATTTATTGTGCCGAGCCCGGGACACGGTCCGGACCAAGCCGCCAGTGACTTCCCCGGCACTGTCCGGTCCGGTACCGAGTACCCCCGTCCCGTGGGGCTCCACAACCTGGCGTCACGAACAGGATCTACCCGGTCCAAAAGAATTGGACCTTGTGCGCCTAAAATATGTGTTCAGAACTTTCCCGCCAAAATCTGACCTTAATGGCGGCCAGGGGAGACTAACGCTATGTGCAGAGGAGGCGTTCCCGCAACTCCCATCGTGGGCGGCCCGGCCCAAGGCGCGAAAAGAAGGTCCCGCCCTGGCTCTCCTTAACTGCGGGAGAGCCAGCAGTCACTCTCAAGGAAGAGCCTCCGCCCCTGGACCCTCCTCCTAGCCAGCCGACGAAGAAGGAAATCGTCATCAGGAGGGGGCGGAGCGAGCAACCGGAAGAGAAGCAGTCGCCATTCAGAGACACATATGGCATGAAAGAGCGGAGACTGTCGCTAGAGTCATTAGAGAAGGAGTGAGACCTGTGTCCTGCATCAGAAGAGAAGAAGACACTGTAAGTGTGAATGAGCATTTTTCCTTATTGACCCCCTCCCATACCTGAATGAATGCTAGCATTCCCCTGTTTGTCTTGTACATGTTTGAAATGAACATTTGATGCCATGAGCAATGACTTGATACGAACTTTCCCTGTAAATAGTTGAGCACCTTTGTGTGCTCCCCTTTGGTTTTATGACCAGCTGCACATGTGACGTAGTGCAAGTGACTGTTTTGAATCAAGAACTTTGAAGCTGCTTTTTGAAACTTTTTGCACTTTTTGAAAGAAGAATGTTTTTATACTTTTGATACAAAGTAATGTTAGAAATGTGTGTTTTAGAGAAAAAGGGTAATGACGTAGATACCCATGCACTTGTTTTATAGTTAAAGTAACGTTCCAAGAATCGTACCTCCCGGAAGGGAAGAAACCAAGAATACTTAATGTTATTGTAGTTATAAAATAAAAATGTTTTCAGGGGGATCCATGTCGGGCAGCACGAGGACGCGCTAGTTAACTCCGGGAGAGTGTGGCGTCCCTGCGTCCAGGAGGCCACAGAAGGGAACTGCAGCCAGGCAGGTAGGACATGTTGAACACCAACACCCTCACAGCCCACATAACCCACGTAAAGAGAGGTTACATCCAGCCCTGAGATTAGATACTATTTGAGATAGGAGGGGTGGTGGATTCAGAGGAGTGGGTTGGGCACACCAGAGGTCAGGTGACTGACAGTATATAGGAAGGGGGAGGAGTGAAGGAAGTTAGTAGGCCGGAGTGAGCCGAGCTGTAAAGACCAAGAGCAGCAGAGAGGCTGAGGAGCACAGGCCAGAGAACAGCAGCAGGTTGAGCTGAAGCTGAGCAGGAGAGAGCCACACGTCCTGTGAGTGCAAGGCCGAGGAGCGCAGATCCGTACTGAGCCAGTGTGAGCCAGATGGGAGGGAAAGCCCGTCCGACACTGATGCCACCAGGAGTGTGAGAGAGCCGAGAGGGACGGTGTAACCCGGGGCCCTAGAGACACAGCTAAAGCAACCGACTGCAGGCGGAGTAGCCCTCCTAGAATATTGAAAGGAACACAGAGAAGGAGCCTGGCAGAGCCTCGTGCTGGAGGACTACTGGAGGCTGGGCTAAAGTAGAGTGTCGGCTCTAGAGGGGACCGTAGTTTACCCGGCATCCCCAGATAACACGACGTGGGGTCTGAGTTTCACATTGAGATCCCTAACCCAAAGGACAGGCAGCTAAGTGACGCACTAGGACTCACAGAAGCCTGAGTCACCGCCATACTGTCCAGCGTTCACACACACCCGCACAGACGGAGACCGTAATAGCCCGGAAAGGACACGACAGACTGTGTGAGGGGTCACAGAGAGGGAGAGGCCTGGCTGCAGAGCAGAGAGAACCCGGAAAGGGAGAATACAACCGTGTGTTAAGAACTTTGTAAAGAACAGCAAATGACTTGTAAACTGCTTGGAAAGAACTGAGAGTAAAAGACACAGAAAACCCTAATTGCCTCTCTTGTCAGTTTCTATCTGCAGACCATTCCTCCCTACAGATCCAGCCTGTCAGTACCAGCCAGGAGGAGAGATCCCTGCAGCGTCTGTGAAGTAAGTGTGCTATACCCCTCACCATAGACTTAATCCTTACTGCCCCGGGGGATGCAGTTCTTCCACTAGAACTATACCATCCCGCTGCCATCACATCACCCCCGGTGGTTCTGCAGCAGCGGCGGCCCCCATCACTGGCCGCAACAAGTGGGTGGCGTCACAAGTGACATTTCCCTTGTAAATATTCCCCCATTTATTGTGCCGAGCCCGGGATACGGTCCGGACCAAGCCACCAGTGACTTCCCGGCACCGTCCGGTCCGGTACCGAGTACCCCGTCCCGTGGGGCTCCACATACACACATGGCTCCGCTCCATACACCTCGTACACATGCGGCTTGGCTCTGTACACCTCGTACACACGCGGCTCTGCTCCATACACCCTGTACACACTCGGCTCCGCTCCATACACCTTGTACACACGCGGGTCTGCTCCATACACCTTGTACACAATCGGTTCAGCTCCATACACCTCGTACACACGCGGCTCTGCTCTGTGCACCTCGTACACACACGGCTCCACTCCATACACCTTGTACACACATGGCTCCGCTCCATACACCTCGTACACATGCGGCTTGGCTCTGTACACCTCGTACACACGCGGCTCTGCTCCATACACCCTGTACACACTCGGCTCCGCTCCGTACACCTTGTACACACGCGGCTCCACTCCGTACACCTCGTACACACGTGGCTCCGCTCCGTACACATCGTACACCCGCGGCTCTGCTCTGTACACCTTGTACACATGCAGCTCCAGTCCGTACACCTTGTACACACACGGCTCCACTCCGTACACCTCGTACACACACGGCTCTGCTCCGTACACACTCGGCTCTGTTCTGTACACCTTATGCACATGTGGCTCCGCTCCGTACACCTCATACACATGTAACTCCACTCCGTAAACCTTGTTTACGCATGGCTCCGCTCCGTAGACATGCGGCTCTACTCCATACACCCTGTACACACACGGCTCCGCTCCATACACCTCGTACACACACGGCTCTGCTCCATACACCACGTACACACGTGGCTCCGCTCCATACACCTCGTACACCCGCGGCTCTGCTCTGTACACCTAGTACACACGCGTCTCTGCTCCGTACACCTTGTACACGCGGCTCTGATTCGTACACACTCAGCTCTGCTCTGTACATCTCATACACATGCGGCTCCGCTCCATACACCTAGTTACACACGCGGCTCTGCTCCATACACCACGTACACACGCGGCTCCGCTCCATACTCCACGTACACACACGGCTCCGCTCCATACACCTAGTACACACTCGGCTCTGCTACATCCACACTGTAAATCTCCTGACCCCACACATAACCTTCATCTCATTCTCTCCTTCACCTTATCCAGCACCATGACATCCAGCACAGTGGAGGGCTGCATAACGAGGAGCTGATCATGTGATCCCTGACTCCTCCCCTCCATTGACATCATCACAGGTCCTGTAAGCACAGGTCTTTCATCCTGTGCGGCTACAGGTGGGCTCACACTGCGGGGAGGGGGGGGTGTAACGTGGCGGCGGCCGGGACTGTAGGAGAGAGAGCAGCATCAGCAGGGAGTCATAACACCACCGGGCGCCCCTGCGGATGCCGCCCCCTGTCAACTAGTAGGGCTCGTCACCTCATGGACGCTGCAGCCCTGCCTGCACAGTGCTGTGTGATGGCGCCGTGGCGGATTATAATGGGGCAATTTACCCCCTGGGCTGTGGGCCCCCCAACACCATTGGGCCCAGGGCAAAAGCCCATATTGACTTCATTATAATCCGCCACTGCCTGTGTGTAATGTCACTGGTGATCACTATATCATCTCTACACTTACACTATATACAGTGCTCCTGTGTATAATGTCACTGATGGTAATATTAGTATTGTGGTTTTTATTAGTGACTGAACACTACAACACTGATCACTATGTGGTGGTAAATTAATATGTACCGTAGTCTGTTCATGATGTGGCGATATGTCTCCCTATGTGATGGAAGTAAGTGGTCTGGTTACAGTGTGGCAGTATTTCTCACTTGAATGTGGTATTATTGGTCTTGGTATAGTGGATTGTGGTCGGTAATTTGTTATTTATGATATTAATGAGGAGAAGATTCTTTATTTCCAATAGAGATTAAATACTTGGAAGTTTAACCCATCCCTGTCCTGTGACTATTAAATAGTGGCAAATATGCACTTTCAGAGGTTCTCCGATGAAAACAAGTAATCATCTCTTCGAAGGCAATTGTACACGTGTTCAGTATTTGGTGAGATTTTTACCTTAGAATTTGTAGCCAAAACCAGGAGTGGGTAAAACAAAAAAAGGAAAAATGGTGCCCCTGTTTCTATTATACTTTTTGGTTACAAATGCTGAGGTAAAATACTGACCAAATACTCAACATGTCCATGTGGCCTTTGGCTAGGTGATGAGCTTTTCTCCCCATTAGACTGGAGCTGATGGACAGCTCGACCACTGATCCGCTCATTCCCTCGGTGGCTGTGAGCGCTGTGTTTGGCTTTTTCTGGAAGCCCTAATGATGATGAATGGAGCCGCAGTCACATCATTACCGGCCGCTGCATTTTATAATGGGGATACAAGTGCCACATTCTTCTGACAGTTCAGCTTCCACTGGTCGGATTCCACAAATAAGTGATCACCTACCGAACCTGTGGATCACTGATAACTTGTTTCCCCAAAGAAAGCCTTTAATGCAAACCACAGCAATTGTACATCACAGTTATGGTGAGCGCACAGTGATGTGCAGGAGACGCCAATATAATGGGTGTAACGGGTAACAGATATATATATATCTATATAGCATATATATATTGCATATAGCTGAAGGGTGGGCCCCGGGAGTCAATATCCCTGGTGGGCCCCAGGCACCCCAGTCCGACCCTGTTATTGTATATAAATGTCGCTGGTATTCTCTGTATCTTTCCAGTAAACTGAAGATCTATGCTAGACTGAAATGTTTTGCCTGGTTAAAATTCTGTAATCTCAGAGGCATCCCCCAGATCTGTACACCCCCTCCAAATCCCACTGCAGGCATTCCCCATCGCATCATATGACCCCCAAATCCCACTGCAGAGGGCCCCAGCATTAACTTCCCCCACTAAAACTGCCATCAGAGGAGGGCCCCCAGCAGCATTAAGCCTCCCCCAAATGCCATCCCACTGCACGAGCAAGGTCAGGGTCCTCAGAGTGCATATAGTCTAGGTTCATCTGCTGTTGAGACAGTGGGAGGCTGTCAGGATGGAGGAAGGATGAAGGGAGGCTGTTGGGATGGAGGGACGCTGTTAGGATGGAGGGAGGCTGTCGGAATGGAGGAAGGATGAAGAGAGGCTGACAGGATGGAGGGAGGTTGTTGAGATGTAGGAAGGCTGGAGAGAGGCAATCGGGATGGAAGAAGGATGGAGGAGGGATGAAGGGAAGCTGCCGGGTTGGAGGGAGACTGCCGGGATGAAGGGGGGATGGAGGGAGGCTGTCGGGATGGAGGGAGGCTGTTGGGATGGAGGCAGGCTGTCGGGACGGAGGGAGTCACATGACAGTCTTCTAGTGAGCTACTAGCTGTAGGGACCTGCCTATGTCTTTGCCCATCCAATCAGAACAGTCAATAAATGTTGGACTGCAGTTTGAAAACGAGGGTTGTTTGGCGCCTCAGGTGCCTGGTATATCTGCTCCATGGAGAGCACTGCTTCACTTCACTAGTGTGAGTCAATGCTGGAACCAGAGGATGTCATGTTTCAGGAGGTATGGGCGTGATACCAGACATGTGCCCGGCACCAAAAACGGCTGCATGTATGGTACAATGTGAGGAATGTGGTGCCCTGCCCATTGTGGATAGTGTGATAATCGTATTTTCCTGCAGCCCCCAGTGTGGAGCTTGTATTGTGTCCTGTAGCGGAGCACGGCAGTGCGCCTTCAGGGGGCACTATACACAGTTTTGTGGACTCTGTCTGTGTCCAGTTTGGTGGAGTCGGAGGTTTGGCTTACCGACTGCACACCTTGGCTGTGGAGTTGGGAGTCTGAGTCGTCCATTTTGGTGGAGTTAGGCCCTTTTCTCATCTGTGCTGGGCTGCTTTTGCATGCATTGCTTTTGCACTGTGTTAGTGCAATGCAAACGCTTACTAACGCAATTCAAACGCATCCGCTAACGCACCCATTATATCCTATGGGCGAACGCATGCAAACGCAACCCCAAACGCAACTGCAAAGTGGGGTTGCATTTGAACGCATGCGTTAGTGCAAGCGCACAAGAAACGTGTCTGGCAACCTTCTTGTGTGCTTGCACTAACGCATGCGTTCAAATGCAACCCCACTTTGCAGTTGCGTTTGGGGTTGCGTTTGCATGCGTTCGCCCATAGGAAATAATGGGTGCGTCTAGCAGATGCGTTTGAATTGCGTTTGCATTGCATTAGTAAGCGTTTGCATGCGCTAATGTAGTGCAAATCCAATGTGTTCAAAATGGACCCCCCCATAGATTTGAACTCTGCCTTAGATTCAGGGTAACTGAGGACTTTGATTCGGAGGTTGGCTACTGACTGCACATCCCTGGCTATAAACTGCACAATGCTGCGGGGCAGGCACTAATCTCAGCCATCCTGCTGTGTTGTATGATGGGGCAGCCCATAGTCTGTGCTGTCAGTGCTAAACCGCACTAAAATGCATCAAATCAATTGGAAAAGACAAAAAAAAATGCTGCAAAAAAGCATAATCATAAGATTAATATTAATAAGGGTATCTGAATGTCCGTCACTTGTAAATGGGTAAATGGGTGTGGCTTGGCCGTGGTTAGGGGGCATGGCTAAAATTTGCGCACCACGCTGCGCACGCTGCCTCTTTTGTCCTTCTCTCTGTTCTTCTAAAGCCGGGAGGAATGCCTCATCAACTGTGCTGTCAGGCTAAAGTTACTGACAGCACCCCCACCCCCCCCCGGTCCTCACCCAAGGGGGCCCCGATGTAAAGGCTGCACCGGGGCCCACAGTGTCTTGTTACGCCACTGCAGCTGGTTATACAGTGAACAAAGGAATATCTTTTGAAGAGCCTGGACTCTGGACATTACTGATTCTTGGAATGCTATAGAGACTATGCCTTGATACCTCCTTCCTTTGTGCTGTATAAAGCTGATGTTAAAAATAATAAAATACACTTCTGCGCTGTCTCTGATCAAGAGAAGTCATATATCCAACACTGTCTGATATTATTACTTTGCACATGCACTTGACTGAGTTAATTTGACAAGGGATAAGCAAATAGTTGGGATCCATAGTAATCTCACCCTAACAAGGCCTTGATTTCTCTTTTGTTTATTCACTTTGCATTTTGTTAATTGGTAAATGTAAACTATTAATACTTTATTTCCACAGTACTGTATATCTATCAATATCTATCTTTATATTTCTTTTGTATTTTTCTTCCTTTTTTGTATATAAGGAGCTAGATCTGGATACACTTGTGGATAACCTGACGGTGGATCCCATCACTGGGGATATATGGATTGGGGCTCATCCAAACGCCTACAAGCTCTTTATATACAATCCCGAAGATCTCCCCGGCTCTGAGGTCAGTGATGACGTATACGGATTAGTTATGGCCACTTAGTGGTGGTCACCTACACAGAAGTCAAGTAGGTGCTAATCAACATATTTATTCATGGCCTATAAATCCGCCATTTTGTTACTGGTGGAAAGATTTGACAGAGAGTGAGCGGGTAGTAAAGACTTGGTTTGGCAGTGTGCTGCCCCCTAGCTGCGGTGTTGAAGTCATTCTACTTCCTATGGTCAGGATTCGATCAATCACTAGGGGATCGGGGCAGTCTCAATTGATACATGCGCATGCGCAATATGCACGCGCGGGACTCTCACTCGCGCGCGCGAGCTCGCGCGCACCTGGCGCATGCGCAGTAGATATGGCTGCTGTCAATTCACGAGCGGATCCCTGCAGTCGAATCCTTCTTCTGCGCATGCGCGCGGCAGTCGCGCGCTCGGCTCTAGTTCAAAACACTGGCGCGCTTAAGGCTTCTGCATGGTATTAATCCTTTAGGTTCTTTTTTATTAGGACTGGGTCTTATCTGGGGGGGGCGGGCTGTGTATGGATAGATGGGGTCTTACTAGGGTGGGGCGGGCTGTGTATGGATGTTGGGGGTCTTACTAGGGGGGGGCGGGCTGTGTATGGATATTTGGGGGTCTTACTAGGGGGGGGCTGTGTATGGATAGTTGGGGGTCTTACTAGGGGGGGCTGTGTATGGATAGTTGGGGGTCTTACTAGGTGGGGGGGCTGTGTATGGATAGTTGGGGGTCTTACTAGGGGGGGCTGTGTATGGATAGTTGGGGGTCTTACTAGGGGGAGAAGGGGTTGTGCAGGCGCAGTGTCGCACCGGGTGGCTTGAATTTGCAGGTTCTACTGCGCATGCAGCCAGGTGGGGGCGCGAGCTCGCGCGAGACGGCGAGTACACGCGCGAGTCCCGCGCGTGTATGTTGTGCATGCCCATTTATCAATTGAGACTGCCCCAAACTCCTAGTAAAAATCTGCCCCATAAATAGATAACTGCTTCCTGTTGGTTCCATCCGACACACGTGAACTCCATGTGGCCTATATTCCTATCTGGGGTGTACTCACTTATTGTTTTCTTTCTATTGTTCTCCTGGTCAGGTCTTCCTGTACAGAATATTCACTCAGATAATCCCATCATCACCAAAGTCTACGCGAACAATGGGTCTGTGATCCAGGGCTCATCCTGTGCCTCCGTCTATGAAGGGAAGCTCCTGGTGGGCACAGTGTACCACGAGCCCTGTGCTGTCAGCTGGAGTAACGCTTCTTACCTTGCGGAGGATGAAATGCTACTAGAACTTTTTTATACTAAATACAAACCAAAGTATAAACTTTATTTACTGAAAATCTAAAACAATCATAAATCTCTTTTTTTTGTGTAAATTTGAGTAAAAAAAATTGCAAAATGGCTTCCTGTGCAATCTCTTGGTTTTGATTCATGCAATCCTATTATCCATCTTTCACCTGCTTTCCCTTTCTTTGGGTCATAAGCAAGCTCTGTGGTCTCCCCATGTTGTAGAGGTTATGGTGGGTTTACACGCCGCGATATCGGCGTCCAACTCCGACCCAACTCCGACAAAAAGTCACGTGGGTCGCGAGTTGGAGCCGATATCGTGTGCGCGTTGTACGGTTTGAGTGTTCAACGCGATGCTGGAACGATGCCAAAACGATATCGGAGTTGAATAGCAGAGCTATTCAACTCTCCGATATCGCAAGGCCGTTGTAGCAGCGTGTGACAGCCCAACTACGATGTGCACGCTGACGTCACCCATTCACTCCCATGTTAAATGGTTGTTCCTGGGTTGGTGGGCGTGCACATCGTAGGGACGTTGCATCCCGATATCGCGGCGTGTAAACTGGCGATGCAATGCAGGGAGAAACGTGCACTAAATGCGCGCTCCCGCGTCGTTGCCTCCGATATCACCGCGATATCGGGACATGTAACCCCACCATTAGAGGTGACTGATTAATGGAGTGTGTGGACAGGAGTCTTTATACAGGTGACAATGTGAGACAGCTGTGTCTAATGCAGGTAACGAGGTGATGAGGAGCGTCTAACTGGTCTGTAGGAGCCAGAACTCCTAATGGTTGGTAGTGGGTCAAATACTTATTTCTCTCTGCCAGATGCAAATAAATTGCCATAATTTAGACAATGTGATTGTCTGGATATTATTTTTGATATTCTATCTCTCACTGTTAAAATTAACCGACTCTTAAAATTATAGACTGTTCATGTCTTTCAGTGGGCAAACTTACAAAATCAGCAAGGGGTCAAATACTTATTTCCTTCACTGTATGTATCATGTGATCAGCATCAGCACAGATGACATTATACAGCAGTACTGAGCAGTGTAGATGTGAATCCAACACTGGAGTTAAATAGATCACAGAAAAAACAGTATAACAAAACGTGTGGAAGTACTCTGCTATAATAAATAGTAATAAAAAGCAAGTGCTAGTAAAAACAGTATAAAAACAGGGTACTTAGTTAATACGTTTTTGCAAAAAAGTACGTAAGCCGTTCTACGTCTTCAACGTGACCCATATCAGAACGGTCCTATCTAAACTAATTTAAAACCTGATCCTGTATAGTATACCTCATGGATGCAGGGTGAAGAAAGGCCAGAGTCCAATATGGACTCTGGCCTTTCTTCACCTGCATCATGAGGTATACTATACAGGATCAGGTTTTAATTAGTTTAGATAGGACCGTTCTGATATGGGTCACGTTGAAGACGTTAGAACGGCTTACGTACTTTTTTGCAAAAACGTATTAACTAAGTACCCTGTTTTTATACTGTTTTTTTACTAGCACTTGCTTTTTATTACTATTTATTATAGCAGAGTACTTCCACACGTTTTGTTATACTGTTTTTTCTGTGATCTATATATTTGGTGTGAGTGAACGTGTCTTACACACCCGTTCACATTGTGCCCTGGCTCAGCTGCAGTTTTCTCACTGGAGTTAAATAGAAGAAAGCTGCCCCATGGTATGAGTCTGTGACTCTCTCTGCCCCCCTTAATCTTCAATGGGCATCTGTAGTCTTATCCTTCAAGGAGCTGGCAGTCCCTCTTATTTTGACCAATATGTATAAGTTTTTTCAAAAGTTAATGATAAATTCAGACGGTTGGCTGTAAGAGGAGGCTTCAAAGTGAAGAAAGGACCTTGTTTCCCGGATAACATATATCACTACTTTTCTTCTTATACTTCCCTCAATATATGCAAGAGGGGGATGAAATGAGACAGACCACAAACCCCACTGGCAATATGATGGCAAGGAGAAGCATTTATTTAATCTCTGCTGCAGTTTTCATGGCGTGCCCCGAAACTCCTGGACATTTTCTTTAAGGAACTTTAAAAACCACACAAGATAAGACTCAGATCGCTCTTGTCGGGCCCACAAGGGTTTGGGGTACCCAGATCTCGGGCGGTCGGGTGCGGACTTGTCATGGGTGGTCAGTGCCCGAGTCTGTGCCCTTGCTGTGACAATCAAAAAGGGGTATTTACAGGGATAAAAGTTTATAAAAGTTTTTCGTGACGCCACCTGTAGATCTGGTGATGGCACCGGTGCTGTGCTGGGGCGGCAGCAAGGTGTTGTGGCTCCCTACAGGTGTAGCGGGGTCCCTGGGGCTATAAAGGTAGAATGGTGGAGTCCCAGCGCAGTGGTTGCGGTGTGGGAAAGGCTGAAATGATGGACACACACACAAGAAAGTCTTTTTTTTTCGGTACCTTTACTGATGTTTTGCAGGTACATGTCCAGGGTTGAAGGATGCACTCCGGGATTTCCACACCGAGTGGGCTATAGGCCTTCTTGTCCTTTTGTCCTGTTCCTTGTCCTGAAGTCTGACGTGTGTGGAACCAGGCCTGACCTCTCCTCTCTCTCACACCCATGTTGATGCTCTCGCTTGGCTACCGCTACCTCTTCTGCAGCTCCTGGCTCTCAAGTAGGGAGTGCTGCGGGTGTCCAGGAAGCTAAGCCTCCGCGGTGTACTGGGATTCTCTGCTGGGCTAATCTCTCCCTTGCAGACTCAGACTCCAGTGACCGGTGTTCTCCTGGGGTGAGGCGGTATGGCTCCTCTGCCCCCGCTGTACTGTTCCTCGCCTCTGCCTTTGGTCCTCACTCTCTGGACCCTCACACTGGCTCTGGCGGTGCAATGGTTTCGGGCCTAACACGGCTCCGGTAACCAGTTTAGCTCACTAGGCTCTGAGATGATCTTTACAGTTCTCCTAGTGACTGCACACTCTGCCTAACTCCGCCCTCAGCACCTGTATTTATAGGGGATCTGGCTTAACAGCAACCAGTGGTGCTCTCCCTACAGGCCTGGAGTGGAAAGGTGTTGTCTGTATGTGGGTATCAGATGTGGAAATCCCTTAGTGTACTAGTTGGTTCTGTGTCTTACCTGGCACAGGATGCCACACTCTATTCTTGAGATGTCATATTCCCGATTCTTATGAGTACACATTGTGATGTGCTGGATATCGCTCACAGCTCCTCAGCTTTGTATCTAGAACACATTTTTGACAATAAATACTGTCTGGAGATTGGAAGTTTTATCTTTTCATGTCTTAGATGTTGGTTTCGTATATGAGGCGCTAAGAAGAAATAAAACTATCCTGGGAATGAATGTGATCCCCTCTCCATAAGTAATGTTGGTACAGATAGAACTGCTCCCTGTAAAAATAAAGGTGCAGATAGTGCTGAATTCCTGCCTCTTTTTCTAAATCAGGGGCAGGAACCTGTGACCCGTGTGTGTACCGCAATGACCTTTTTTGTGGCATTTGGGAAGATTGCCTGCCCCTGACTGGGGTGCTTGGGTCGTCAGCTGCATTTTTCTGGCTGTTAGCCCTTTAAACCAGAATTTGCCCTGCAAGGGTGCACACGCGGTGTTCACTACTGAATGGCTGCATGCCCATGCATTGAAGTTTTACATCCTCATCCTGTGCGGTACGTGACCCCAGCCTCCTCCTGTGCTGTATGTGACCCCAGCCTCCCCCTGTGCTGTACGTTCCCCAGCCTCTTCATGTACTGTATGTGTCGACCCACTGGGACAGGGTACTCGGTACTGGACCGGGTTTGCTGCTAGGGGATGTCACGGGGGTCCTGGTCCGGACCGTGTCCCGGGCCCTGGCAAGTAAAACAGGAATATGTACAGGGGATTAAATATTTGTCGTGACGCCACCCATGGCTTATGGTCAATAATGGGACCACCGCTGCTGTAGAACCTCCGGGGATGATGTTATAGCAGCTATAGATAGAATAGTTCTCCGGGGGTAGAACTTAGTTCCCCGGGGCAGTGATGATTTAGGTGTATGGTGCAGGCTTGTGATGGGTGCAGTGCACTTACTGTCCTGATGCTGCAGACTTCTTCCTTCCAGCCTGTGTGTGTGGAGCTGACAAGCTGTGGCTCTCCAGGTGGGATCTCTCTGCAGTCCCTTTTGGAGGGAATCATGTGCAGGCAATAGAGAATCATGTGAGGGAGTCAGAGGCAGGGTTCACCATGTTTACTTCGCAGTTTGTTCAGCATAACAGCTCAGTTACAGTTCAAGGTACAAGTCTTTACACGGGTTACAACTCTCCCCTCCGGGTTCCTTTACTCCCTGCAGCCAGGTTGTTCCTCTCTGTGACCCCTCACTCTTGCTCTGTCCTTTCCAGGCTTTACTCTCTTTCTCTCACTTTGTGTGTGTGTCTCCGGACGGTTATGGCGGTGGCTCGGACCCCTGTGGGCCCTCGTGGTTGCCACTGAGCTGCCTGTCCTTTTGGGGTAGGAACTCTAATGTGGAGTTAGAGCTCCCCGTTGGTTAATCTGGGGAAACCGGGTAGATCGTCGGTCCCCTTCAGAGCCAACACTCTGCTGTTAGCCTAGCCTCCAATAGTCCTACTGTGCTAGGCTCTATCAGGCTCCTTCTACCGTGTGATTCAGGTTCTATAGGAAGGCTACTCCGCCTGCAGTCGGTCACCTCGGCTGTGTTCTCAGGACCCAATGCTGCTGGTCCTCTTTCCTCACACTCCTGGGGTGCTGGCTCGGATGGGCTTTCTCTCTGTGGCTCCACACTAGCTCTTCAGATTCTGCGCTCCTTACACCCCACTCCTCCAGGACGTGTGCTTCTGGTCTGTTCAGCCTGCCTCAACCTACTCTGGTCTTTTCTGGTCGGCTCACTCTGGCCTACTGACTCCTTCCTCCTGCCCTTCTCTATTTCTACCATCTATCACCTGACCTGTTTGCTGTCCCACCCACTGTTCTCTAAACCCACCACCCTTTGCCCGCCTAGAGTCCCCGGCTCCGGGTTGGGTGCTGCCCTCTAGTGGTGTGTGGGATGTCTGTGAGGGTGTTGTGGTGCAACTGTCTTTCTATCTTACCAGGCTGCAGTTGCCTTTGTGGCCTCCTGGTTGCAGAGGCGCCACATATGTGACCCCAGCCTCCCCCTGTGCTGTATGTGACCCCAGCCTCCCCCTGTGCTGTATGTGACCCCAGCTTCCTCCTGTGCTGTAAATGCCCCAGCCTCCTCCTGTAGTGTATGTGACCCCAGCCTCCTCCTGTATTGTATGTGACCCCAGCCTCCTCCTGTACTGTACATGCCCCAGCCTCCTCCTGTGCTGTACATGCCCCAGCTTCCTCCTGTGCTGTATGTGACCCAGCCTCCTCCTGTGCTGTATGTGACCCCCAGCCTCCTCCTGTGCTGTATGTGATCCCAGCCTTCTCCTGTAGTGTATGTGACCCCAGCCTCCTCCTGTGCTGTATGTGACCCCATCCTTCTCCTGTGCTGTATGTGACCCCAGCCTCCTCCTGTGCTGTATGTGACCCCAGCCTCCTCCTGTGCTGTATGTGACCCCAGCCTTCTCCTGTGTGTATGTGACCCCAGCCTCCTCCTGTGCTGTATGTGACCCCATCCTTCTCCTGTGCTGTATGTGACCCCATCCTCTCCTGTGCTGTATGTGACCCCAGCCTCCTCCTGTGCTGTATGTGACCCCATCCTTCTCCTGTGCTGTATGTGACCCCAGCCTCCTCCTGTGCTGTATGTGACCCCAGCCTCCTCCTGTGCTGTATGTGACCCCACCTTCTCCTGTGCTGTACGTGACCCCAGCCTCCCCTGTGCTGTATGTGACCCCATCCTTCTCCTGTGCTGTATGTGACCCCAGCCTCCTCCTGTGCTGTATGTGACCCCAGCCTCCTCCTGTGCTGTATGTGACCCCATCCTTCTCCTGTGCTGTACGTGACCCCAGCCTCCCCTGTGCTGTATGTGACCCCATCCTTCTCCTGTGCTGTACGTGACCCCAGCCTCTTCCGTGCTGTACATGACCCAGCTTGTCCTGTGCTGTACGTGACCTCAGCCCTCTCCTGTAGTGTATGTGACCCCAGCCTCCTCCTGTGCTGTATGTGACCCCATCCTTCTCCTGTGCTGTATGTGACCCCAGCCTCCTCCTGTAGTGTATGTGACCCCAGCCTCCTCCTGTGCTGTATGTGACCCCATCCTTCTCCTGTGCTGTATGTGACCCCAGCCTCTTCCTGTGCTGTACGTGACCTTAGCCTCCACCTGTGCTGTATGTGACCAGCTTCCTCCTGTGCTGTACGTGACCTTAACCTCCTCCTGTGCTGTATGTGATCCCAGCCTCCATCTGTTCTGTACATGACCCCAGCCTCCTCCAAGACTGTACATGACCCCAGCCTCCTCCTGTTCTGTATGTGACGCCAGTCTCCCCCTGTATCGTATGTGACCCCAGCCTCCTCCTGTACTTACTGCCCTCAGGATACAACATCCATCCCTGCGGTGCTGTCTATCTTTACCAATGTGTGACAGAACGGCTGGTGGTGCAGAGCTCATGGATACCAGTGTGGTCCTGTAATAGAAGCCACCGGGTTGTCAAGTCCGTTTATGACATTTCTTCCAACTAAATCTTCCCCCATCCTTGTGAATGATATTATTGAGAATTAATTGCCAACTATTCACATAGGATAGGAGCCATCTTGGGCAACGCGCTGCAATAGGGCATATTTGGTGATGAAGCACAGTCATTGGCCCAGCAGATTAGTTGCTGGGTGAAATGATGTCAGAGAATAAAATCAAGCGGGAAGAAGCCCGCCAAATTTAAATTATCTGATTGGCCAGCCACCCTCTGGCTTGGATATAAAAGGGGGGATATTTGGCCGGACAATTCAGTGGCAACAGCAGTTGCTGAAATCCCCGCCCGCCCGCCCCCAAGAAAATGGTTTATGTTATTGTACACTTTGCTGGTACTTTGTTAGACATAGGGTCACCCAGCTTTGCTGGGGGGATCAGTGCATTAAATAAAGTTACAGTTCAGTATTTATAAAAAAAAGAGTCATTTGTTTACATGACTATGGATGGAACGTGTTTTAAAAAATTTGATGAATAAACAATTTGAAATGGATACATTATTAAATCTTAATAAAGTACCAGCCTGTTATAACCACAATGCTCTGTTCTCTACTCTCATTTATGTAAGAAAGATTTGTTATAATTCTGAAGAAAATGTAAGCGCTGTTGCCCCAATGGTAAGGAGTGCAGCAACTCAGCCATGAAGTGGAGACTCCGTAATATTGTCGAGCCCAGGCTTTAGGGTACTCGGGTATCAGGCTCCTAGGGGTTAACGGTGCCACGGGGAGTGATGGCCGCACTTGATCCCGTGTCCTGGGCCTATCTTCCAAAAAGGGTATATTTACTGGGGATTATGTACAGTTTTTCATGACGCCACCTGTAGTTTCTGGTGATGTTTCATCAGCGCCGCCACAGTCCGCCGGAGGTAGATGGTATTGCGGCTAGTGTGGTAAAGTCCTCCACAGGTAGGACTGGACCTCCGGGGCAGCGTTCCTGCATAGGAAACAAGTTCATGTAGAAGAAGATGCAGCAGACACGGATTCACTTTTCTCCCGGGTACTTTACTGTCATTTTCATTGGTCGCATACAAAATTACAGTTCAGCACTCCTGATGGTATGAGGACAGGTAGCTTTATGGGTGGCTGCAGACAGGTCCTAGGTGGTATGGGGGACCCTCAGTGTGTGCTTCCCCATCTGTCCTTTCCTGCTTCCCAGTTGTGGTGTGAAGCCCGGTGACTTGAAGTCAACCTGACCTCCTTCTTTCTCTCACCTTCACGGCTGTCGGGTAACCCTCTGCTGGCTGGCCGCTCGTGCCCTTGGCGGTGCCTGGTACCCTCTTTCGGTTTCTCAGGTGCCCGGGAGAATTAAAGACTCCATGGGTCTCCGGATTCTCTGTGGTCCTAAAGTATCCCACATGTGCGGGCTTCGGTTCCCGGTAAACTCTCTGGGATAAACTTCCTCAAGTTCCTCACTCCCTTAGGCTGTCTGCTCCTGGAGAAGCTTTCTTTCTTAAGCCCTTTCTTCTTCCTCCATCTCTCCTCCTGGTCCCTCAGCCGAGAACCCTAAGCTCACAACTTGGATGCAAAGACAAAAGACTCACTGAAAGACCCTGCCGTTTCCCCTAGACGTGGTTTTATTCCCTCCGGGTAACCTCCCACCGTGTAATCTAGTGTGGGAGTGCTGGTTATGGGTCCCACCACCATCCTAGGGTCCACCTGCAGCTGGAGCATCTGCACCTCTTTTACGGGTGCAGTACCCCTCTGTGACGCCTGCTTGGCGGGGCGCCACAATATTACATAGCGGAGGGCCGAATGCTGAGGAGCAGAGGACAGAAAAGTTCCCACCGCTCTGCTGATACCATACCTGCAGAGTCCAGACCTCCTCTGTAACATCAGCACAAACTCCGCACCTGCCAGGAGCTTTATAGCTCAGCAGCTGAAGCCGTACATCACTAAACACAATGCCGAGCATCCGATGGGGTGGTATAAAGCCTCCACCACTGGACTCTGGAGGAAA
The DNA here is from genome assembly GCA_033576535.1 of Allobates femoralis. NCBI lineage: Eukaryota > Metazoa > Chordata > Amphibia > Anura > Aromobatidae > Allobates > Allobates femoralis. Next base: position 550,780,147 of record JARQOC010000005.1, read on the forward strand.
CGTGTTCTGGGCAGTGATAGATCACACTTCTCTATCTGAAGGAGGAGTCTGGGGTTGGTGATTCCCGGAGAATGTTACCTGCCCGACTGCATTGTGCCCCCTATACTGTTTGGTGAAGGAGGGATAACACTATGGGAATGTTTTAAGGGGTCGGCACCATAGTTCCAGTGAAGAGAAATCTTAATTCATCATCTACAAGACATTGTGGACAATGGTAGCATGTAGTTTGTGGGAACAGTTTGGGGAAGGCCCTTTTCTGTTTCTGTTCCCCATGACTGTGTCCAGTGCACAAGGTCCATACAGACATGGTTGGGGGAGTTTGGTGGAAGAACATGACCGGCCGCACAGAGCCTGGACCTCAGCTCCATCCAATACCTATGGGATTTACTAGAATGGAAACTGTGAGCTCGAGGTCTCCTCAACTTCAGTGTCTGACCTCACAAAAGTTATGTTTGAAGGGGCAAAAATCCTCAGACATCTCCAAACTCTTGTTGCTGGACTCCCCTCTTGAACTTCCACCATGTTATCCTATACTATGTTGCAGCGTCGTGTCTCACATAAGATAAAACAACAGCAAGCACCAAGCATTAAATCATAATGGTTTAACTTTTCTTTATTAAAAAAAATCTTTATTTGCTGCAGTCTCCATTAAGTTGAGTTACTGTTTCAGACTTTTTTTTCCCTCATATCTACAATATTTTTCGTACTATAAAACGCACCCAAATTTACAGGAGGAAAATAGTGGAATAAAAAAAGAAAGATATTTTAATGTTGAAATGGGGGTCCATTTTGTAATATTAAAGTACATTGTTATAGCCCTCTTGTAGCTTACTGAGGGGAGTCATAGGAGGCAGGGGTTGGGTGATAAAGGGCGCCCTGGATTGGAAGGAGAGGGTGTCCTGGCAGTAAGAGCGAATAGGGCGATGCTGCGGGGCCTAGGCTGGGAGGGAGTGTCCCGATGGCAGCACGAGTAGAACAAAGCTGCATGAGGCAGGCGCCATTGATGTCCCAGTGATGGACTTCAGGAAAATGGCGTCGTAAGGTCTCTGACATCTCAATCTGTGCATGCACTATCTTCTGGCATCATTTTCCTGAAGTCCATCACTGGGAGATTAATGGTGCCTGCCTCACGCAGCATTACTCTACACGTGCCACCACCGGGACAGCCCCTCCTTCCAGCCCAGGGCCCGCAGCATTGTGCCTCTCATGCCACAGCAGACTCCTGCAATGTCGATTCTGGTTCTTGTGACACCCCGCTTCACTGCACTCCCTTGTAAGCTACATTCGGGCTATAAGCCACGCCCCCATTTTCCTCCTAATTTTGGGGGCAGAAAAGTGTGTCTTATAGTCCAAAAAATACAGTACATCTGGGAAAACATGTCCTCTATAAGGCCGTCTTCATACCTCTATGCAACAAAGATCCATCGCACTCCTGCATTATCTGGTGTTTTTAGAACATCTTCCCTTCTTACCAAAACATTCTAGACATTGTCTTCATTCCCAGACTAAGTGGCCTTTACCGTTTCTCTAAACAGTCTATAACTTGCAATAAGCAACACTTTATATGAAAACATTCAGAGTCTACTTATTCTTCGTAAGGCATAGGTTCTAGATACGAAGGACAATACAAGCACATTGGTAAATCTTTGGATATTTTCATATACAGTATTGATATCCATAACACTCTAGATGAAAGATCTGGCCTGACTGCTGCTTTTCCTAACCTGGGTTAACTGCTTGATATATGCCTATAACTATAAGCTGAGGTCAGGATAGCCGGCAGCCGGAGGCAGCAGAGCAGGCTATCGGTTACAGGCTGACACGGATGCACTCCTTCGCTCCAGCACCGCGCACCATCCGATCCTTCTATTGTGTTTTTTATTGTATTTCAGCCATTTAGTTAACTTTCCTTTGATGGAGACCTGTTTATGAAGCCATTGTTGCTTTATTAAACTCTGTGTATAGATGTCTGATGAAAGGGAACAGGCAGACTGAAGAGTCTGTACATAAAACTCAGCAATCTTCACCCCATTAATATCTACGCTGTTCTAGATCTTAATGATCTAAATCATTTTTCTCTTGCACTGGCCAGTCATTTTTGTATTTTTGAGCATACAGTTGTTTATTAGCCTTTTATAGTACTAGATGGCGGCCCGATTCTAAAGAATCGGGTAGTCTAGAATCCATATATAGTTTATTTACTAATAGTTACCAATAATGCAATAAGACATGATATCTATCCATCAACTACCTATGTTTGTATGGTCTATGTAATTTTTGGAAATTTAATTGTTATATGCTAAGGCGTTTGGTACACATACTGGCCAATACTTGTGTAACCATCAAGTAGCTTTATTTAAGAAATCAATGTTCATAGTCTATGTATTCGCCAATCTGTGTTTGCCCATCAACCCCGTCACGGTAGCCTTAGATCTGATGGGTCCCTAACCTACCTTATTACTATTTATTAACACTTAGACCCCTTTCACATCAGCGTTCTTCTGCTATTTGCAGAAGGTGGGGATGAAAAACTAAGGTTCTTGGTACACATATTGGCCAATACCTGTTTGCCCATCAACCAGCTTCAAGGTGATTTTAGATCTGATGGGTCCCTATCCTACCTTGTCACACAGGGTCGGACTGGGGTGTCTGGGCCCACCAGTGAAATTGATTCCAGGGGCCCACCCACCCTTCAGCTATATACAAATACCTGTTTAGCCGTTATACCCATTATATTGGCGGCTCCTGCACTTCTGCTGTGAGCTCACTATAAGTGCAATGTACAATTACTGTAGTTTGCATTAAAGGGATTCTTTAGTGAAAACAAGTTATCAGTGATCCGCAGGTTTGGTAGGTGATCACTTATTTATTGGTGGAATCCGACAAGTGGAAACTGAACCGTCAGAAAGAATGTGGAGCTTTTATCTCCACTATAAAATGTAGCAGCCTGTAATGATGTGACCGCGATTCCATTCATCATCATTGGGGCGTCCAGAAAAAGCCAAACCCAGCGCTCACATTCACTGAGGGAATGAGCAGATCAGTGGTTGAGTTGTACATCAGCTCCAGTCTAATGGGGAGAAAACAAACCTATGACTAAGGCTAGGGTCAGACTTGTGTCTGCCCTCAGCCTGCTGGATCTGTTTAAAACTTAGAAATTGGCAGACTTAGCACATAGCGTTACCAGCAGGTAACGCTATCCGCCGCCTGCCTTTTGTATCCCTATGGCAACCGGATGCTTACCTCAACCACCTGCTCCACACACAATCCCCGGATATGTTAAACATAGGAACGTGGTACACATGCGTTTGGCTGCGTTCGCATACGCTGCGTCCACAATGCAAGTGTGTAATTGGACCAAGACATGATGCTTAATTTTCTGCATTCGCTTTTTATTCGCTGCTACGTAGCAAAAGTGTTGCACTTTTGGTACATATAGCTGCTTTTTTGCAGAAAATTCTGCGTCCATCCATCATTTAGAATCCGCCCTGTAGTACACCGTGTACTGTTTGGCACTTCCAGGTTTCGATCGCATCATGCATGGCCCCTACCCACATGATGTGTGATGTGGCCAAAACTCATAAGTGCTGGGCAGTACACAAGGCATGACGTGTAAATTAATTGAGATGTTGCAGATTTTTATAGATCAATGTTCTGTAAAAATCCACAGCTATTACACTGTGCAAAAAAGTGCAGACGTCAGCACAAGCTAAGTCACATTGACGCTGCTGGCTGCCTATATACTATGTGCGTTTGCTGTGCATTTTTACAAATACACTGTGAAAATGTGCAGTAAATGCATTAGAATGGGCACAGAGTCTAAGGAGGCAATGAAGGGGTTAACAGGTACTATGGTAATAAAAGCTGATAAGAAGCTTTTCAGTGAGAGCAGCCCCTCACCACTGTACAAGCCCTTCAACCCCACCAGGACATCTCTATATCAATTCACAAGACAAGGTTACTCACAGACAGAAGTGTGGGGGGTCTGTGTCCCTGCAGAGAGAGCCGTCTGCTCACCACGTCTTCACTGCTCTTCGTGGGCGGCTGCAGCCACTATGATTCCCAGCCTCATCACTGAGGCTTCTGAGGAGCGGAAACAAGAAGGAGAGGTCACATGGGAGGGGAAGGTGAGTCATACACAGACACACAGGGCCTGGAGGGGACCCCTTACTGTGCAGCAGCAGCACAGGGCCCTACATACAAGTACAGGGAGCTGAATTCCCCGCACCAAAGGAGGAAAACAAGCTCCAGCCTAAGGACATCTGCCACCCTGTCCCCTAGCTCAGAACGCCACTGTCATTACAGTAGTAGCGCTAGCTTAGGGGGATGGGACCCACTCGACCGCTCTGTTCAGCAGTGTGTATGGAGGGGCGGGGCAAGGTGGACGGGGCCATCAAGACCTGGGGCCTCTCGGGGTTTTAACCGGTTCCCCGGCAGGCCAGTCCGACACTCTCCTGACGGTATAGAAGAATGACACTGGAGGTACAGGATAATGACACTGGGAGCACAGGATAATGACACTGGAGGTACAGGATAATGACACTGGGGTACAGGATAATGACACTGGGGGTACAGGATAATGACACTGGGGGTACAGGATAATGACACTGGGGGTACAGGATAATGACACTGGGGGTACAGGATAATGACACTGGGGGGTACAGGATAATGACACTGGGGTACAGGATAATGACACTGGGGTACAGGATAATGACACTGGGGTACAGGATAATGACACTGGGGGTACAGGATAATGACACTGGGGTACAGGATAATGATACTGGAGGTACAGGATAATGACACTGGGGTACAGGATAATGACACTGGAGGTACAGGATAATGACACTGGAGGTACAGGATAATGACCCTGGGGGTACAGGATAATGACACTGGGGGTACAGGATAATGACCCTGGGGGTACAGGATAATGACACTGGGGGTACAGGATAATGACCCTGGGGGTACAGGATAATGACCCTGGGGGTACAGGATAATGACACTGGGGGTACAGGATAATGACATTGACACTGGGGGTACAGGACAATGACACAGATACTGGAGGGTACAGGAGAATGACACTGACACTTGGGGTACAGAATAATGACACTGGGGTACAGGATAATGACATTGACACTGGGGTACAGCCAGGATAATGACAATGGGGGTGCAGGCAGGATAATGATGCTGAGTCGCTGACACACTAGGTTACAGGATAACAACACTGACACTGGGGTACAGCCAGGATAATGACACTGGGGTGCAGGCAGGATAATGACGCTGGGGGTGCAGGCAGGATAATGACGCTGTGGGTGCAGGCAGGATATTGACACTGGGGGTGCAGGCAGGATAATGACGCTGGGGGTGCAGGCAGGATAATGACGCTGGGGGTGCAGGCTGGATATTGATGCTGAGTCGCTGACACACTGGGTTACAGGATAAACAACACTGACACTGGGGTACAGCCAGGATAATGACACTGGGGGTGCAGGCAGGATAATGACGCTGGGGGTGCAGGCAGGATAATGACGCTGGGGGTGCAGGCAGGATAATGACACTGGGGGTGCAGGCAGGATAATGACGCTGGGGATGCAGGCAGGATAATGACGCTGGGGGTGCAGGCAGGATAATGACGCTGGGGGTGCAGGCAGGATATTGACGCTGGGGGTGCAGGCTGGATAATGACGCTGGGGGTGCAGGCAGGATAATGACGCTGGGGGTGCAGGCAGGATATTGACGCTGGGGGTGCAGGCTGGATAATGACGCTGGGGGTGCGGGCAGGATAATAACGCTGACACACTGGGTTACAGGATAACGACACTGACACTGGGGTACAGCCAGGATAATGACACTGGGGGTACAGGATAATGACACTACACTGGGGTACAGGATAATGACACTGGGGTACAGGATAATGACACTACACTGGGGTACAGGATAATGACACTGGGGGTACAGGATAATGACACTACACTGGGGTACAGGATAATGACACTGGGGGTACAGGATAATGACACTACACTGGGGTTACAGGATAATGACGCTGGGAGTGCAGGCAGGATAATGACGCTGGGGGTGCAGGCAGGATAATGACGCTGGGGTGCAGGCAGGATAATGACGCAGCGCTGACACACTGTGTTACAGGATAACGACGTTGACACTGGGGTACAGCCAGGATAATGACGCTGGGGGTGCAGGCATGGGGGTGCAGGCAGGATAATGACGCTGACACACTGGGTTACAGGATAATGACACTAGACTGGGGTACAGGATAATGACACTGGGGGGTACAGGATAATGACACTGGGGGTACAGGATAATGACACTACACTGGGGTACAGGATAATGACACTGGGGGTACAGGATAATGACACTACACTGGGGTACAGGATAATGACACTGGGGGGTACAGGATAATGACACTGGGGGTACAGGATAATGACACTACACTGGGGTACAGGATAATGACACTGGGGGTACAGGATAATGACACTACACTGGGGTACAGTATAATGACACTACACTGGGGGTACAGGATAATGACACGACACTGGGGGTACAGGATAATGACACGACACTGGGGGTACAGGATAATGACACTACACTGGGGGTACAAAATAATGACACTGGGGGTACAGTATAATGACACTACACTGGGGGTACAGGATAATGACACGACACTGGGGTACAGGATAATGACACGACACTGGGGGTACAGGATAATGACACTACACTGGGGGTACAGGATAATGACACTGGGGGTACAGGATAATGACACTACACTGGGGGTACAGGATAAATACACTACACTGGGGGTACAGGAATAATGACACTGGGGGTACAGGAAGGATAATGACACTGGGGTACAGGATAATGACACTACACTGGGGGTACAGGATAAATACACTACACTGGGGGTACAGGATAATGACACTGGGGGTACAGGAAGGATAATGACACTACACTGGGGGTACAGGATAAATACACTACACTGGGGGACTCTGCTGGCTGGACGTGGATGGACCCCAAAATGACCCCTAGGCCCCCCAGCACTCGCTTTACTTACAGGCAGAGGCAGTTCTTGTTGAAGAGATGCCCATGCCAGCACTGCCCATGATCCAACTCCAGTCATTTGCAGCCGCCACCCGGGGGTCCTCTGGTAAAAAATGGCGTCCAGCCAGGAGCCAGCCCGTCCTGTCTTCTTCCTAAGCTCCGCTGTGGAGTGTAGGAAGGTGGGCTATTCATGCAGCAGCAGCACAGCACGCATGCGTGAGCTGCTGCTGAACGCTCGATGACCCTAGCTGGCGGCGATAGACTGTCACTGTCTGTCTGTGCACAGACAGTGACTCATCACAGAATGTATGTCCTCCTCACCTGGCCTGGGGGTTGGGACTGGGGGGCGACACAGTATCGCCGGGCGCCGGCTGCTGAGTGCAGACAGTGCACTATTCAGTCTCACTCTGTCTCTCTTCTTGATTCTTGCCCAGTCAGTCAGGCTGTGGCTCAGCAGGGTCAGGTGCGTGCAGCCGTGCAGGAACGGCGCTATGGCGGCGCGGCGCTGTCTGTATAGTGTAATGTTAGGCTGTTAGCAGAGAGCAGACACAGTACAGTGTATGAATATATATGATCTCATGACAATGAATGATGATATATTGATGATGATCATTGTCAATGATCATCAATATCACCAGGAGCAGCAGCCAGCAGGACAGGAGTACGGTACTGTCTACCAGTACTGAGTGAGTGTGTCTGTGAGTCTTAGTGACAGATTGGACCCGCTCGGTCCGATCTGTTCAGCAGGGGGTAGTGAGAGGCGGGGCTAGGTGGGCGGGGCCTCTACACCTGAGGGCCTCCCATAACTTTTACCCGGTTACCCGGCAGAGCAGTCCGAGCCTGCTTGTCACTCTTTCCTTGGGCTCAGCTAAGCCTCCATTCTTACTATTTCTCAGTGGGAGGACTCCCTTAAATGAAAGAAACAATGAGACATCATATACAGTGCTGACCACTGAGCCACCACCACCACCGTCTCCGGCCCCAGGCACTTGGCAGCTTCTTCCTCTGCGGCTCCCGGCTCCGTCACCAGGCACCCGGCGTCACCAGTCACCTGGCAGCACCAGGCACCCTGGCATCATGCAACCAGCACTAGGCATCCAGCACCCTGGCATCCTCCCCTATATAACCCAGGATGCTGGCTCCCCCCCTCCGCCATATGACCCAGTCTGATTGTTCCCTCCCCCATATGACTCAGCCTGCTCGTTTCCCCCCTCCCCCATATTACCCAGCCTGCTCATTTCCACCTCCCCCATATGACCAAGCCTGCTCGTTTCCCCCCCTCCCCCATATGACCCAGTCTGCTCATTCCCCCCTCCCCCATATATGTCCCAGTCTACTCGTTCCCCCCCTTCCTAATGTCCCAGTCTGCTCATTACCCCCCTCCCCCATGTCCCAGTCTTCTTGTTTACCCCCTTACCCATATGATCTTGCCTGCTTGTTCCCCCCCCTCGTATATGTGCCAGTCTGCTTGTTCCCGCCCTCCCCATATAATCTAGCCTGCTCGTTCCCTTACACCTCTTCTCCATGCTGCTCTCCCCCTTCGCCCCCCGCCCCCTCTTCTTCTTCAGAGCTATCTTCAGCTCTAAAGCCTTTTACCTCCTCCCCGCTCCCAGCAGATCCAGCGACGAGGTCTTCTCTCCCGCGCTCTGCAGACGCTGCTGCCCGGCAGTGTGGTGATGACTCATCACCTGCTGCTGAGCGCTGTGACACTGCAGCAGCACGCGACCGGATGCCAGGGTGGGGAGCCGAATGGACTCCACTGACCCTGGAAGTGCAGGGGCGCGCACGTTAATTTGCAATCGTGCCTGGGCCACCTCCCTCCTCCAAAAACACTCCAGATTTAATAAAGAATTTGGAGGAGGGAGGGAGATTTAAAAAAAAAAAAAAAAAAAACATTTTTTACATCTTGCCCCTGGTGCCACCCCCTTGACACCTGGTGCCCTAGGCATGTGCCAAATGGGTGCAAAATGGGAAATACGGCCCTGGCCACACTCAGCAGAAAGTGTGACCATTTTTACTCATTTTTTTGTGTGAAATGTGAACTCTGGGGCTAAACCAAAAATGTTATGGTTATTTTTTTTTTCTTTTATTGCCCAGTGGTATAAAATTCTGTGACATCTGTGGTGTCAATATGATCACTGCACCCCTGGATGAAGTCACTGAAGGGTGCAAATTGTAGGGACCATTTAATTCTGTAAAGCTCACCAAAAGCAGCCATAAGGTCTGATACAGTGTCAAATGCACTTGGTAGGATGCAGCAGGCCCAATGATAAAGGCAACACAGGTGCAAGATACTGATGAGACCACCACTCTCAGCTTACCATATCATGGAGGGGTGGTTTCTGGTATTTTATATGCACACAGATGAGGTTTCCATAGGTCGTCCTGATCCACAACAGCACCCGCACGAACCACCATCCATTATCACAAGGACAGGAGTCACATACCACTGCTTAAGCCCTAAGAGGTAGGCCACACCGTGGATCTCTATTACCTCCCCTACACCAGCTATACAAGCCTGTAAAACAGTATACAGGCTGCCAGGAAATAACCACGGTTGGCATACCTTGCTAAAATACATGATCACACTTCATAATCTGAAGACCCATTCATGAAGAAGACCCAACGTATTGACTGCCTTGTGGTATGGAAGTGCTGCTGCTGTGATTTAAATGAAGCCTTTTTTCCCTGCTCTCAGTGTGGAGAGAGGAAGCTAATGAGCGGGAGCTGAGAGTGCAGGTGTATGTGATGAATATGATTCATGCTTAGGTGAGCTGAGGGGTGTGTCTGGGCTGGTTGCTCCCCAACCCTCGGCCATAAATGGGTCAGATCACATCCACCTATTGTTGCTGATTCAGTTCACTTCTGGACTGTGACCTGGTGTGAGCAGACGCTGTTCTGAAGCTGCTGTGTTTTTTTACCCTTGGAAGTTGCTGAGCTCCGTGGTCAATGGGTGGAGGTAGGGGCTTAGGCCTAGGGCTTCTCAGGAGCTTTAGGGACTTTGGCTGGCGGCTTGATACCTCCTCACCTTTAGAGGTACCTTCGAGATCAGGGCGAGCCAGGGACCCCAGTAGCAGGCTCCCCTGATCCCCTTCATCCAGCTCCTGGCTACCCCGACCCCACCCAGCGTGACAATTCTGTTAACCTTGTGAAACTGAAAAAATTGGTTTCGAAGTACCTTTTGTTGGGGAAAATTTTTTTTTTAATTTTCTCAGGTCAACTTTATAAAATTCTGTGAAGGACCTGGGGTTTAAGGTGCACCAAACATCTAGAGAAGGTGCTTTGAGGGGTGTACTTTCCAAAATATTCTCACTTGTGTGGGGTTTCCACTGTTTAGGCACATCAGGGGCTCTCGAAACACAACATGGTGTCACCTATCTATTCCAGCCAATTTTGTATTTCAAAAGGAAATAGCGCGCCTTCTCTTCTTAGCCCTGCCATGCACCCAGTTCCACTGTTTAGACACATATGTGGCTCTCCATACATGACACCCACTATCAATTCAAGACGATTTTGCTTTCCAAAACTGAAATGGTGCTTTTTCCCTTCTGAGCCCTAACGTGCACCAAAACATTAGTTTCCCAGCACATATGGGGTATCAGTATACTTAGCAGAAGTTGCACAAGAAATTGTATGGTGCATTTTTTCTGTTATCCTTATGAAAATAAAACATTTGAGGCTAAAATAAAATTTTTTATTTTTTTTATTTTTTTTTCAAAGTTATAAAATTCTATGAAGCATCTGGGGGTTCATCATACATCTAGATAAATTCCTTGAGGGCTCTAGTTTCCAAAATAGGGTCACTTATTGGGGTTTTCCACTGTTTAGGCACATCCGGGACTCTCCAAACAAGACATGTCGTCCACTATGTATTCCAGCCAATTTTATCTTCGAAAAATGTAACGCGCTCCCTCCCTTTTGAAGACTGCCAAATAGTTTTTCTTCCTCCTTATATAAGGTATCAGCGCACTCAGGAGAAAATGCACAACAAATTGTGAGATCCATTTTCATCTGTTATTCCTGTGAAAAGTAAAAATTGGGGATAAACAACATTTTTTGGAATAAATGTGATTTATTATTTTCATGGTTCAACATTTTAAACTTTTGTAAAGCACCTGGGGGCTCAATGTCCTCACTGCACATCTAGATAAATTCCTTTAGGGGTCTAGTTTCCAAGAAGGGGTCAATTGTGTGGGGTTCCACTGTTTAGGCACATCAGGGGCTCTGCAAACGCAACATAGCATCCGCTAACCATTCCAGATGATTTCGTGTTCCAAAAGTCAAACGGCACTCCTTCCCTTCAGAGCCCTGCTGTGCGCCCAAACATTGGTTTTCCACTACATACGGGGTATTGACGAACTCAGGACAAATTGCACAACAAATTTTAGGGTCCATTTTCTCTTGTTAGTTTTATGAAAATGCAAAATTTGGGGCTAAAACAACATTTTTTGGGGAAAAATGTGATTTGTTGTTTTCACGGTTCAATGTTTAAAAAATTCTGTGAAGCACCTGGGGGTTCAAGGTGCTCACCACACATATAGACATGTAGATAAATTCCTTAATAAGTATAGTTTTGAAAATGGGGTCACTTGGGCGGGAAGGGGTCACTCTTTAGGCACATCAGGGTCTTTCCAAACAAGACATGGCATCCATATCTATTCCAGCAACTTTTGTCTCGAAAAGTGTAATGTCGCTCCTTCCTTTACTAGCCCTGCCATGTGGCCAAATAGTTGTTTTCCTCCTTAGATGAGGTACCAGTGTACTCAGGAGAAAATGCACAAATATTGTATGGTCCATCTTCTCCTGTTACTCTTCTGAAAATAAAAAATTGGGGATAAAACAACCTTTTATGAGGAAAAATATTATTTTTCTTTCACAGTTCAACATTTCAAAAATTCTGTGAAGCACCTAAGGGTTCACAGTGCTCACCACACAGCTAGATAAATTCCTTAAGGGGTCCAAAATAGGGTCACTTGTGGGGGGGCTTCCACTGTTTAGGCGCACAGGGGCTCTCCGTACATGACATGGTGTCCGCTAATGATTCCAGACAATTTTGTGTTTCACAAGTCAAATGTCGCTCCTTCCCTTCCGAGCCCTGCTGTGTGCCCAAACAGTGGTTGTCGACCACATATTGGTCATCAGTGTACTCAGGACAAATTACACAATAAATTTTAGGGTTCATTTTCTCCGGTTACCCTTGCGAAAATGCAAAATTTGGGGCTAAAGTAACATTTTTGTTGAAAAAAAGGAAAATGTTCATTTTTACCTTCCACATTGCTTTAGTTCTTGTGAAGCACTCAAAGGGTTAATAATCTTCTTGAGCCGTCTGAGGGGTGCAGTTTTTGCAATGGTGTCACTTTTGGGTGCTTTCTGTGATTTAGGCCCCTCAAAGTCACTTCATATGTGATGTGGTCCCTAAAAATGTTGGAAAAATGAGAAATTGATTATGGACTTTGAAACCTTCTAACAACTTCCTAAGGAAATCAAATGTTTCCAAAATTGTGCTGATGTAAAGTAGACATGTGCGAAATGTTATCTATGAACTATTTTGTGTGATAGAAGTCTGTGGGTTAACGGAATAAAAATTCCAAACATCAAAATTTCAAAATTTTCAATATTTTTGGCAAACATTGCGCCTCCACCACTTCCTGTGTGATTGCCCGGCCTCTGTGTGGTCATGTGACCTGCTGCCGGCAGTACAGTGTCCGCAAAGGTCAAAAGTGGGGAAAGAAGAGAAAATCGCGTTGGTAAGATTGATAATTTGTGTAATTGGATTCTCCTATCAGTGATGAGTCCTGTGCAGAGATGTCATTATATTACTGTATTCTGTATGGGGTGGAGTCATAAGGTAACCTGACTCGGAGAACTAGCCACATACCCCTAGCCAGTGCCAGCTCCAGGCACCCTCCCCCGCCGCCACCACCACTGCAAAGCGCCAGCACCAGGAACCCTCCCCCGCTGCAACTACCACAGAGCGCTATTCACAGGCACCCACCCCCGCCGCCACCACCGCAGAGTGCCTGCTCCAAGCACCCTCCCCTGCTGCCACCACCGCAGAGTGCCTGATCCAAGCACCCTCCCCTGCTGCCACCACCGCAGAGCACCAGTCCCAGGAACCCTTCCCCATTGCTACCACTGCAGAGCACCAGCCCCCAGGAACCCTTCCCCATTGCTACCACTGCAAAGCACCAGCCCCCAGGAACCCTTGCCCATCACTACCATCACAGAGCGCCAGCCCCAGGAATCATTCCCCGCCACCACCACCGCAGAGCGTTAATTACAGGCATCCTGTGCCGCCGCCACCACTGCAGAGCACCAGCTCCAGGCATCCTCCCCCTGCCGCCACCACCGCAGAGCACCAGCCCCAGGAACCCTTCCCCACCACCACCACCACAGAGTGCTAATCACAGGCATCCTGTCCTGCCGCCACCACTGCAGAGCACCAGCTCCAGACATCCTCCCCGCCGTCATCACCACCGCAGAGCGCCAGCCCAGGAACCCTTCCCCACCACCACCACCACAGAGTGCTAATCACAGGCATCCTGTCCTGCCGCCACCACTGCAGAGCACCAGCTCCAGACACTCTCCCCCACCGTCATCACCACAGAGCGCCAGCCCCAGGCTCCCTCCTCCGCCGCAGGAGCACCAACCCCAGGCACCCGCCCCACCGCTCCAAAGAGGTGTCTAGACACCCTTCCCCGCCACCACCACCGCAGAGTGCCAGCTCCAGGCACCCTTCCCTGCCTCCACCACCACTGAGCACGTGCCCCAGGAGCACCAGTCCCAGGCACCCTCCCCCACCGCAGAGCGTCAGCCCCAAGCACCCTCCCCCGCCACTGGCACTACAGAGCGCCAATTCTAGGCACCCTCTCCTGCCGCTACCACCGCAGGGCGCTAGCCCATGGCATCGTCCCCTGCCGCCATTGCCACCATCAAAGAGCTCTAGCCCCAGGTACCCTCTGCAATCACCACCACCGCATAGCGACAGCCCCAGGCACCATCCTCCGCCGCCAGTAAGACTTTATTGGGTCCCTAAGGCTACATTTAGACTGCATTTTTTTTCTCTTCTGTTCTGTTGCGTTTTTAGCTGTCAAAAAAAAAACACACAAAAAAACGGATCCATTTTTGGATGCGTTTTTTGATCTGTTTTGACTGCTGCGTTTTTTTCCACCAATTTTAAAGAGCTCTTATGGGAAAATGGCGAGACAAAATGCTACAGAAACTGACATGTCCTTTTCCAAAGTGTAGGTCTCCTAAAGTGAAAAAACGGATCACCTTAAAACAGCACAGTCTGAATGGCAAAAATGAAAATCCATAGACTTTGCTGTGGTGTCATGTGAGTGATCCTTTTTTCTGCAGTGCACTGCAAAAAACGGATCAAAAACAAATGAAAAAATGCACAGTGTGAATGTAGCCTTACAGTTAAACGCATATAACAACTAAACAAGCAAAACATAAAATGTAATAGGCAACAGAGTCTCACCCTTCCACTTGCTCATCAGGATTTAGAAAATTCGTGCCTTCAGGACTTCCAGGGCCACTTAATCCAATCCAGCAGCACCCCGCTTTCGGCAGGCACCCACCAAGAAAGGAATAGCGGCAAGTTTAGGAAGCTGACTGAGCACAGCGATGTCTTTTGCCAGGTGACCGAACTGTGCCAACCTGGATATCTTCCTTAAATATCACCGGGGGACCGAAGACGGGGGACGGAAGACGGGGGACGGAAGACGGGGGACGGAAGACGGGGGACGGAAGACGGAGGACGGAAGACGGAGGACGGGGGACGGGGGACGGAAGACGGGGGACGGAAGACGGGGGACGGAAGACGGGGGAACGGAAGACGGGGGAACGGAAGACGGGGGAACGGAAGACGGGGGAACGGAAGTCGGGGAACGGAAGACGGGGGACAGAAGACGGGGGACAGGGGACGGGGGACAGGGGACGGAAGACGGGGGACAGGGGACGGAAGACGGGGGACAGGGGACGGAAGACGGGGGACGGAAGACAGGGGACAGGGGACGAAGACAGGGGACAGGGGACGGGGGACGGAAGACGGGGGAGGGAAGACGGGGGAGGGAAGACGGGGGGACGGAAGACGAGGAAGGGAAGACGGGGGAGGGAAGACGGGGGAGGGAAGACGGGGGAGGGAAGACGGAAGACGGGGGAGGGAAGACGGGGGAGGGAAGACGGGGGAGGGAAGACGGGGGAGGGAAGACGGGGGAGGGAAGACGGGGAGGAAGACGGGGGAGGGAAGACGGGGGAGGGAGGACGGGGAGGGAGGACGGGGGAGGAGGACGGGGAGGGAGGACAGGGAGGGAAGACGCGGGAGGGAAGACGGGGACGTCCCCAGTCTCCCACCTCCCGCCCCCAGTCTCCCGTCCCCATTCTCCCGTCCCCAGTCTCCCGCCCATATTCTCCCGCCTCCCGTCCCCAGAGTCCCACCTCCCGTCCCCAGTCTCCCGCCTCCCGTCCCCAGTCTCCCGTCCCCAGTCTCCCGTCCCCAGTCTCCCGCCTCCAGTCCCCAGTCTCCCACCTCCCGTCCCTAGTCTCCGGTCCCCAGTCTCCCGTCCCCTGCCTCCCGCCTCCCGTCCCCAGTCTCCCGTTCCCAGTCTCCCGTTCCCAGTCTCCCACCTCTCGTCCCCAGTCTCCCGTCCCCCGCCTCCCGTCCCCAGTCTCCCGTCCCCAGTCTCCCGCCTCCCATCCCCCGCCTCCTGTCCCCAGTCTCCCGTCACCCGCCCCCAGCCGCCTCCTGTAAACTGCCTCCCGTCCCCAGTCTTTCCTTGATGTTACCAGTTTCCTCCTTGATGTTATTCTCCTCCTCAATGTTTCTCGCCTCCACGTCCGTGATGTTACTCAGATTTTGTATGTTATTCTCCTTCTTGATCTCCTCAATGCTACTCTTCTCCACTTCCTTGATGGTACTCTCCTCAATGTTACTCAGATATTTTTTGTTATTCTCCTCCTTGATGTTCTTCTCCTCCTCAATGTTTCTCGCTTCCACATCCATGATATTACTCAGTTTTTGTATGTTATTCTCCTCCTTGATATTACTCTCCTCAATGCTACTCTTCTCCATTTCCTTGATGGTACTCTTCTCAATGTTACTCGCCTCCAATTCCATGATGTTATTCAGATATTTTTTGTTATTCTCCTCCTTGATGTTATTCTCCTCCTCCTCAATGTTTCTTGCATCCACATCCATGATGTTACTCAGATTTTGTATGTCATTCTCCTCCTTGATGTTACTCACCACCTCCTCCTTCTCCTCCACGTCCATGACGTTACTCTCCACCTCCTCCTTCTATTCATCTATCCTACCATACTGACTATTCCCTATTCATCTATCCTACCATACTGACTATTCCCTATTCATCTATCCTACCATACTGACTATTCCCTATTCATCTATCCTACCATACTGACTATTCCCTATTCCTCTATTCTACCTTTACTATCTTCCCCCCTATACAGTAGTTAGCTCCCCCCCCCCCGCTCTGTCTCCCCTCCCCCAATCCCTGGTTTATTAGGTTTTTTAGCTTCTCCAGCTTTCTCGCCATCTTCTCCCCCAGCAGTGTTGCCCCCTCCTCACTGAGGTGCTGCCCGTCCGCAGAATAGTACCGGCGGACACCAGAGAAGTCGGCCCAGTTCTCCATGAAGCCGAAGTTTTGCATATCACACCATTCCCGGAGCCACCGATTGAGTGCCAGGAGCTCTTCTTGTCTGTTTGGCGGGGCACAGGGCACAGGGAGGAGCTCAGAGAACACCACCCTGGAGGTCCAGGATTTCAGTTTGCGGCCTAGTTCTCTGTAGTCGTTCTTCAGGACTTTCCACCTCCCTGTGATGTTGTCATTGGTGCCAATATGGAGCATCACCACTGGGCCCCTCCCCGCCCCTGCCAGCAATCTGTCCACCTGATAGGTGATGTCCTGGATGCGAGCGCCGGGGAGGCAGCTCACTGTCCGGGAATACTGATGTCTGTGACGGATTGCTGTTTCTGCTCCCTGAATCATGTCATCGCCCACTACCAGCATCTGTCTGGAGTAGACACTCCACTGGCTTTCACACTCCTCCTCGATGTTACTCTCCTCGATGTTACTTTTCTTCACCTCCTTGATGATACTGTCCTCTTCCTTGATGTTACCAGTTTCCTCCTTGATGTTATTCTCCTCCTCAATGTTACTCTCTTCCACCTCTTTAGTGTTATTCTCCTCCACGTCCATGACGTTACTCTCCACCTCCACCTCCATGATGTTATTAATCTTCACCTCCTTCTCCTCTGTGAAGATGTTACTTTCTTCCACCACCATCTTCTCCTCCTCTTCCTCCTCCCTATAAGTAGATGAGACAGTGAGGGTTCAGGACAAGCTAATGTCTGTGCTCTACATATGTATAAATGATGAACATCAGTCAGTAATGAAGAAGGGAGCCATAAACATGTGTAATTTACCAAACTTGTCCTCAACTTGCTCCTGCATGTCAAAGCCTGAAAATGTAACTAAACCCCCTCCCAATACTAATGCCTCATCCACATCACCTCTCCTACAATCTTTAGTACAAACTCACTGCCTCTCTTCATTCATTCGTTTCCTGACTAATATATAGCAGTCACTGAGGAGCTGAGGGTTTTCAGTATAAAATTATATTAACCTGCAGATTAACCCAATATCTGCAGGGTAATAGCATTTCTTTACATGACAGGTTCGTGTTATTTGGAACACATTTGTATCAATCTTATTTTGTTACTCTATAGTAGATCTACCGCTCCCGGCCTCATCCTGTCCAATGGGCCCAATCTGCCGGAGAGGTTTCTGCAGGTAGAAACAATGATTGCTAGTTATATCATAGGAACAATCAGGGGCGCACCTATTATGGTGCGACGTGAGTCGGTTGCCTCACCTGCTGCCACCTACTGGTGAACAGAGGGCGGCATCCATGGAAGGCCCAGTGGAAGCACGGGCACCTCCAAATGCCACTCCCGCTTCTATAGTTCAACTCAGGGGCCCCAATTAGAACTTCTGCTATGGGACATCATGATTTCTATGTTTGCCCCTGGTGCAGGATACATTGTCCCTCTGCTGCAGGATTGATTGGCCATAACTTACACACCAGGTCCACTGCCGCCGCTCAGTATATACATCCAGCCATGTTTATCCCAAGCGGTGATTGGTCGGTGGCGCTCATCCCCCTTCTCGCTCCCACACCCCTTGCTCAACCCAATCGGACGGCCCCTGCTATTAGCGCCGGACTGAGCCATGTGCGGCACTTGTGATTGGCTAAGTGTTTCAGGAGGAGGCGTGGTCTGTTGGGGAGGAAGCGCCATTTTACCAGCCTAGTGCATAGGCGACTTGTTGATGCTCAGACTCCAGATTGCTGCATGTGGTGTGTGGACAGTGCTGCACGGTGGACATGTCTGACTAGTCAGTGCCAGGCAGCCGCTATATTGGAGCTGCCCAGAGTTTTGTAGACATGTGCCACAGATAATAGGTTGCAATCAGTGCTGCCTCCTGTGTTATAAGGATGCAGGACTGCGTCTGCCTACAGGACCACAGCTCTGCCACCATCATTGTGTGTCTGTATGCTTGTGCCAAGCCCGCCCTTGACATTAATGATCCCGGTTCTGGATTCTTCTATGTAGTTCTTGTATATGCGTGTGATGGCACTGACTGTAATTGGACATCTTTTTAATGTCCACTATTGTTCTCAGTTTTACAGGATAGCTATAAATCTGTATGAACCAGATGTATTTGTACCAACTGTAACAATTTACTATTGAGGGTGAGGGGGGCGCCATTTTTCAGTTGGCCTCAGGCAGCAGAGGGAGGCTTGGTTCTCCCCTGGGAACAAGATACATTAATAGTATAAATAGACTTACCGGACTCCATGAGGATGGTGGGCCCCAAATGTCCAATATAGAAACAAAAACGCAGGCACCATTTTCTAAAACGAAGGAGACAAGATAGAAGAGAATGAATGACACCATAGGAGGTGAACAAGCCAATGGTGCACAGTCAGAATGCGGTCAGATATAGTGTTAATAGATTATTGTGATCAATTAACAAAGTGCAAAGTGAATGAATGAAAGTAAAATCTATTCCTGCTGGATATGCGTAATGTACCGCCATATACTTATAGTGCTGTTATACATGTGCTGTAATGTACCACCATATACTATAGTGCTGCTATACATATGCTATAAAATACCACCATATACTATAGTGCACCTGTACATATACTGTAATATACTGCCATATACTATAGTGCTGCTATACATGTGCTATACTGTACCACCATATACTATAGTGTTACTTTACATGTACTGTAATGTACCGCCATATACCATAGTGCTGCTATACATGTACTGTAATGTACCGCCATATACCATAGTGCTGCTATACATGTGCTGTAATGTACCGCCATATACTATAGCGCTGCTATACATGTAATGTAATGTACCACCATATACTATAGTGCTGCTATACATGTGCTGTAATGTACCACCATATACCATAGCGCTGCTATACATGTACTGTAATGTACCGCCATATACTATAGTGCTTCTATACATTTATTATAATTTACTGCCATATACTATAGTGCTGCTATACATGTGCTTTAATGTACCACCATATACAATAGCGCTGCTATATATATATATATATATATATATATATATATATATATATATATGTATGTAGTTCACTCACGTTGACTTAACAAGTTCTGTCAGTCACAGTATGTCAACTACATACATATTCTAGAATACCCGATGCGTTAGAATCGGGCCACCATCTAGTTCAGTATATATACACTGCACAGTGCCACTTCTCCTGTCCTGTATACTGGGTGTAATCCTCAGTGTCTGCATTATTCTGTATATATACATTGCACAGTACCACTTCTCCTGTCCTGTATACTGGGTATAATCCTCAGTATCTGTATTATTCTGTATATACACACTGCACAGTACCACTTCTCCTGTCCTGTATACTGGGTATAATCCTCAGTATCTGTATTATTCTGTATATACACACTGCACAGTACCACTTCTCCTGTCCTGTACACTGGGTATAATCCTCAAGGCTTGTTACAGATTAATGTCCAGCTCTACGTCATCATAAAATCTTCAAGTTTTATTTCAGAAGGTAAAATCCATCAGTATTGATGCCTTTTGACCCCCTTGTGGGTCTTAATCATAATACAAGTGAGAACAGAATCAAAACTTCCTCACAATGATCAATCAATCCCAGCTGGTCACACACATCAATAGTGCACATTAAAAACAAGTTTGGAAAAATAGTTTAAAAATACAGACAATTGTAGCAAAGTGGCAAAACCTAGAGAAAGAGCATATACAATTACCATAATACCAACAAGAGGCACATATTGTAATACAAACCATGCAAAATAATGGGACCACATAATCCTTCATACAAAATAATAGGACCATATAGCCCTCCCTAAAAAATAATGGGACCACATAGCTCTCCATACAGAATAATGGGACCACATAGCCCTCCATACAAAATAATGGGACCACATAGCCCTCCATACAAAATAATGGGACCACATAGCTCTCCATACAAAATAATGGGACCACATAGCCCTCCCTACGAAATAATGGGACCACATAGCTCCCCATACAAAATAATGGGACAACATAGCTTTCCATACAAAATAATGGGACCACATAGCTCTCCCTACAGAATAATGGGCTTCACATAGTCCTCCCTACAGAATAATGGGCTCCACATAGTCCTCCCTACAGAATAATGGGCTCCACATAGTCCTCCCTACAGAATAATGGGCTCCACATAGTCCTCCCTACAGAATAATGGGCTCCACATAGTCCTCCCTACAGAATAATGGGCTCCACATAGTCCTCCTACAGAATAATGGGCTCCACATAGTCCTCCCTACAGAATAATGGGCTCCACATAGTCCTCCCTACAGAATAATGGGCTCCACATAGTCCTCCCTACAGAATAATGGGCTCCACATAGCCCTCCCTACAGAATAATGGGCTCCACATAGTCCTCCCTACAGAATAATGGGACCACATAGTCCTCCCTACAGAATAATGGGACCACATAGTCCTCCCTACAGAATAATGGGCTCCACATAGTCCTCCCTACAGAATAATGGGCTCCACATAGTCCTCCCTACAGAATAATGGGACCACATAGTCCTCCCTACAGAATAATGGGCTCCACATAGTCCTCCCTACAGAATAATGGGCTCCACATAGTCCTCCATACAGAATAATGGGACCACATAGTCCTCCATACAGAATAATGGGCTCCACATAGTCCTCCCTACAGAATAATGGGCTCCACATAGTCCTCCATACAGAATAATGGGACCACATAGTCCTCCATACAGAATAATGGGCTCCACATAGTCCTCCCTACAGAATAATGGGACCACATAGTCCTCCATACAGAATAATGGGCTCCACATAGTCCTCCCTACAGAATAATGGGCTCCACATAGTCCTCCCTACAGAATAATGGGCTCCACATAGTCCTCCCTACAGAATAATGGGCTCCACATAGTCCTCCATACAGAATAATGGGACCACATAGTCCTCCCTACAGAATAATGGGCTCCACATAGTCCTCCCTACAGAATAATGGGCTCCACATAGTCCTCCATACAGAATAATGGGACCACATAGTCCTCCATACAGAATAATGGGACCACATAGTCCTCCATACAGAATAATGGGCTCCACATAGTCCTCCCTACAGAATAATGGGCTCCACATAGTCCTCCCTACAGAATAATGGGCTCCACATAGTCCTCCCTACAGAATAATGGGCTCCACATAGTCCTCCCTACAGAATAATGGGCTCCACATAGCTCTCTATACAGAATAATGGGCTCCACATAGTCCTCCCTACAGAATAATGGGCTACACATAGTCCTCCATACAGAATAATGGGCTCCACATAGTCCTCCATACAGAATCATGGGACCACATAGCTCTCCATACAGAATAATGGGCTCCACATAGTCCTCCCTACAGAATAATGGGCTCCACATAGTCCTCCCTACAGAATAATGGGCTCCACATAGTCCTCCCTACAGAATAATGGGCTCCACATAGTCCTCCATACAGAATAATGGGCTCCACATAGTCCTCCCTACAGAATAATGGGCTCCACATAGTCCTCCCTACAGAATAATGGGCTCCACATAATCCCCCATACAGAATAATGGGACCACATAGTCCTCCCTACAGAATAATGGGCTCCACATAGTCCTCCCTACAGAATAATGGGCTCCACATAGTCCTCCATACAGAATAATGGGCTCCACATAGTCCTCCCTACAGAATAATGGGCTCCACATAATCCCCCATACAGAATAATGGGACCACATAGTCCTCCCTACAGAATAATGGGCCCACATAATCCCCATACAGAATAATGGGACCACATAGTTCTCCATACAGAATAATGGGACCACATAGTCCTCCATACAGAATAATGGGACCACACAGTCTTTATATATAGTATTATGGGCCCTACATTAAAAATACATAATATCTTTATTCATCATAAATATTGTCAGGAGCTGTTAATGAGCAATAAAAAGTCAGAATCCAATGAAACCTGGTGTAGATCTGACAGATCCTCGTCCTTTCTATTGTGGAATATGTAGAATGTGGCAGACATTGATCCTCTGACAATAATCATCTGGATTTCATCTAAACTGAGGATTTCCCCATTTTCTTATGTTTTAACCCTTGTCTGGTACCATGAAACCCTCCGTGTGTAATCTGTATGGGGCCACATTGGCCCCTGATGCCAAACAAGGGTTAAATGAATTTAAACCTAAATAAATGATACAATTCTGATAGACAAGGGGGACACAGACACTTACCTCTCTCCACACTGTAAACAATCAGCTGCCTGTGGGCCTCTGCTCCTTATATAGCGTCCGACCGTGACGTCATAGTGCATAATGGAATGTAAACAACGTTCTGTGACGTCATCAGACAGAGCTGAAACTTTTTACCAATCAGATCCCAGGTTTTAGGATTTGAAATGAAAGTTGGTTTCTGATAGGTTGCTATAGGCAACAGCTCTGGTGCTAAAAGAAAGCGGGAATCTGATTGGTCGTTATGGGCAACGACACAATACTGAGGAGAACTTGTCAAATCCGCACGGAGTGATAACGAGCGGTGATTGGATATCAGGAGAGCGGGTTATACCGGGAGAAAAGACAAAATTATAAGTCCTTATAGTTGTTAATTTGCATAGCCACGCCTCCAAACGGCATCCCGGGGGCGTCGTGAAGACGTCATACGCCCCCCGTGTCTGGGTCACTCGCCGGGCGCCTCTCAGTGTATCCGGAGACCCTGACAGTGAGACGAGTCTGCAGCTCCGGGGGCGGCTGTGACCAGAACAGAGGAAGGTGAGAGCCGCCATCACCCGGGAGTGCGGCCGCACTGCATGATGGGAGCTGTAGTTCTACAGTATCTGTGTCTGTGTATCTGTGTATCTGTATGTGTGTGTATTTGTGTATATCTGTATTAGTGTATATGTATTTGCATGTAGCAGAACTGTGTGTGTTTGTGTGTGTATACATTGTCTATATATAGCAGACCTGGGTATGTAGTGTCCATGTAGCAGAGCCATATGTGTATCTGTATGTGTAGTGTGCATGTAGCAGAGCTGCATGTGTCTGTATAGGCATGAATTAGGCGTGTACCAGTGCTGTGTGTGTATCTGTATGTTCATGTAGTAGAGCTGTGTTTGTATTATGTGTAGTGTGCATGTAGTAGAGCTGTGTGTTTACATGTGTGTGTAGCAGTGCCGTCTATGGACATGTATGTATATGTGTAGTGTGCATGTAGCAGAGCTGTGTGTCTACGTGTGTGTGTGTAGCAGTGCCATCTATGTCTATGGACATGTATGTATATGTGTAGTGTGCATGTAGCAGAGCTGCATGTTTCTGTATGTGCATGAATTGGGCATGTACCAGTGCTGTGTGTGTTGTATCTGTATGTTCATGTAGTAGAGCTGTGTGTGTGTGTGTATCTGTATGCTCATGTAGGAGAGCTGTGTGTGTGTGTATTATGTGTAGTGTGCATGTAGCAGACCTGTGTCTACATGTGCGTGTAGCAGAGCCATTTATGTCTATGGGCATGTAGCAGAGCTGTGTGTGTACTATGTGTAGTGTGCATGTAGCAGAGCTATGTGTCTACATGTGCATGTAGCAGAGCCATCTATGTCTATGGGCATGTAGCAGAGCTGTGTGTGTACTATGTGTAGTGTGCATGTAGCAGAGCTGTGTGTCTACATGTGTGTGTAGCAGTGCCATCTATGTCTATGGACATGTATGTATATGTGTAGTGTGCATGTAGCAGAGCCGTGTGTGTACTATGTGTAGTGTGCATGTAGCAGAGCCGTGTGTGTACTATGTGTAGTGTGCATGTAGCAGAGCTGCATGCTTCTGTATGTGCATGAATTGGGCATGTACCAGTGCTGTGTGTGTATCTGTATGTTCATGTAGTAGAGCTGTGTGTGTATTATGTGTAGTGTGCATGTAGCAGAGCTGTGTGTCTACATGTGTGTGTAGCAGTGCCATCTATGTCTATGGACATGTATGTATATGTGTAGTGTGCATGTAGCAGAGCTGTGTGTCTACATGTGTGTGTAGCAGTGCCATCTATGTCTATGGACATGTATGTATATGTGTAGTGTGCATGTAGTAGAGCTGTGTGTCTACATGTGTGTGTAACAGTGCCATGTATGTCTATGGACATGTATGTATATGTGTAGTGTGCATGTAGCAGAGCTGCATGCTTCTGTATGTGCATGAATTGGGCATGTACCAGTGCTGTGTGTGTTGTATCTGTATGTTCATGTAGTAGAGCTGTGTGTGTGTATTATGTGTAGTGTGCATGTAGCAGACCTGTGTCTACATGTGCGTGTAGCAGAGCCATTTATGTCTATGGGCATGTAGCAGAGCTGTGTGTGTACTATGTGTAGTGTGCATGTAGCAGAGCTGTGTGTGTACATGTGCGTGTAGCAGAGCCATTTATGTCTATGGGCATGTAGCAGAGCTGTGTGTGCACTATGTGTAGTGTGCATGTAGCAGAGCTGTGTGTGTACATGTGTGTAGCAGAGCCATCTATGTCTATGGGCATGTAGCAGAGTTGTGTGTGTCACATATAATTTGGAGAGGCAGGGATTTTTTTTTTTACTTTATCGTTCATCACTAGCTGCCACTTTTGCAGCCACTGCTTTGAAGTTGGCTGGATCCCTCTTAATTGCTGATTACGATAAACTTTAGGGCCCCGGGGCTCTTCTGATGCTATCAAGGTATGGCTGCTTTGTATAGCCCACTGTACCGCTTGCCTGGCTTCTGCTTGCTGGCGGCAGGTGATTCTGGTATTGACCGGTTGAACCAGCAGCATTGGTAAACCGCCGGCCCAAACTGTGCCATCTCCAATGCTGCTGGTCCAACCGGTCAATAACAGGATCACCTGCCCGCCAGCAAGCAGAAGCCAGGAGAGCGGCATAGTGTGCTCCTGCCGGAGACTGCACAACCCCATTAACTGGTTTTAATGTAACGGGTTATTTTTTTTCCATGTATTTGGAATGGAAGGAAGTAAAATATACGAAGTCAGTAAGGACGTCCCATGATCACTGGTAAGCCCGGGTACATGATTTATTGCTCCTGCCTTGGAAAATCATCACATGAGAAAACAACATAAAATTCTCTAGAAAAAGAAAATATTATCAGAAGGTTTTAGTGCAGAGAAAGTCATAAATCAGCAAATTAACCTTTTAGTAATTTAACCCAACAGATAATGATTACATTTGTGTACATAAGCATCCATGTATAATACACCAGGGCTCGCCACATTGTGCTAGTTGCCTTTAGGTCAAAATGAGCATTCATAGGCTTTGTGGTGGCCACTAAGCAACTCTCTGGATTTCTACCTGTCACTTAGTGAATGGGGAGCCTGTGGCCCATGGGCCATAAGAGGCCGCAATGTTGTTTGCACATAGCCAATGTCTGCAGTGTGTGGGCCGCTGGCCCTTTAGTCAGTGGCGTAGCAACTGTTTGTGGCGCCCGGGGCAGTCGAAAAATTTGCCGCCCCTTTGGTTGTTGATAATCCGGAAGTATACATAGTATACACTGTCTGCCCCTATATACAAGAATATAAACTACTACTAGCTGGGTGCCCGATGCACATGCATCGGGATTGTAGCAGAGCGAGTCTCTGACTCGCAATGGCCGCTTCGCGGCCAATGCTTCGCGCTGCTAAGGCGACTCGCCATGCCCGCTGCGCGGGCATAGCGAGTCGCCTTAGAAACTGTTCACAATGGCCGCTGCGCGGCCAATGCTTCGGGCGTATCCACATGACCACGCTGACTCGCAGCGTGAGCGGACTCAAAAGGGGCAAAAAACCCATTTGTGATTATAGCGAGTCGCCTTAGAACTGTTCACAATGGCCGCTGCGCGGCCAATGCTTCGGGCGTATCCACATGACCACGCTGACTCGCAGCGTGAGCGGTCTCAAAAGGGGCAAAAAACCCATTCGTGATTATATAATAGATAGATACTAAAACATAAAGAGAAGGGGTGCAATTGGGGGGTAAGTATTGGGCCAATTGGCCACTCACCTATTGGGGTTGTCACTGTGCACCGCCACCTCTGCACAACCCCAGTGTATGGCAACAAACCGGACTCAAGGAGGGCCCGGGGCCGGAGCAATTTTTTCCGCTGTACTGTGGAGTTCATAGTGTAATATAAATGCAAAAAACTTTATTCTTAATATGATGTCACAATACCGGGATCTGAGGATCTTCTATTTCGAGGTCAGGGGCTCTCTGATGCCGTGTTGCTGTCTGCCTCGCTCTCGTCCTCTTTTGACACTGCAGTGCGGTGGACAAGAGAGCATTAACTGGTTAATAACAAGAAGTATGGAGTGTGTACTAACTGAGCCATAAACCCTCCCCATACCAGTAGGATTACTATATGGATTTTAGTATTAGGGTGCGAACACACTGGCGTGAAACTCTGATGAGTGCAATGTGTGATTTTCTTACATTGCAATCAATCTCTGAGAGCAGATTGGTGAGTGTGGAACGCTTTTTTCTCATCCAGATTCAGGATGAGAAAAAAGTTGCAACATGTTGCGACAGTCTGCGATTCACACCTAGACTCACCAATGCAAGTCTACGGGTCCGACAAAATCACGGACCGCACACGGACCATCCGAGAGGCATCAGTTTTTTTCACGGATACATTATCATTCTGTAGCTGAGAACAACTGTAAAATGTTCCTGTAAATGATTCTACAGTAATAGCTGCTGAGAAAAAACACGGATTGCACACGGATGTCTTCTGAGAGAAATGTCGGACACTCGCACAGCAGTTGCCAAACGGACCAAAAAACGGATGTAACTCGTCCGACTCTCCTGGATGGGAAACAGACCGATTTTAAAGCGGCGAGAGACAGTGCACCACCGTGTCCTCAGCTCCGTGCTGTGCAGTGCACCACCGTGTCCTCAGCTCCGTGCTGTGCAGTGCACCACCGTGTCCTCAGCCTCGTGCTGTGCAGTGCACCACCGTGTCCTCAGCTCCGTGCTGTGCAGTGCACCACCGTGTCCTCAGCTCCGTGCTGTGCAGTGCACCACCGTGTCCTCAGCTCCGTGCTGTGCAGTGCACCACCGTGTCCTCAGCTCCGTGCTGTGCAGTGCACCACCGTGTCCTCAGCTCCGTGCTGTGCAGTGCACCACCGTGTCCTCAGCTCCGTGCTGTGCAGTGCACCACCGTGTCCTCAGCTCCGTGCTGTGCAGTGCACCACCGTGTCCTCAGCTCCGTGCTGTGCAGTGCACCACCGTGTCCTCAGCTCCGTGCTGTGCAGTGCACCACCGTGTCCTCAGCTCCGTGCTGTGCAGTGCACCACCGTGTCCTCAGCTCCGTGCTGTGCAGTGCACCACCGTGTCCTCAGCTCCGTGCTGTGCAGTGCACCACCGTGTCCTCAGCTCCGTGCTGTGCAGTGCACCACCGTGTCCTCAGCTCCGTGCTGTGCAGTGCACCACCGTGTCCTCAGCTCCGTGCTGTGCAGTGCACCACCGTGTCCTCAGCTCCGTGCTGTGCAGTGCACCACCGTGTCCTCAGCTCCGTGCTGTGCAGTGCACCACCGTGTCCTCAGCTCCGTGCTGTGCAGTGCACCACCGTGTCCTCAGCTCCGTGCTGTGCAGTGCACCACCGTGTCCTCAGCTCCGTGCTGTGCAGTGCAGCACCGTGTCCTCAGCTCCGTGCTGTGCAGTGCAGCACCGTGTCCTCAGCTCCGTGCTGTGCAGTGCAGCACCGTGTCCTCAGCTCCGTGCTGTGCAGTGCAGCACCGTGTCCTCAGCTCCGTGCTGTGCACAGACAGTGTAGCACCGTGTCCTCAGCTCCGTGCTGTGCACAGACAGTGTAGCACCGTGTCCTCAGCTCCGTGCTGTGCACAGACAGTGTAGCACCGTGTCCTCAGCTCCGTGCTGTGCACAGACAGTGTAGCACCGTGTCCTCAGCTCCGTGCTGTGCACAGACAGTGTAGCACCGTGTCCTCAGCTCCGTGCTGTGCACAGACAGTGTAGCACCGTGTCCTCAGCTCCGTGCTGTGCACAGACAGTGTTAGCACCGTGTCCTCAGCTCCGTGCTGTGCACAGACAGTGTAGCACCGTGTCCTCAGCTCCGTGCTGTGCACAGACAGTGTAGCACCGTGTCCTCAGCGCCGTGCTGTGCACAGACAGTGTAGCACCGTGTCCTCAGCGCCGTGCTGTGCACAGACAGTGTAGCACCGTGTCCTCAGCTCCGTGCTGTGCACAGACAGTGTAGCACCGTGTCCTCAGCTCCGTGCTGTGCACAGTGTAGCACCACGTCCTCAGCTCCGTGCTGTGCACAGACAGTGTAGCACCACGTCCTCAGCTCCGTGCTGTGCACAGACAGTACACCACCATGTCCTCAGCTCCGTGCTGTGCACAGACAGTGTAGCACCACGTCCTCAGCTCCGTGCTGTGCACAGACAGTACACCACCATGTCCTCAGCTCCGTGCTGTGCACAGACAGTGTAGCACCATGTCCTCAGCTCTGTGCTGTGCTCCCATTGTCCTGCATCGCCGCTGGGGTTTCCAGACACCCCGGCGGCGATACCGCCTGACAGCTCGCCAGTGCGGGGCTGGAGCTGTCGCCCCGTGTAAACGAGGGACAGCGACGCTGGCGGGCCACCAAAAACGTGTGCGCACCCGCCAGTTGCCGCCGACATCCCCAGCCCCGTCGCCAGGTGTGACGGGGGCTTTAGTGTCTACTGTGTGATGCATATACAGCAGCCTTAGTGTATCCCATCTGCTATATATACAGCAGTCGTAGTGTAAACCCATATTATGTATATTCAGGAGTCTTAAAGTATTCTATGTAATTTATAAACGGCAGTCTTAGGGTACCTTTACACAACCTTTTTTATCGCCGCCAAATTCCCCAACTACACGCCGCAATTGTGAGGCAATTCACGGCGATGGTGACGGGGCATCAGATTGACAGTCAGGTTCCTCGGCGCGGTTGCGGCGTGTAAAGGTACCCTTAGTGTATTCCAGCCTCAGTGTATTCTACGTGATGTATATACACCAGCCTCATTGCTCTGTGATGTGCTGTATTCAGCATCCAAACAGAAAGTGCTGTGGATAACCCCTTTTTTTAGTGCTGTATACAGCAGTCTAAGTGTATCCTAAGTCATGTATATATAACAGCTTCAGTATATCCTACGGTATGTGAGGTATTATACAGCAGTTTCAGTGTATCCTATGTGATTTTTACAGAAATATGTGTCTCCTATGTGATGTATATACAGCAGTCTCCGTGCCTTCTATATGATTTATACAACTCTCATGTTTCCTATGTGATGTATAGGCATCAGTCTCAATGTCTCCTATGTGATTTATACAATATTCTGTGTCATATATGTAATGTACAGTCCCTGCCAGAAGTTATGTTGCTTATCCATGTTATGTAAATAAAAGCTTATAACCTGACGTTAAATTCATCCATTGGTTTCATAAATTACTCTTTTGAAAGCTGAAACCCTCCCATATGTGGTTTAGGTTAAGAAAATAATTTGGCATCAATGCTGAAATATTGATCATTTAATGAACACAGAATGGTCAGATTTTGGCAAGACAGAAGTTTTGTCGCCCGGTCATATAATGCACCCAATCCTAGTTTACATCCTCACCTGTGCTCAGTAAATGATCGGTTAGTTAGTGGGTGTGTATAAAAAGAAACCCAGCACCCAGACCTTCACTTGAACTGCAACTTGAGCTCGGACAACATGCCAAAAATCCACCCTGGTCAACACTGAGCCCACACATTTGCTTGGAGAACCCAGGTTGAGACCATCCGCTTAACAGATTACATACCTCGCTATGCTCGGTGAGCTTTGTAAGCTTGCTGGTACCTTCTCATAGTGCGCCAAGGCGGGGCGCTGTAGCTGGGGTAGTTGGTCCTGAGTACCCCGAAGTTGAAGAGGTTTTGATCTCTGGTGACCCAGCAGAAAGGTGAGACTGTCGCATGCACCGTCTTGTGTCTTTAGTGGGGATGTACTATATGCTGTTGACTGTTTGTGACGCAATAAAGTCTTACCGTAGCGTGGTTCTCTCACCCTGTGTTGTCTGAATAGTATTTGGTCCACGGGATAGGAGTACAAGCATTTAGTTGGATGAGCCCAGAGCGTTCTTTCTATACACAGGCAGACAAAAGCACCCACTCACCCTCTCGTCTCCATACCCTCCCCCCACACTGACTGCTGGATATGAGATATGAAAGCTGTCAGTGCACACCACACCCAGGTCTGCTATGCTCCCGCACATGTCATCGCTCTGCAGTCAGGAGGGGGCTGGGGGCAGACTGTTAATACATATCTCACACTGAGCATGTTCTTAGCGATGGTGGGGGTGTGTTCTTTCTCCAATGTGTTTGTTGCCTACTTATGATTGGTCAGCATCAAAGAGAGGTGGAAGTACACGCCCCCAGTGAAATCTCTCTGGCAATGCCTGCTAAGCATTAACTGCTTAGGTGCCAAATACTTTGATCTCTTATTAATATCTCTGCAACAGAGAGGCAAAAATATATTTTATTCTGCTTCTATTACACTGTGTGTCAAGTTAATCATGACCATCTTTGTGAAAGCTCTTTTAAAGGTGTTGTCCATTTTTCTTTTTCTTTTTTTAAAAATGGTGGCATTTATGTCCTTTGTGTCTTAATGCAGCTCCTCACCATTGAAGTGAATGGGACTGAGATACAGGCAGATATATTTCATAGTAGAAAGTGGGAAGAAGAAATGAGAGCGAGTTGCTTGATGAATTATTAAATAACTCTTTCTAAGCAAAGTCACATTCCACTTTGTCT
Source organism: Allobates femoralis (assembly GCA_033576535.1). Taxonomy (NCBI): domain Eukaryota; kingdom Metazoa; phylum Chordata; class Amphibia; order Anura; family Aromobatidae; genus Allobates; species Allobates femoralis. Next base: position 550,811,611 of record JARQOC010000005.1, read on the forward strand.
GCCTTAGAAAGAGTTAATGTCGAACTTCTTTGCAGAATCCGTTTCTAAACGTACAAAACGAAGCTCAGCATCACTCATTTAATAATACGGTGCGATGAGTTCGGTGTAACCGCATCAGGGTTTTCTGAATTTTTAGGTCATTAAATGGAGTCTATCAGCACTAAATGACTGTACAAACCCAGCCTTGGTGTGGCCGAGCAGTTCAGTGCAGATTCCTATAAAGGCAGAACTGTCAGTCAAACAATAGGGGGCGGAGACAGATGAAATACAGGTGGGGTGTTCTACACCAAGTATGCACTGGCCGCCTGTGCTTGGTTTGATCAGTCATTTTGTACAGACAATCCCTTGTATCAGATTGATGGACATCCAACTCTTAGCACCCCCACCAATCAGCTAGTTGGGCCACAGCTCACTTGAAACAGCATAGTACATCATGTAGGGCTGTGCCTGGTACTGCTGTTTTTCTCTGTACGTGTGTGGAGAGAGCTTGCAGTACCATTTAAGACCACAATACAGTGTGTGGCGCTGTCCTGGCTGTGCCATCATTCCTCCAATTGGTCTTTGGAGTTGTCAGGAGTTGGATCCCCCACTAATGATGATGATAACCTGTTCTAATGCAAAGTCATCAGTTCTGGAAACCCCATGAAAGGTGTCTGAGTTTAGAACTAGATGACGGCTTTCTTCTAGGATTGCAGCTTGTCCTTGTTCATCACAATGAGGCTGAGCCGTCCCAGTAGACTGACGGTGGAGCACACGCTTCATGATCAACACTTTCTTTTGAGCTCAATGGCGCCCCCTGCTGAATGATCTACTTTGAAGCCTCTTGTGAACTTTTAGTTACTGGCAATGTGATCATGAGTCCATTATGAAGATGTTTATTTAATCAATAGGGGAAATATTAGTAGTGCACGTATAAATATCCTCCGTTTGGGGTGTCCCAGCTCATCACCATTGCACCACAAAGTCATAATTCTGTACAAAGACCTGCACTCACTAATGATTTCTGCTTTCTTCTTTGTTTATTCTTTCATACCATATAGCATACAATAAAGTAGATGTCCATGTTGCGTTTCGGCTAGCGTCATGGTCTTTACTTGAGAAAGGCGCAAGCCAAAAGTGTCATGGAGATCTACTTTATTGTATGCTATATGGAATGAAAGAAAAAACAAAGAAGAAAGCAGAAATCATTTGTGAGTGCAGGTCTTGGTACCGAATAGGGGAAAAATGAATGATGAGTGAGCACTACCATGCTTGGGTGCTCTGTACTCGAAACAAGCAGGTATGACGGGCTCAAGTCGAGTACGGAGTGTAATAGAAGTCAATGGAAATCTTGAGGTTTTTTCCGAAGACTCTTTCAGAAAAATCATCAAGTTTCCCATTGATTTCCATTATACAGTACTTGAGTCTAGCCCGTCCAAGTGTCTGACCTGCTCATATCAAGTACAAGGCACCCGAGCTTGAGAGTGCTCGCTCATCACTAGGAAAAATGTAACACTCTCTGGCCAGATAATTGGCACTTTAAATTCCTTTGTTAACATGACACACATTACCCCCAGCCGTTACAACCCAGCTCAAGGGCACCTAGCCACCATGGCCCATAGGGTACACCCCTGTCCAGAGCCAAAATATTGGACACCAATACTGGCTCAGAGTCAAGCCCGTCCAGAGCCAAGTGCCAAATCGATCATTCCCAATGTCATCAGGGAGGGAACCTTCCTAATGAAATTCCCCAATACCACCCATTTGGGTTTTTTTTTGTAATCAATGCCAAGGACCCCCTTTAGAAGAAATAGGAGTTGATCCACATAACAATCAGAATCTTTACCTCCTAATTCACGAGACATGAAAGCAAAAGGCGTCCTTGAAGCTACAGATTGTGTTGAGCTACATAACTACTTCTTTTTCTCCTCCAAGCTACTGAGTCAAGTATCCCTGAAGGTAAGCAAACTGAAGTGCCATGCACCCAGGTCCCATACCATAAAAAGGCAGGGGTGGGATCATGAAAAGGAATCTTATGAATACCCTGATCCTCACCCCACCACTCAAGGGGAGCATACCTCAGATAATTACTCTTTCATTCTCAAGAACAGTACCTTGATGGACGTCCCTCTAAACCGAGAGTCCTTACCCGAGATGGGAGCCCTCCGAATACCTGGGGTGCCACATGGTCCTCTTCCATACCAGTGTGATATTTCTAAGATGGCTACCCTTTTTAGACCAAATTAAAAGTAACTTCAAGGACCTGTTGAAAGGAAAGTAAAATAAACAGGGTTTTTTTTTTTTTAAATTGATCTATATAGTGATCACTACAGTTATCCGCAGCACAGCTCATTCTTATAATGTAGGTATCTGTCCAACACTCATTGGTATGAACTCTCTCGCTATTTTTTTTTTTTTTTTTAACATCCATGTTCCAAAAAGAAAGGTCATAAATTATATGACAAATCTATGATTTTTAGATATGTCTGAATTTTTCAAGGCCATTTTCAAACATTTGGGATAGTGCCAGCTAATTCATGACTGCTGACAACTCTCCTACTAATAAATTACAATGAAAAAAAAAACTACAGCATTCCAAAAGTTTTTATGATATCTTACACTGAGTGCAAAAAAACTATTCTAATTCGGGATCTCTGGGTTACAGAGGCAGTGTTTTTTTTTACCAACATAGCTCAATTTCCCTCAGATTGTTTGTAGAGTTCAGATTTCTTGCTGAGCAGCAGTTAAAAGCACCTTGTAAAGGATCATGAACTAGGCATTGAAACATCATTGAAGTCAGGTATTTGGGAGAGAAGGTAAAGCAAGCTAATGAAGTACCGTATATGACAAAAATGTATAACTTTACAAAAGCGGATTAATATATATATGTGTTAGGGCCACGTCACACACACAGATATTTGTGCAGATATTGTTCGCAGATCTCTGGTTGCAGTGAAATCATGGACACATTGTTACATTTGTACACAGCCACAAAATGGAACAATGTGTCCATGATTTTCACTGCAACCAGAGATCTGCGAACAATATCTGCACAAATATCTGTGTGTGTGACGTGGCCCTTAGTAACATTCTTTACTAAAGTTTTCTTCTAATTCCACTTTAGCTAAAAGGTCCAGTAATTAAGCAGTACATATATAACGATCCTATTTACCCTCACCCTCCTTGATTGGGCGAGTTACACAGTAACTGCACTTCCAAGAAAGGTATTTGCAGCTGTCCTGTGTTTACACGAGGAATTGCATTATATCTGGCCAATATACATTCTCATCAGTTTTCTCCTCTGCAGCCTCAATCTCTTAATTTGCAATCCACTAGGAGCTGGGGGAAGGATACCAGCTGCCGTAATTCATACCATACAAAGCATACAAAGGGATTCCTGCTCTGCATTTTTTAGCACACAGAGACCAGTAACAACATGGTAGATATTATAAAGCAGTGCTGAGATGTCAATCACCTCTGGAGTGAGGTATAAGACTTGTTAGAAATCCCATATTTGAACTTTTTCTGTTGCTCCCTGCCTGTTTCCTCTCCCTGCTCCTCACTCCTCTTCCCTTCCCTCTTACATAAAGAATAATGGGATGAGTCACACCAGACAGTGAGCTGCAGTTCTTCTTGTCTGAGCAAGATGGATGTGAGCTGTTTATCTTCAGTGTTGATGACCAGTTCTGGAGGAGGAGAGGGAGGAGGGGGAGTAGTATCTGATAAGTGGGGAATTAAGCAGACTTCTCTGATTATTACACATTTTCTTATATTCATGTATGTTATCGATTTCTGCAAAGTTTGTTGAAAGTTCATTTCTATTGTAAGTACCATCGCCTTATGTCAGCTGATATAAAAATATATTTTCTCCATAGCCTTATTAGAAGCTTGCCATATTTGTTAATATCTAAAACTAGTAATTCTATTTTACACTCCTGTGGGCACTGTATACTGTGGGCACTGTATACGCTGTATGATGTGGGCGCTGTATTCTGTGGGCACTGTATAATGTGTAATGTGGAGGCTGTAGACCGTGGGCGCTGTAGACCGTGGGCGCTGTAGACCGTGGGCGCTGTAGACCGTGGGCGCTGTAGACCGTGGGCGCTGTAGACCGTAGACTGTGGGCGCTGTAGACTGTAGACTGTGGGCGCTGTAGACTGTAGACTGTGGGCGCTGTAGACTGTAGACTGTGGGCGCTGTAGACTGTGCATTGCTGCAACAGGAACCGTGTATATAAAAGAATGTTTATATAAAGTTGTGATAATGATAGAGACAGTTGTGTGGCATCACCAGATTCCCATATTCTTTGATAACTGAGCACTGGGGAGGAAGACAACACCGGGAACACAGAGGACTGGGAACAGGCTGCACGAGCAAAGGGGAGCACAATTCGCGGCGCACCCCGAGAGCGTGGGCCAGGACTGTAGAGGGACTGGAGCATGGAACCGCTGTACGGGGGGGAGGATAGTACGGACGGACGGCGCACTTTCCGGAGCAGCGCTTTACCAGCGCACACCATGGTCAGCACGGAGGACGGGAGCAGGGTGATGTGATCGCGGCGCCGGCCCCACAGGAACAAAGCACCAGAACCAACATTCCGGCCACACAGAGAGAATTAGTGGTCCGAGACACAGAGGAGGAGTAGAGGAGACACAGGAGAAGATGGGTCATAGCTATAGACACACAAATTATGGATAAGTAGATGATAGATAGATTGATAGATTTCTTCCAAAAAATTTTTTAGGGGGGATGGAGGCTGACCTTGCAGATGGCAGCAAGTTACATGAATTCTGAACGATAAAGGAACAAGACAGAGGAAGAATCAACACCTCCTACCATTCCTACTGTACACCGATGCCAGTAACGTGGGGTTAGGAGCGATACTTTCCCAGAAGCAGGAAGGCAAAGAGAGAGTGATTGCCCACGCTAGCCGGAAGCTTCGCCCCACTGAAAGGAAACCTGACAACTACAGCTCGTTCAAGTTGGAGTTCCTGTCCTTGTTCTGGGCCATTAAAGAAAGATTTATGCATTATCTGGCATCAAACAAGTTTACTACCTTTACAGATAACAACCCCTTGACCCACCTGGAAACTGCAAAATTGGAAGCCATGGAACAGAGATGGATGGCAAGATTATCCAATTACCAGTTCACCATCAAGTACGGGCTGGTCATAACAACGGCAACGCAGGTGCGTTATCCAGGATACCTCACCTAGCAGATATGGGGGTGGACGACGATGAGCTGGAAGAGATAGAGCTACCCGCCTTCCATCAGTTGAGGGTATCCCAATATCAGCAAGTCCATACAGAACTTCCTGAGGGAGTAGTGAAATTTGGCTGGAAAGAGGCTCAAGACAGTGACCCGGCTATCAGCTTAATCAAATCCCTGATAACTCAGGAGTCAGCAAAGTTACCTTTAAATCCTTCGCCAGAAGTCCAACACCTGTGGAGCAAAAGAAGCAAACTTCATTTACCAGGAGAAGCTCTGCAGAAGGTACATTAACCCCAGAACACACGAGATGGTCTGCAAATCATCGTACCCCGGACAGAAGTTCAAATGATATTGAACGCGTACCACAACCAAACTGGACACTTTAGGTAGAAGAAATTGGAAATGTTGCTCAAGGACAGATTCTACTGGGTTGGCAGGCGAGGATCCATGGAAAGATGGTGTAAGAACTGTGGTTGTGTAGTTGAACTTTTAAAGCCTACAGAGACTTTACCTGCAAGGACTTATTGAACTTGTGAACAACTCTAATCCTCTTACCCGGAGCTTACAGAGACTACTGTAAAGACGCTTTAAAAACCCTTTTTCAACTTAAACAAAGGACCATAGTCACAGGACGGGTGTGACTTCTCTTTCCAGCCTGCGGTGAATGGACTAGCACCGTATGGACTGTAACTGTTTAACCATTTTTCAGTGGTTTTTGTAAATTTTTGAATTTTCAGACTCTGTAAACATGTTACCTGTTGAAGATGTTATTTATGTTGTTAACCAAAAATTGTTCCTCAGTCCAGGAGTACTGACCTTACCTAGGGTGGAATGTGGCGCCCTGCTAACCACAGGTACCCACAGACTCACCCGCAGCATGGATGGGTTTCCACAGTGGGTACACAGCTACACGCAACACCTTCCACCCCAGCACAGTAGGGGGAGCTCAACCTGCTGCTTTTAGGCAGGATCCCCTATAAATACTGGTGCTTGGGGCGGCGTTAGTGAGTGTGCAGACACTACAAGAGCTGCAAAGACGTGCTGGTGTTCGGTGTCGTGATAGGCCCGAACCAGTCACCCTGACCAGTCTCTGGTAGCCCTGCAAGGCCAAGAGTGAGGTCAAGAGGCAAGGAGAAGAGACAGAACAGTGGGGGAACCGAGGAGACAGCGTCAGGTTCACCCCGAGCAACCACGGACACCGGAGTCCGTGTTCACTGGAGTGCACCAGGCCCAGTGGAGAACACCGGAAAACCGTGGAGACTTCAGTCTCCTGGGTTCCTGCGCAGTCACATACCAGGGAGCCAGGCACCGCAGGGAGAGAAACAGCGGTAGTCAACAGAGGGTATCCCAACGACAGCACAGGAGGAGAACGACAGAGCAGAGGAGGCCAGCCAAGTTCTACACAGGCGGGGGCTTCATACACAGGCGGGGAAAGCAACAAGGAGGCCTTATACCCACTCGCTGTGGAGACCCAAATGTGCGTCATGAACACCCGGCGGTACTCTGGACGATTTACCTGCTTCAACACCAGTAAAAAGGTAAAGAACTACCAGTAGTGTGTGTGTCAGTCCTTCCCCATGCCCCCTACCATCCTCAGAGACTGTCCTATTAACCATCCATCACCAGCACCCCAAACATCACTGGTGCATCCCTGCCCCAGGGGGTTAGCTCCATCTGCAGGGAGCTGTACCATCAAGGCCACTGTACCACCACCCTCCAGAGGACTGAAGCGGCGCTGGTGCTCAATCACCAGAATCTGCGGTGTGGCGTCACGTGAACTATATTATAACTTTATTCCCCTATACATATATTCCCCTTTTTAAGTTCGGTCTCCGGGGCCACGGGCCTGGGCAGGCCACCAGTGACATCCCTACCGCAACAGAGGGCCCAGATACCCGAGTCCCCACTGCCCCAGGCTACTCATATTCATGTGCAGTATGAAGCTCCACCCATCCCTTCATGGACAGTAACAATCTCTACCCCTCCCTTGTGCAGTATGAAGTTTCACATTTCCCTTTTAGTGTAGCAAGATGGGTTACAATGGATATTCTGATCTAATACAGGAGATACCAGGGGTACTGAGGTAATAAGAGGCTGCTCACAATGCTCTCCACACTGTCTATCTAATCTAATACAGAGGATACCAAAGAGGGCTGAAATAAAAGGCTGCTCAAACTACCATTCACTCCGTCTATTTAATGTTATACTGGTGTTATTGGGGTGCTAGAGTAAGAAGAGGCTGCTTACACTGCTGTCGACCCTGTCTACCTGATCTAGTACAGGAGATACAGTGGTGCTAAGGTAAGAAGGGGCTACTCACATTTCTGTCTGCCCTATCTATCTGATCAAATACTGGGGATACCATTGGTACTTACAGTAGGTGTCTAATCTAATACTGGTGATGCTGGGAGTAATGAAATAAGAAAAGGCTACACACACTGTTGTCCACCCTGCTGATCTAATACAGGAGATAAAAGCGGTGTTGAAGTAAGAAGAGGCTCTCAGATTACTGTCCACTATGTCTATCTGATATAATACTAGATATACCAGGGATGCTGATGTAAGAAGAGGCTGCTCACACAAATGTTGTCCCTGTCTATCTGATCTAACACAGGAGATACCAGGGGTGCTGAGGTAAGAGGCTGCTCATACAACTGTCGTCCCTGTCTATCTGATCTAACACAGGAGATACCAGGGGTGCTGAGGTAAAAAGAGGCTGCTCATACAACTGTTGTCCCTGTCTATCTGATCTAATGCAGGAGATACCAGGGGTGCAGAGGTAAGAAGAGGCTACTCACACTGCCATCCACCCTGCCTATCTTCTCTATTAATGGCGATACCAGGGTTGCTTAGGTAAGAAAAGGCAATTCACACTGCCGTCCACCCTGCCTATCTGATCTAATACTGGAGATACCAGGGGCGCTGAGGTAAGAAGAGGCTGCTCACACTTCTGTATACCCATCTAGCTGATCTTATACTGGTGTTACCAGGTGTGCTAAGATTTGAAGAGATGGCTCATACTGCTGTCCATTCCTATTTATTTGATCTAATGCTTGTTACCAGGGCTGCTGAGGTCAGAAAAGGCAGTTCACACTGCTGTACATCCTATCTATCTGATCTAATATTGGAGATACTAGGGGTGCTATGATAAGAAGAGGCTGCTGACACTACTGTATACTCAGTCTATCTGATCTTATATTGGTTTTAACAGGGGTGCTGATGTAAGAAGAGGCTGCTAACACTGCTATCCACCCTTTCTGTATGCTGACTGGCTGACTGTGAAGCTCCCTCCAGGTCACAACAGCGGAGCGTCCTACTGCACATGCTCACAGGCTCCTGTCCTAGTAACATTCTAATCCAAATGTTACTGGAAACTGTCCATCTACTTTAGTCATTACCTCCCTATACAAAGCAATCATGATTTACTCCGAGAACCCCTTTTGTGCAATGTTTTGTAATGTGATCTGCCCCCAGCAAAGGGACTCCAGACGGGTAATATACAGTGCTCGTCCAGTATTCTGTATAGGCTCGTCCTCTAGACTAAGGTAGTGAGGTCCGTGGCTTCACAGCTTTGTACGTCTTCTACTGTATCACAATGATTATAAAAACCTCGATTGAAAAAGAAAGAAACACCTTTAGAGATAAGAATATACAGTTATCAAAAACATTCACGAGTTTGTACAATCATCAAAAAATATCAGTGTGTTCACAAACCGGGGAATATATCTGGAATGATCCCGCAAGACTCGAGAGAAAACTCAACAAATGAAGAAAAAAATATAAATATAATTGTAATACTTTTTGGCACTCACCCATCGTAGACCGGCTGTGCAAACTTTAATGCCACATATACACATACATGTGTGCAAGGACCTGTGCAGGGAGGGGGCGGAGGGAGGACCCGTGACCCATAGTCTTCTCTTTTTTTCGGGATCTGGGGCTGTGTGGCGGCCTATTTTTTGCGGTTTGAGCTGATGTTCCTAATGATACCATGTTTAGGTGGATGCGCTGTTTTGATCGCCCGTTATTGTATTTTATTGCAATGTTGCGGTGACCAAAAAAACCCTAATTCTGTTGTTTTGATTTACTTTCTCGCTACGCCCTTGACCAAACAGATTTATTGATAGTATATTTTGACAGATCGCAAAAGAAATAGAAGGAGTGCAATGAGAAGCACGTATGAGCTAATTACAGGGGCTTGTGGTGGGTTATATAACCGCTCACCTTTCTGTGTTGTGCGCCTCCGCACAACACCAGTTAGCGTTCAAATCCTCGGGGGCACCAGTCTGCTTCACCGCCGCCGCTCCGGCAGTCTTTACGGAAGCGACCGTCACGTGATCCGCGAAACCGGAACCTCGTCACCGCAGGTCCTTTTGCTGTTGATCCCAGTCGCCCGGTAAGCACAGGTCCGTCAGCCTTCGGTGAATGTTTCCAGCATTACAATTACTCCTCTCCCCACAGCAGCTCCTGCCGACCTCCCACAATATAGAAAATGCAAAAGCCGTCTATTTTGGAGCGCTAAGGAAGGATGGCGTACTGAGAAGGAAATTAAAGCATCCAAACCTTTATTAGGGTTCCCTTATATGCCACGACGCGTTTCGACAGACTAACAGCCGATTTCTCAGGTGATATAAGGGATTTTACAAACAATTGCTTTATATAGGATATGCTAACCTGACTCAGTCTGTTGAAACGCGTCGTGGCATATAAGGGAACCCTAATAAAGGTTTGGATGCTTTAATTTCCTTCTCGGTATGCCATCCTTCCCTAGCGCTCCAAATAGACCGCATTTATGAATGCTGACATACCAAATATATGTTTTTTTTTAAAACTAAGTTTAATTTTCAATGGCGCAAAAGGGGGGGTGATTTGAACGTTTTCTTTCCATTTTTTTCACTTTTCCTTTATTTTACTTGACCCCTTAGTGCACCTAAACACTGCACTGTGCGATCACTCCTGCAGTACAGAGATCGTCTTGTGTGAATGCCGGCGCTCAGGCAGCGTTCACAGGAAGTGAGTCATGATCTCGCCTCAAAGGGAGGGACGCGACAGAGGAAGTAACTATATGTCCTTGGTCGTGAAGGGGTTAATATAAGACAAATTAATCCATGGAAAAGATTAAAATGGCATGATGTATTTTAAGCTCGAACCGCATCCAACCTTTTTAAATCTTTTCTATTGATTTCTTAGTCCCAATGTAATGATGTCTAAATAAAGGAAAATGTATGTTAATCTTCCATCAGCCGGATGGATGTGCTGAAATTCCTTCTCTCCTTCTTCCACTTATGGCTGTGGCGCACCAGCTGGAGGAGAAACCCGCCAGGTTTGATTGACCTCAACGTTATCATGGACTTTCCAAGTGTTGAGCTAATACCCTTCCATATCGCACATACTTTAGACTGAGAATAATGTTTAATGAACAGGTGTGCTCCGTTTGACTTGCTGAACCATTGTGATGACCTGGAGGTAACTTGCGATCTCATGCTATTCCCAGGTTACAGCTTCCTCTCAGCGGGGGGCAAATGACGCTAGTTTTGTCTTGGAAGATCAATATTATACTACATTAAGATGGCCTTCACCTACTTACATTTGTCGAAAACCTGCCCTATAATGTGAATGGGACAGTTGCCTCTGAGCTTGTGCAGTTGTGAGATCTGCTGCTGTGACCTGAAGATATCTGAGCTCAGAGGTAACTGTCCCATTCACATTATAGGGCAGGTTTCCATCAATTGTACATGGTGGCTATTCTAATTTACCACGGTGATCACCTTCCTATTTTTTTTTTTTTTAAATTCATTTAAAGTCACATATTTACTTAATATTTCCTTTAACAACTTTAAGCAATGACTGCAATGTGATCTGCCCCTCCCTACTTTTTGCATGGAGTTTCCATAATGCTGAATGAGTTAACAGAATCCATCGGTGACCTGCTTCTGAAGGAGCGTTCTGTAACTCTTCTAACCACAGACCACATTGGAGTTGATCAGAACTTTGATGTGGTCAAATACATATCTAATATATAAAGCTGAGTGTACGTATAGCCCTACCCCCTTCATAGTCCCACCCCTTCATAGCCCACCTATTTCATAATGTGTTGGATGCATATGGCCCTGCCCCTCCGTTAGCCACACCCCTCATAATATGCAGGATGCATATAGCTCCGCCCCTCCAGTTAGCCATGTCTTCTTTATTACTGTACCCCTCGGGCAACGCCCCCCGTCATAACCCCGTCCAATGGATGCATATGGTTCCAACTTCGTTATTACGCCCCCTTCATTATTGCAACCTGGGCAACGCCAGGTTCTACGACTTGTATGATATAAATCAGGCTCAGGAAAACACTGTTGCAAAGTCCCCCATCAGAAAGAGCTCACTGGCTGACTCTCAGTTAACTCACTCAAAGGCCAAACACTGCAAATTTTTTTAATAAAAGTTAATTGCAAGAATTATTAGCCCAAAATACAAATGGAAGGTCCATAAGGGAAAACAGATGTGGATGACTGTAAGGAATGGTGTTTTCCCAATAAGGAATCAGTAATGATAAGAGATTTTGACAAGACAGTAGCTCGTCCCCCATTATATCCTTCGCCCCTCTGCAGCCATCTGTCTGTTTTGGGGTGGAAACACACTTATGAGAGATGCATGCGAGATACTTGCATGATTCGCCCGGAACGTCCCCTGCCTGTCTGAACAGGAATGTGTCATCTGCTTATGTTTCTATGCAGCTCCACGCTCCTGTCCAGAGAACCAGGGGGTCGTTCCGGGTGAGTCATGCGAGATGCATGTGAGATACTTGCAACTCATCTCCCATAGTGTGTTTCCACCCTTATTAGGAGTTTTACACTGTGTATACACGTCTAGAAATGACATCAATCATATCAACACTTTCTCAGTAGATATAGTTTAATATGTTTTTGTTGCAACAAAATGAGGTATTGACATACGCAGGGTGCAATGTACTTTCCAGTTTCACTGCATGAAAGAAAATAATGTATTTGCACATATATCCAATAATTCCAGAATACAGGCTGGACAATTCACAGATACTGAGAAATCCACGGGATCTGCAGGACTGATCATTAAATGGTCTCATAGCGATATGCCATCACTTTATGGGAATATCCCTTTAAGAAGGGTCATGATACGTAACCACTAAAAGACGGCCACAGACGTTAGTTTGGGTTTATATTGACGGTTCTGCTCACAGTCTAGGGGCTCAGACAGATCCCGCGGTATGCCAGGGTAAAAAGGAATGTCCAAAATCTGTGCCGATTTCATTCTTATACCCTTAAAGGGAATCTGTCAGCAGGTTTTGCTACCTCATCTGACAGCAACATGATGTAGCCAAAGAAACCCTGAATCCAATGATGTATCACATAAATTATCGTCTGAAGCTGTTCTGACACTACCAAAGAACTGAGTTTTAGGCTTGTAGCTAAGCTGGGAGAGTTGCCCTCGCCCACACCGGATCCTCAATAGAGATTGTGAATTGACGGGGCATGTCGGACTGCCTTGAGCGTGACTTCCTAGTCCGGCAATGTTAATCACATGGTGATAAAGCCTTTAGTTTACATAAACAATAGCACAGAGCCTGACAAGAGAGGCACAGTTGCTTTTTGTTTTTCAACCCTTACAGCAGGCTGTCCTCAGCTTACATAGCAAAATCCTGCTGACAGATTCCCTTTAAGGCGACGGACAAGATTCGCTTTTTGTTCCCCTTCTTTAAAGGGTCATAACTTCTTTGTTTTATTTTATGATGTTTTGTACAGTTTTTTTGCTGCATTTCTTTGTAGAAGTTGTGGCAAGTTTTGTAGTTCTGATTATTTACTATTTTTACCAAACGGGATTAATTGATTCATACTTTCATACATCAGACGTTTTTGGATGCAGTGATACCAAATATGTTTTTATTTTTAAAACTGGAAAAAAGAGGTGGCGATTCAAATAATCATTTATTCTTTTTCTTTTTGTACTGGTCCTTTCACTTTCTTTCCAGTTGCTTTTTCCATATACTACAGTATAATACTTTTGTATTGCGGTACATAAACCTAATTACGGTTTCCAGTAATGTCCAGGTTTCGGTTGAGCGTCACATGATCACCAACATGGCATCGACAGGAGCCTTCGGTCAACCCAATGGCACCCTATGATCCCGTCATGGGGGTGCGCCTGGACCAAGTAGAAAAATTATAAAAGAGGTTTGCATTCCGCGCCATGGGAATGGAATCTACAGGGATAGCGGTGCACGGATGATATCCAGGTCAGTTTATCCTGGAGAAGCTAGTACTTAAGAGCCAAAAAAGGGAAAAGAGGGATTAAGCATCTAGGGAGAGTCTCCCAAAATGAAAATGTAGATAAAATTAATAAATGTACCATATTAGTCCATATTAAAAATTGTATGTTAAAAATATACAAAAAAGAAAAAAACACAATGTAACCCGACGCACGTTTCGGTTCTCATAAATAATATGTATGATCCTTACTTATAGTTATAACATCCTGTAGTCGTCTCCAGTTAAAGGATGTTATACCTATGAGTAAGGATCAAACCTATGATATTACTGTATGTTACAAACATTAAGAGAAGAAAAAAACACAATGTAACCCGACACACGTTTCGATCTCAAAAAGTATATCTATTATCCTTTACTCATAGGTAAGTAAGCTCCAGTTACTGGATGTTGTAATTACCAGTAAGGATCATACCTATGATACTATTGTATATTAAAAAGATGCAATGAAAAAAAAACAATGTAACCTGACGTACGTTTCGGACCTCAAACATTATATGTATGATTCTTACTCATAGGTATATCATCCTATAACTGGAGCCGACTGTGGAGACCCGGGGGTCAGTGGGCGCTCTCGTCCGCAGGCCAGCCGCCTTTACAAAGACAGCGTGGACCAGGGCTCATCCCCAACTGAACGCCCGAGCTCCTTAACCGTGGGCGGAACACTACTCAGACAACACAGGGTGAGGGAATCACAATATTAAGGCTTTATTGGATCCCCAAACAGTTAACAGCATATAACGCATAACCAAGCAGAACACATAAACGTAACAACAGGCAACAGAGTCTCACCCTTCCGCTGGCTCACCAGGGATTAGAATGTAGCACGGCAAAGTCTGTAGCCAGGTGACTGTATCGTCCCAACCTGGGTTGCTTCCTTGTCCTTATGCAGTCGAATCCGATAATCCGATACTGAAGTCCTTGTGGTTCTTTTAGTCCGTGTTCTGAGCCCTTGGTCGGCACCGAAATGCCTAGGCCTGGGGTTATGGCTAGCTAATCGGATCCGAAGACCCTCGATTAGCTGCCTGTATCCAATCCAGTGACCTCTAGCCGGGACCGTAAATCCCTAGACTGAGGCCACTAGACAGAATCTAACTCCAATCTTCAATCTCCAATCTTCAATCTACTGGTCAAAGTGAACAGTCCTCCTTATATACCCTCAGCCCTCATTGTAGGATATTGGGGACGTCATGATTGGTGCAATAACATTAGTCTTTTCATTGGCTGAACTCCAATCCTCATTTAACATATTTTAGTCCTATCTCAATCCAAATGCTAGCAGTGATACAATGGAATGTTAGTCTGAGACATTGAGTCTGCAATCAATGACACTTAAACAATCGTGGCTGGGGCCCCTGGACATGGAATCAACATTCACAGGGTAATAGACAATGGACGATTAGCATAATTAAGTTCTCTGGCCTTCAATGACAAACAGGTTAGATAATTACATTACCAAGCTAAACTTTAACCACAGAAATCTATGACAATACTGTAAGAAATTCTCTTTGACCATTACAAGTTTACAAACCAAAATGCAATATGATATGTCTGGATGAATAAGAAATCCTCCTACATTATATATTAAAGGGTCCATTTCGTCACATACCTCCCCTTCTTATTTAGCCAGACAGGGCAGTCAAATATGATCAGTCTCTGGTTATCCTTCTCCTCTGGGCGGCATTGTCTTTTTTAATGGAGAAGACAGCAATCGAGGCTTCCATCTATACACCTCCCCCAGATTACCTCCCCCAGGATGGGCAGACATATTGTGGATAAACAGTAAAATGGGATTCAGGAGTAGAGCTCCCATAAATTTCTGGTTATCAATTCCCCCCCAGTCAATGACCACAGTCTGGCTAGGTGTACTCACTGTTGATGGCTCAGAGAAGAATGATGGGGGCTGGGAACATGGATTATCCTCTGAAGGTGGGGTAGCAAGATCCACATCAGGGTGCTGCTTGGCTTCCTGGATGATGGTGATGGCTGTGACAAACTGGCTGGATAGTCCTTGTCCTGGGTCAGCTTGCAAAACAACAGATGTGGGGAGGCCATCCATGAGCCCCACTACAACCTCCTCCTGGTTAGCCCCTGAAACAACAGGTGTGGGGAAGCTGCTCACAAATCCCACCTCAACCTCTTCCTGGTCAGTCTCCAAAGCAACAGGGATAGGGACGTTGTCCATAACCTCCAACTTGTCCTCTTCCTGCTCTGGCACGGTGTTGACAGGATCAATTTCTTGCAGTTCCAGGGCTTGGAACTGGTGTCCTTCCAGACTGTCACTGGATTCATGATGTGGCACACAGTTTAATTCCTTTGAGTCAATCTCGGCGGGGTCCTCATCATTCACTGCATCCTTCTCGGCATGCCACTGGACCAACTTCTGGATCAAATCTGACCGTGCGTCAGTGTCCCTGGCTTCGATTTCTCGGAACAGACATGCCACCTCTAGTTGCAGTTTCCTATAGCGGCCGTACTTCCACTCCAGTCCTCGTCTCATGGCTGAGCTGGTGGGGTTGGACATGGCAACGTCCGAAACCTGAATGCCTCACTATGGCCTGCTGGATATGCTTATATGCATCCCTGGTTGTTGAGCCCTTGGACGGTGTCCACGAACACCAGTCCCCTGCAGCTCCCCTGGATAAACCAGTCTGAGTAGGATCCCACTGCTGCCACCAATTGTGGAGACCCGGGGGTCAGTGGGCGCTCTCGTCCGCAGGCCCAGCCGCCTTTACAAAGACAGCGTGGACCAGGGCTCATCCCCAACTGAACGCCCGAGCTCCTTAACCGTGGGCGGAACACTACTCAGACAACACAGGGTGAGGGAATCACAATATTAAAGCTTTATTGGATCACCAAACAGTTAACAGCATATAACGCATAACCAAGCAGAACACATAAACGTAACAACAGGCAACAGAGTCTCACCCTTCCGCTGGCTCACCAGGGATTAGAATGTAGCACGGCAAAGTCTGTAGCCAGGTGACTGTATCGTCCCAACCTGGGTTGCTTCCTTGTCCTTATGCAGTCGAATCCGATAATCCGATACTGAAGTCCTTGTGGTTCTTTTAGTCCGTGTTCTGAGCCCTTGGTCGGCACCGAAATGCCTAGGCCTGGGGTTATGGCTAGCTAATCGGGTCCGAAGACCCTCGATTAGCTGCCTGTATCCAATCCAGTGACCTTAGCCGGGACCGAAAATCCCTAGACTGAGGCCACTAGACAGAATCTAACTCCAATCTTCAATCTTCAATCTCCAATCTCCAATCTCCAATCTTCAATCTACTGGTCAAAGTGAACAGTCCTCCTTATATACCCTCAGCCCTCATTGTAGGATATTGGGGACGTCATGATTGGTGCAATAACATAGTCTTTTCATTGGCTGAACTCCAATCCTCATTTAACATATTTTAGTCCTATCTCAATCCAAATGCTAGCAGTGATACAATGGAATGTTAGTCTGAGACATTGAGTCTGCAATTAATGACACTTAAACAATCGTGGCTGGGGCCCCTGGACATGGAATCAACATTCACAGGGTACTAGACAATGGACGATTATCATAATTAAGTTCTCTGGCCTTCAATGACAAACAGGTTAGATAATTAGATTACCAAGCTAAACTTTAACCACAGAAATCTATGACAATACTGTAAGAAATTCTCTTTGACCATTACAAGTTTACAAACCAAAATGCAATATGATATGTCTGGATGAATAAGAAATCCTCCTACATTATATATTAGAGGGTCCATTTCGTCACACCGACTACCTATGAGTAAGGATCATACATATATTTGTTGAGATCCGAAACGCGCATCAGGTTACATTGTGTTTTTTCTTCTTTGAGTATTTTTAACGTACAATAGTATCATAGCTGTGATCCTTACTCATAAGTACAACATCCTCTAAATACAGGCGACTACAGGATGTTAAACCTATGAGTAAGGATCATAAATATATTTTTTGAGATCTGAAACGCGTGTTAGGTTAAATTGTATTTTTTCTTCTTTTCATATGTTTAACATACAATCATGTCATAGGTATGATCCTTACTCATCGGTACAACATCCTCTAATGGGAGCCGACTACAGGATGTTATATCTATGAGTAAAGATCATATAGTACATATATGTTTTAAGATCCAAAAAGCGCGTCATTTGCATTTTGCTTTTCTTCTTTGCCTATTTTTATCATACAATAGTACCATAGGAATGATCCTTACTCATAGGTAAAACAACCTCTAAATAGAGCTGACTACAGAATGTTATACCTATGAGTAATGATCATACATATATTTTTTGAGATCCGAAACGTGCATTAGGGTACATTGTGCTTTTCTTCTTTGCATATTTTAACATACAATAGTATTATACCTATGATCCCTACTCATAGGTACAACATCCAGTGAATGGAACTGACTACAAGATGTTATACTATGAGTAAGGATTATACATATATTTTTTGAGATCTGAAACGCACGTCAGGATTTATTGTATTTTTTATTCTTTTTCTATTTTTAACATACAATTTTTAATATGGATTAATAGTTAGATTGTGTGACTTTCCATGGATGCTGGATCTCTCTTCCCCCTTTTTTAGCCTGGAACAAATGCCTGGGCAAAATTGTGCAACAATTGACAGTAGTATTTAAGGGATTAACAAGCAGTGATCGGCGTTGGTTCTGATCACTGCTATAAGAGGCAGATGTTGGCTCAATAGCTGTTTTAACACACCCCAAATGGCTCCTTATCCATCATGGAGTGTTGGAGAGTAAACAAATAAATCATTTAGGAACCTCCAAATTCCATTTCATATCTGTGGTTTTGAAAGAGAACAACTACCAGCAGCAACCACCAGAGGGAGCTCACTGTATGATTGAGGTCAATGTATACACAGTGTGCGCAGAGCTCCCCCTAGTGGTGACTGCCGGAAGCCACAAATGTTATGCAGGGGATTTGGAGCTCTGTATCAGAAAAAAAACAAAGGTCTGGCTGCTATAAAGATATGTTATGAAATGAATCAGTACAGAATTCTGGTCCTAAACATGACAATAACATATGAAAGTTCACTTTAAACAATGAAATACACGCCAGCACTGTGGATGGGTGAGAGGGTTCATATCCAGGGTGTGCTCACAGAGGCAATGACACTTGTACAGATTTGTTCTTCCCTGTAGGTGAACGGCAGCCAAAGCATGGTGTAGTATTTATAAGACTCCGCAGTCGTCTGCTCAGGTAATGCTCTAAGTTTGGGAGGAGCGATGATGATGGCTATTGTGTTAACCCTTCACGTTGACCTATTTTTGGCAAACAAAACTGGTATGATAGCAGAAAGTAAAGGAGAAGATGCTAGGAGTTGTCCTCCTGACCCATACCAGCAGCGCCCGGAGGATTGGATACAGTACAAACCAGACTTTTGTAGTAGAAATGTCCCATTCAGACTCACAGTCCCGGAGTTACAGCTCATGTGGGCTCTGGGCGGCGTCTTCCAATGCGTTCTCGTGCCGAACCCGCTGGAGTTGCTGGTCCAGCTCCTTTTTACGGAGCCGCTCTTTTTGCTTCTCCATCTTTTCATTAGCCTTCCGTACCTTTTCAATTGTTACTTTCATGTCCTTGATTTTTTTTTTTAATGATTGTTCGGTCCTGTGCATTTACCCCAAGGGCCTAAAACAAGACAAAGTTGGGTTTGTTACCAAGCTCCAAGACTTCTCCTGGGATGCACCAATTTTCTGGAATGCGCTACTCCAAGAAATGAGGACTAACCACAACCTACACAGTTTTAGGTGCTCCCCAAGGCCCCCTTCACATCACGTTTTGTTCCTGTCCGTGGGGATCCTATTTTTTGCAGGACCTGAGGGACAGGCCCGGATTTGATACTTCGGATGCCATTTCTGTGTCCAGATCCAGGATTTTGATGTATCCGGACACCGAAAGAACTAGGAAAGAACATACATTGAGAAAGGGAAAGCAATGGTTAAAAATAGTGTCCCACAATGCGAGGTGTCCACGTCCGATGGCTGCAAGACCTTAATCACCTGAAAGGGTAGGGCGTGGCAACCTGATCAGCTGATGTGTCACATGACAACATCAGCTGAGCAGTTAAGACCGCCTGCCAATCTGTTTTGGCGGGCGTGCGGTTTAAACCGCTCAGCTGATGCTGTCATGTGACACATCAGCTGATCGGGTTCCATGCCCCATCTGGTCAGCAGATTAAGGTCCTGCAGCCGTCAGAAGTGGATGCCTCGCATCGCAGCGTACTCGGTGGAGAGGTGAGCATTTGCTTTTTATTTTTAACCCTTTGCTTACTTTAATTTCACTTTAGCAGTGTATGTAGGTAGTGTATGTAGATACACTGCTAAAGTGAAATTACGGGAACACAGCAGTTTTAGTGTACTGAGCATGCTCAGTATACTAAAACCGGATCCGGGAAAGAATCCTGTTTTTTCCCGGATCCGCGCTTGATAGGCCGCCATGTTCTTTGCTGCGGAACGCGTCGGATCCGATTCTGTCTGATTTAGTCTGCTGTGCCCAAAATCGGAGCAGTCTCCGATTCTGGGTACATCAAAAAAATCGGACCATAGAGATACATGGGGGCCAAATCGGACCATAGGGATACATGGGGGCCAAATAGAATCCATGGCTATCTGTCTTACAACGGATATCCATGGATCCCAAAAAATCGTGATGTGAAAGGGGGCCTAAAACACAACTTTTTAGGGCGGCCTATCACGTTTCCTAATCAAAGTCCTTGATATTCCGCCCATTATTTGTTGGAACATAACTCTCATCTAACTCCAACAAACCCAAAAGCTCAGCACACATTGGATGGTGATGACTCATGCAGCCTTTATCTATCCCACATTTCCTCATGGTGGCTGCACCATCATTGTAAATAAGCCCCTGTGCTTTGTGTCACCCTCACCTCATTGTAGATTGTAAGCTCTTATGACCAGGGTCGTCAATATTTTTGCTTTTATCATTGTATTATCTATAACTGTTACTGATGACTGTTTGTATATGAACCTCTGAATTATAATGCGCTGTGACATATGTTGGCGCTATATAAATTAAGATTACTATTATTACTTCAAAAAGGAGACGTACAACAAGCTCCAAGGGTGCCCGCAATCGGATATATTATTGGGGCAACTTCATGGGTGGAGGTTTTTTTTTTTTTAGATAGCTTAAAGGAAACCTGTGGTGTCATTTTTTGTTGTTAAACCGTCACCACTGTTACTCAGATCATGCACTGTGGATCACCAACCTGGTTTAACCCCTTCGCCACCCCGCGATTTTTCGTTTTTTGCTCCCCTGCTTCCAAGATCCATAACGTTTTTATTTTTCCGTCAATACAGACATATGACGGCTTGTTTTTTGCAGGACGAGTTGTACTGTCAGATGCAATAATTTATTTTACCATATAGTGTACAGGGAAATAGGAAAAAATTCCAAGTGCAGTGAAAATGCAAAAAAAAGTGCAATTAGGGTACTCTCACATCAGCGGTTTTTGCCGATCGCGGCAGATGCGGTGAAAAAACCGTATCTGCCGCGATTAATAGCATAACCGCTGCACTTGCGGCACAGTTGCGGCAAGCCCCATGCAATGTCAATGGGGCTTGCGGTAAGTGTGCGGCAGGTGCGGTTTCAGCACTTGCGGCAGGTGCGGCTGCGAAAAAAAACGCAATTTTTTTTGCAAGTATGGGGCTTGCCGCAACTGTGCCGCAAGTGCAGCGGTTATGCGTTAATCGCGGCAGATGCGTTTTTTTCACCACATATGCCGCGATCGGCAATAACCGCTGATGTGAAAGCAGCCTTACACGTTTTTTTGGGGGGTTTTTTATTCGCCACGATCACTATATGGTAACACTGACATGTCGGTATGATGCCTCAGGTCAGTACTATATGGTAACACTGAGGTGTCAGTATGATGTCTGGGGTCAATATAACATGGTAACATTGAGGTGTCAGTATGATGTCTGGGGTCAGTACTATATGGTAACACTGAGGTGTCAGTATGATGTCTGGGGTCAGTACTATATGGTAACACTGAGGTGTCAGTATGATGTCTGGGGTCAGTACTATATGGTAACACTGACATGTCGGTATGATGTCTCGGGTCCGTACTATATGGTAACACTGACATGTCGGTATGATGTCTGGGGTCAGTACTATATGGTAACACTGAGGTGTCAGTATGATGTCTCGGGTCAGTACTATATGGTAACACTGAGGTGTCAGTATGATGTCTGGGGTCAGTACTATATGGTAACACTGAGGTGTCAGTATGATGTCTGGGGTCAGTACTATATGGTAACACTGACATGTCGGTATGATGTCTGGGGTCAGTACTATATGGTAACACTGACATGTCGGTATGATGTCTGGGGTCAGTACTATATGGTAACACTGACATGTCGGTGTGATGCCTCGGGTCAGTACTATACGGTAACACTGACGTGTCGGTATGATGTCTCGGGTTGGTACTATATGGTAACACTGACGTGTCGGTATGATGTCTCGGGTTGGTACTATATGGTAACACTGACATGTCGGTATGATGTCTGGGGTCAGTACTATATGGTAACACTGAGGTGTCAGTATGATGCCTCGGGTCAGTACTATATGGTAACACTGACGTGTCGGTATGATGCCTCGGGTCAGTACTATATGGTAACACTGACATGTCGGTATGATGTCTGGGGTCAGTACTATATGGTAACACTGACGTGTCTGTATGATGTCTCGGGTCAGTACTATATGGTAACACTGACGTGTCGGTATGATGTCTCGGGTCAGTACTATATGGTAACACTGACGTGTCGGTATGATGTCTGGGGTCAATACTACATGGTGACACTGACGTGTTGGTATGATATCTGGGGTCAGTACTATATGGTAACACTGATGTGTCGGTATGATGCCTCGGGGCAGTACTATATGGTAACACTGACGTGTCGGTATGATGTCTGGGGTCAGTACTATATGGTAACACTGAGGTGTCAGTATGATGCCTCAGGTCAGTACTGTATGGTAACACAGACGTGCCGGTATGATTCCTCGGGTCAGTACTATATGCTAACACTGACGTGTCGGTATGATGTCTCGGGTCAGTACTGTACAGTAACACTGACGTGCCGGTATAATGCCTCGGGTCAGTACTATATGGTAACACTGACGTGTCGGTATGATGTCTGGGGTCAGTACTATATGGTAACACTGATGTGTCGGTATGATGTCTGGGGTCAGTACTATATGGTAACACTGAGGTGTCAGTATAATGTCTCTGGTCAGTACTATACGGTAACACTGACGTGTCGGTATGATGGCTCGGGTCAGTACTATACGGTAACACTGACGTGTCGGTATGATGTCTCGGGTCAGTACTATATGGTAACACTGAGGTGTCGGTATGATGCCTCGGGTCAGTACTACATGGTAACACTGACGTGTCGGTATGATGTCTCGGGTCAGTACTATATGGTAACACTGACGTGTCGGTATGATGCCTCGGGTCAGTACTACATGGTAACACTGACATGTCGGTATGATGTCTGGGGTCAGTGCTATATGGTAACACTGACGTGTCGGTGTGATGCCTCGGGTCAGTACTACATGGTAACACTGACATGTCGGTATGATGTCTGGGGTCAGTGCTATATGGTAACACTGACGTGTCGGTGTGATGCCTCCGGTCAGTACTATATGGTAACACTGACGTGTCGGTATGATGCCTCCGGTCAGTACTATATGGTAACACCAGGTTATTGATGCACAGTGCATGATCTAAATAACCTTCCTAAATAACCTAAATCCCCTTTAAAGAGGCATTCTGGTCTTAGAGACATATGGGACTCACAACCCAGTCCCATATCTATTTTCAGACTCCCATAACAATGGCCGCAGCAATGAATACAAAGGTTAATGTGCACAGTTCTCTCTCTTCACTTCTATGGGTGTCACAAACACAGCTATGTCCATTCTCCATCATTAGGTGTCCATAACTCATATGGGACCTGCAACTGAGACCCACATCTGTCTCCAGCCTCAAATTACAATAGCCGCCGCAGCCAACAAGACATTTAGTGTAGAGGTTAATGTGCACAGTTCTCTCTCTTCACTTCTATGGGTGTCACGGACACAGCTATGTCCAATTTCCATCATTAGGTGTCTGTGACTCATATGGGACCTGCAACTGAGACCCACATCTATCTCCAGCCTCCAATACAATGGCCGCCGCAGCCAACCAGACAATTAGTGTAGAGGAGATTGTGCACAGTTCTCTCTCTTCACTTCTATGGGAGTCACAGTTATAGATATGTCCATTGTCCATCATGATGGTGCGTGATTCTCATATAAGTGAACAGAATTCCGATAAGAGGTGGAGATACATGCAGTTGAGTACTTGGATAGTTCCCACAGTGGCCAATGGGGACACGTCTCCATTTATTCTCTACCTGGTTGTTGCAGTCAGGGACCTTCTCACCAGGCAGGAATGAGGTCAGTGGACCCTGTTTCCGGAGGGGTGGGACATGCAGTTACGTAAAAAGTATTGGAATAACCATTTAAGAGCGCAACCCAAACAAAAGTGTGTTATGCGTACTCCAGGCCTGTGGGGGCACTGTCGCATGGGTATTCTCTACAAGATGGCCCCTAGGGAGTGGTGCATCGAGGCTCCAGGACTATAAAAAGTTGTGATAGTGTCACAGCAGATATCGGTTGGACCCATACTCTTCTCTGCTTACCTTTAGCTTTACGCTGTCCAGCTGGAGAAGCTGCTCACCGTTTATATTCTGGGCGGCGAATTCGGAAACGCAGTGATCCAAGTTGAGGGTCATTAACCAGTTGGTCACTTGCTGCGAGCTCCAATCTAAGGGTGTACGACTTTGCCACTGACTGTGTTTTGGAGATTGGCCTTCATCCAGAATCTGCAAGAGAGTTTTTGGGAGAAGGTTTGGTTTTTTGGATGGTTTAGCGGACTATCTGTCTATACAGAGACATGAATGACGATGATGCTTTTGGTGATGAATATAAGCACTGGATATATTTGAGGATTATCACGGCAATGGTAAGGCAGACATACAAGAAAGGGCTATGGGGTGTCAGCCTGAAATGGGTCATGGCGGGGCATCTCAATAGGAAGGGCAGGGCCAAAGTCATATATGGAGGGTCCCAAATAGCCTCTAACCTCCATAATCTGAACCTCCCACTTCTGCCTCTAACGTTGTCAGTCAATGAACGTTAGCAGACGGCGATCCCTCCGGATCCCCATACCCATGAGGACTTGGGCTTTAGCCAATTGTTTATGGGTTTTATGGTAGGGTCTTATCTTCCCAAAACTAAGGATTGGGTGTTAAAATTCACAGGTTTACAGAGCCCCATACACAGGGGTGTAACTATAGTGGGAGCAGGGGATGCAACCAGGCCCGGGAGACTTGGGGCGTCCAAAGAATTCCTTGAGCCTACATGTGAAAAACCAGACAATTAAAGGCCTATGATAGTTTGGAGCCCTATTGGAGATTTTGCATTGAGGCCCTTGAACTTTACGTTACTCCACTGTCCATACTTATCAGATGGACGAAGAATTAGGACAACTTTCATCCAATGGGTTTTGACGTCTTAAGTCTTTTCTTGTGCTGCATCTGTTATCTGGATTGCGCTACCCTGGACAATCAGATGAACTCCCAACATCTACACTTTTAAGTGTGCCCTGAAAACACATCCCTTTAGACACAGCTTATCCCTAATCTGATTACGGTATGTTGCGAAAAAAAACAATGAGAACAAGGTGCAAGGCCAAATAATGCAATAAGTAAAATAATGCAATTTTAATCAGTCAAAATGTAAAAGATATTACATACATACAATGATGACATCAGAATACAAGACTGATAAGTATCACATGACAAAACACATGAACAGTATATTAAATGACAATATTTGAGATTACAGTGGCATATTAACTAGACTCACCAGTCAGGAAAACTGCACCCAACGCACGTTTCGCATCTAACTTTACATTTTCCCACTGTGCATTTTATCTTTTTCATTCTACATAATCAGTTATCACTTTTTCATACATTTTCTGATAGGGTACTCTAATTTTTAATCGCAACATCATTATTCAAACTACTTTCTATGTTTTTGTCTTATGCTTTATTCACATGACATTTGATCACAATGGGTCACTCATATGTTTTTCTATACTTTGAGTATCCATTTGCAATACTGTAATCTGAAATAAATGACAATATTTTATTACAGTATTGGAAATGGATACTCAAAGGATGTAAAAGGTAAAATGCACAGTGAGAAAACGCAAAGCTAGATGCGAAACGTGCGTCGGGTGAGGTTTTCCTGATTGGAATACCAGACTGATAAGCATTGACATGAAAGAACACATGAGGGGTATATTAAATGACAATATTTGAGATTACAGTATTGCAAATGGGAACTGAAAGGATGTAAAAGGTAAAATACATAGTGAGAAAATGTGAAGCCAGATGCTAAACGTGCGTCGGGTGTGGTTTTCCTGATTGTTGATTCTAGTTTATATGCCATTGTAATGTCTAATATTGTCATTTATTATATCTTTATGCTTATTAGTCTTGTATTCTAGTGTCTTCATCATTGTACGTATGTTTTATCTTTTACACTTTGACTTAATAAACTGACTATTTTACTTATTGCATTATTTGGTCTTGAACTTTTTTCTCATTGTTTTTTCCAAGCAGTTTTGTGCTATTAGGCCCTATATGTTTTGCTCTGTATACATTTATAGGTTTGTCTTTGATTATATAGTAAAGTGGAAGACAAAGGATGACCGAGGAGTAAAGTAAAGTTCAATGACGGCCTGGAAGATAAAATAGATGACTTGGTGCTACTTGCATAAGTGACGTGACTTGAATAGGCTAGAGGTCTAGATCTGTAAATAGAATTACGACACCCAGCTTAATGGTTGGAGAGGAGTAGTTCAGGAGTGCGGGGAGGGTTTGGAAACCAGACAATACTAAAATTGTGGAGAGGGTGATTACGGTAATTAGTGAATAGCATTTGAGCAAAACAAATAAGGAAACCATCCAAGAAAATTAAAAACAAAAGAATGCATACCAAGATAGCATAATAAGCAAAGTGATAAGATGGAGGAATCAATCATGAGAACTCACCTCATCATCTATCATATCCAGGCTCTATACAAGGAGCATCAAAGAGAAGGCGTGAAAATACAAGACAAAGAGAAAAATCATAAAACACAGTCAGCAGTGATTCTGAGTCAGTGCATTGGATGAAGTCAATTCACGAACAGCGAATAAATCACACAGGACAGTGATGGATGCAATGGTGATGTAAGCAGTTTACCCTATCAGGATCCAGCTCTACCCCAGGAGGCTGCTGTAAAGGCATTTTTGTTTGAGGAGTCACCTATTGGCCACCTATTGGAAGTAGCATTCCTAGTATTTATCCTAATATTTAATTTCCTAGGGAAGCATTGCGGCTCTAAGTCTCCTCATACTGGCATGTCACTCTCCACAAGGAGAAAACTTTACTCCTTAGACCTCACTTAGCCTCTCACACAACCAGATCAGATCTCATACTTTGTAATGAACTGACAATTTGCATATTTCCCAGACAAGCATTGCAAATGTTAAAGAGGACCTGTCACCCCCTGGTGCTATGGTAACTGAATGCAGCGTGTTTGCTGCATTCAGGGAAGGGGTCCCCCATGTTTCTAGCCCCCCTGTAAGTTGTTAAAAAGACTTTATAAAGTGTACAGATAAGGAGTCCGGAGGGCATTACTCAGTAATGAGTCCTCACTGTTGCTGGTGTCCTCCCCGCCCCCTTACTCTCTGTGCCACCTCCAGCCCCCTCTGTGCCACCTCCTTTTTGTGTCTCCCCTCCTCGGTCGCTCAATGCTCCTCTATGTCTGAAGTCACACAGACGTAGAGCGAGCAATGGGCGGGAGCGGGACCTGGCTGCTGAAACACCTCCTGCCGGTGACATCAGCGGCGGAGCCCACCCTGCTTTACATACATAATCTGTAGCAGGGCAGGCTCCAGCGCTGACGTCACCGGCAGGAGGTATTTCAGCAGCCAGGACCCGCTCCCGCCCATTGCTCGCTCTACGTCTGCGTGACTTCAGACATAGAGGAGCTTTGAGCGACCGAGGAGGGAGACACAAAAAGGAGGCGGCACAAAGGGGGCTGGAGGTGGCACAGAGAGTAAGGGGGCGGGGAGGACACCAGCAACAGTGAGGACTCATTACTGAGTAATGCCCTCCGGACTCCTTATCTGTACACTTTATAAAGTCTTTTTAACAAATTACAGGGGGGCTAGAGACACGGGGGACCCTTCCCTGAATGCAGCAGACACGCTGCATTCAGTTATCAAAGCACCAGGGGGGGTGAAAGGTTCTCTTTAAGTCTCCTCATACTGGCATGTCACTCTCCATAAGGAGAAACCTTACCCCTTAGACTGCACTTAGCCTCTCATACAGCCAGATCAGATCTCATATTTTGCACTGATGAGGAGCAATACCATGAAA
The DNA here is from genome assembly GCA_033576535.1 of Allobates femoralis. Classification (NCBI taxonomy): domain Eukaryota; kingdom Metazoa; phylum Chordata; class Amphibia; order Anura; family Aromobatidae; genus Allobates; species Allobates femoralis. Next base: position 550,839,630 of record JARQOC010000005.1, read on the forward strand.
CATCACGGCTGCAAATTGAGATTCTGGTCTGGATTTGATCCTAAATCAAAAGACAAGGCTCATTAAAGAGCCAATACTGACTTTTAGGATTGCTACTTCCAATAGGTGGCACTAGAGTTCGTCTTCTTCCTCTCTGAAGCGACAATTTGCATATTTTACTTTCCCAGAGGAGCATTATGGCTTTTAAATCTCCTCACACTGGCATGTCACTGTCCACAAGGAGAGAACCTGCCCCTACAATCCCATTTAGCCTCTCATACAGCCAGATCAGATCTCACACTTTGCACTGATGAGCAGTACCGCGAAACGCGATGTCTGCAAATTGAGATTCCGGTCTGACTATAATCTTAAGTCATATGACAAGGCTCGTTAAAGGGTCGATATTGACTATTAAGATTGATACTTCCAATAGGTGGCACTAGAGTTCAAGTCTACTTTCTCTTCTTCTCTGAAGAGATAATTTGCATATTTTCCTATATTTGAGATAAAATATGTATCAAGCCCAGGGGTCCATACCTAGAGCTGGCAGAGATTTCAGCTATTAGACTGCGTCCCTTTTTCTAGAAAAGTGACAAAAGGTTGCAATATTTTGCTTCAAAACCACTTGACTATTTTTTTATACTTTTTTTACCTTCTTTCTTACATGTGAGTTTTATATCTTTGTATATAATAACTCAATATAAATGATCATGGAGCCTTCTGGTGATTGTGGAGGAATTTTACCCTATAAATCAAATACATGTGCAGGAATCTCGCGCCGTTTTCCGTCAGTATCTTATTTTATTGTGTTTTTTTGCAGCTGGGTTCTACTTACCATTTTTGGACTATAAGATGCACTTTCCCACTCCACAAGAATTAAATGGAAAATAGGGGTGCGCCTTACAGCCCAAATGTAGCTTACCGGGGGGACGGTGGGGTGGAGTGGGGTCACAGGAGGTAGGATCACCCCTGTACGAACCTATGGCACCCCGATTGGGGCAATGCTGTGGGTCTGGGGTTGGGAGGAGGGGATGTCCTGGGCGCGGCATGGCCAGGGCAAGGCTGACTGAGGCAGTCGCCATTGATTTTCCAGTGATGGAGCACAGTAGAATAGCAAATGTGCAGATTGAGACCTCAGAGTGCTGTTTCTGGTGCCTGAATTCTATCTCTTTGGAGGTGGCGCATATGCAGGTTAAGGTCTCGTCTCCCTGAGATCTCAATCTGCACAAGAGCCGCCTCAACACCATTTTCCTGAAGTCCATTGCTGAGAGATAAATTAAATTGCACCTGCCTCAAGGAGCACTGCCCACTTGTGACGCCGGGTCACCTCCTCCTCTTAACCATGGTCCTGGAGCATTGCCCCACTTGTGCTGCCGGGTCACCCCCTCCTCTTAACCAGGGGCCTGGAGCACTGCCCACTTGTGCCGCCGGGTCACCCCCTCCTCTTAACCATGGTCCTGGAGCATTGCCCCACTTGTGCTGCCGGGTCACCCCCTCCTCTTAACCATGGTCCTGGAGCATTGCCCACTTGTGCCGCCGGGTCACCTCCTCCTCTTAACCAGGGGCCTGGAGCACTGCCCACTTGGGCCGCTTGGTCACCCCCTCCTCTTAACCATGGTCCTGGAGCATTGCCCCACTTGGGCCGCTTGGTCACCTCCTCCCCCTAACCAGGGGCCTGGAGCATTGCCCACTTGGGCCGCTTGGTCACCTCTTCCCCCTAACCAGGGGCCTGGAGCATTGCCCACTTGGGCCGCTTGGTCACCTCCTCCTCCTCACCAGGGGCCTGGAGCATTGCCCACTTGGGCCGCTTGGTCACCTCCTCCTCCTCACCAGGGGCCTGGAGCATTGCCCACTTGGGCCGCTTGGTCACCTCCTCCTCCTCACCAGGGGCCTGGAGCATTGCCCAATTGGGCCGCTTGGTCACCTCCTCCTCCTCACCAGGGGCCTGGAGCACTGCCCACTTGTGCCACTGGATCAACCCCTTCCTTCTAACCAGGGGCCTGGAGCATTGCCCACTTGGGCCGCTTGGTCACCTCCTCCCCCTAACCAGGGGCCTGGAGCATCGCCCCACTTGTGCCACTGGATCAACCTCCTCCTCCTAACCAGGGGCCTGGAGCATTGCCCCACTCCTGCATCATGGGATTCACTCCACCCCCATCATCGTGCCCCCCTTCCCCCTGGTAAACTAGATTAGGACTACAAAATGGAATTTAAGACTAAAAGATGGACCCCCATTGTAACATTAAAAATTATTATTTTTCCTATTTTCCTCCTTTAAATTTGGGGCAGCTTTTTTAGGGGGGAAAGGGGGGTGGAGAGAATTTTAGGATTTGTTTTTGAAATGCTGCGTGCTCTGGATTTGGGAATATTTCCCCCAAAATGCTACAAAATAATTAAGCAAAAATACCTGTGAGAAAACTCGTCATAAAGAATGAACGCTCACGACATTATTTTGTACAAGCATCAGAGGAGGAGGAGGAGGTAGAGAAGTCACAGGGGGACTCTGCCTAAGTCATTTTTTGGGGATATATCATATTTATATATCAGTGGGTTGAACTAGACACGTACAGCCGAGCCCATGGATCTTGTCTCTGCTCCATTCACTTCATTGTGATTTTGGTGCATTTTCTGGGGAGCAGATTGAGTTTGCAGAACTTTACAGGATCAGCAAAATCACCAAAGTCTCATTCCCGCGTTGCATAATCTTTTTTTTTTTTTTTTTTCTTTACTTTTTTACCATTTTTTCAGCAGTTTTCTTGCAATTTTTGCATCAAAGAGGCTCAAAGCGAAAGCCCCCAAAAAAGGAAACCAGTGTCCTTTATTATATAGAAAAAAGAGCCTGAACGGCTTCTTGTGAGACGTTTGTAGAATGTTATTTTAAGCAATTGGTGCAAATAGTCAGACAAATAACATTTCAATCCCGGAAGAGGTGCCCCGTGGTCAGATCCCCAAGACAACACTTCACTGAAGAGAAGCTCTCCAGGAGAACCAGGGCAGTGGAGTCGGCGTTGTGGACTTGGAGTCAGTGTCCATTTCGGTGGAGTTGGAGACATGGAGTCGGAGTCTGTGTCCTTTCTGGTTGAGTCGGGAGTCAGATTCAGGGATATTTAAGAGTTGGAGTCGGATGTTTGGCTTACTGACTTCACAGTCATGGTTGTGGATTTGGAGTCGTGGAGTTGGTGTCTATTTTGGTGGAGTCATAGTCAAATTCTGGGAAATCGAGGAGTCGGGAGTTGGATGTTTGGCTTACTGACTTCAGAGTCTTAGTTGTGGAGTTGAAGACATGGAGTCGGAGTTGGTGTCCATTTTGGTGGAGTCAGAGTCAGATACAGGTAAATTGAGGAGTCGGAGTCAGGTGTTTGGCTTACTGACTTCATAGCCATGGTTCTGGATCTGGAGACATGGAGTTGGGGTCGGTGTCGATTTTGGTGCAGTCAGATTCAGGGAAATTCATGAGTCGGAGTTGGGTGTTTGGCTTACTGACTTCCCAGCCCTGGTTGTGGAGTCGGAGACGTAGAATCGGAGTCGTGGAGTTAGTGTCCACTTTGGTGGAGTCGGGAGTTGGATGTTTGGCGTACTGACTTCACAGCCATGGTTATGGAGTCGGTGTCCATTTTGGTGGAGTCGAGTCGGATTCAGGGAAATTGAGGAGTCGGGTGTTTGGTTACTGACTTCATAGCCCTGGTTATGGAGTTGGAGTCAGACTTGGGTGTTCATTTTAGTTGGAGTCTTATGTTTGGCTTACTGACTTCACAGCCATGGTTATGGAGTCGGAGACATGGAGTCGGTGTCCATTTTGGTGGAGTCGAGTCAGATTTAGGGTAATTGAGGAGTCGGATGTTTGGTTTACTGACTTCACAGCCCTGATTGTGGAGTCGGAGTCTGTGTCCATTTTGGTGGAGTTGGAGTCAGGGAAATTGAGGAGTCGGAGTCAGATGTTTGGTGTACCGACTCCGCAGCCCTGAGGACAACTAATGGATGGCCTATCCTTAGGATTGCTGATCCATGTGTGATCAGTGTGATGGCCGACTCCGCGGAGGATCCCAGATCTAATTTTTATTGCGGTGATTACCTCATCTGAGGACAGGGCGAGTGAGGGAGATCTCTCTGCAAACTTTGGCTCCACCATGAGTCCGCTCAGGTCGGCTGAGCTGGTGCTGCTGGGACTGAAGTCATCGCTCAGCGTCACGTTCTGTAATCACACAATATAACACCCGTTACCATACAAACTAGTCTGAGGCCACAAAGGCCCATGAATGCCCATAGAGTCCCCCAGTGAAGCCCACTATGGCCAGATTACAGCCTTGTTCTTGGTTATTAACATTATTCATTAACAAGTCTATGCTGAAACGCATCGGTTTTTCTGCCTGCAGCCACCACTAGGGGGAGCTCAGTATACACAGATCCATTCAGTTCAGGAGTGAGGACCTCTGCCCCCGACCCCGATGCCCTTTTTTTGGCAGATTCCTGGGGACCATGGTGCTCAAGCGGGGATCGTCTTGGGCCGTTTAATTACTCCTCACCCTGCGAGCATACTCACTGCTGAACACTGTGGCATGTGCAATGAATATGCAATGAAGAATTATGTATGACGCTGGCCACTGCTAGCATCAAAATGTTCTTTTTGAGCAGAGTCAGTGTACTCCAGCTCCACTGACAACGATGACAGCTGCAGCAGCCCATCCTGTGATGTATGTGACCCAGTGTCTCCTGTGTGATGTATACAGAGCAGTCTCAGTGTCTATGTAATGTATATACAGTAGTCTTGGTGTCTCCTATGTAATGTACAGTGCCTACAAGTAGTATTCAACCCCCTGCAGATTTAGCTGGTTGACACATGCGGAATTAACTTGGCATTGTGACATTTGGACTGTAGATCAGCCTGGAAGTGGGAAATGCACTGCAGCCAAAAAGATTTTTCTTTTTTTTTTTAAAGCGTTAAAAGTTAATTCAGAGGGTCATTTATTATTCAACCCCTCAAACCACCAGCATTCTGTTTGGTCCCCCTAAAGTATTAAGAAGTAGTTCAGGCACAAATAACAATGATCTTCACATGGGTGGATTAATTATCTCTTTTGCCAGCCTTTTCTGACTATTTAAGACCCTCCCCAAACTTGTGAACAGCACTCAGACATGGTCAACATGGGAAAGACAAAGGAGCATTCCAAGGCCATCAGAGACAAGATCGTGGAGGGTCACAAGGCTGGCAAGGGGTACAAAACCCTTTCCAAGGAGTTGGGCCTACCTGTCTCCACTGTTGGGAGCATCATCCGGAAGTGGAAGGCTTATGGAACTACTGTTAGCCTTCCACGGCCTGGACAGCCTTTGAACGTTTCCTCCCGTGCCGAGGCCAGGCTTGTCCGAAGAGTCAAGGCTAACCCAAGGACAACAAGGAAGGAGCTCCGGGAAGATCTCATGGCAGTGGGGACATTGGTTTCAGTCAATACCATAAGTAACGTACTCCACCGCAATGGTCTCCGTTCCAGACGAGCCCGTAAGGTTCCTTTACTTTCAAAGTGTCATGTCAAGGCTCGTCTACAGTTTGCTCATGATCACTTAGAGGACTCTGAGACAGACTGGTTCAAGGTTCTATGGTCTGATGAGACCAAGATCGAGATCTTTGGTGCCAACCACACACGTGACGTTTGGAGACTGGATGGCACTGCATACGCCCCCAAGAATACCATCCCTACAGTCAAGCATGGTGGTGGCAGCATCATGCTGTGGGCTGTTTCTCAGCCAAGGGGCCTGGCCATCTGGTCCGCATCCATGGGAAGATGGATAGCACGGCCTACCTGGAGATTTTGGCCAAGTACCTCCGCTCCTCCATCAAGGATCTTAAGATGGGTCGCAATTTCATCTTCCAACAAGACAACGACCCAAAGCACACAGCCAAGAAAACCAAGGCCTGGTTCAAGAGGGAAAAAATCAAGGTGTTGGAGTGGCCTAGTCAGTCTCCTGACCTTAACCCAATTGAAAACTTGTGGAAGGAGCTCAAGATTAAAGTCCACATGAGACACCCAAAGAACCTAGATAACTTGGAGAAGATCTGCATGGAGGAGTGGGCCAAGATAACTCCAGAGACCTGTGCCGGCCTGATCAGGACTTATAAAAGACGATTATTAGCTGTAATTGCAAACAAGGGTTATTCCACAAAATATTAAACCTAGGGGTTGAATAATAATTGACCCACACTTTTATGTTTAAAATTTATTAAAATTCAACTGAGCAACATAACTTTTTGGTGTGTAAGATTTATGCTTCTGCTAATAAATCCTACTCTCGTTTGCAGTTTGAAGGCTCTAACTTATTTGCATCTTATCAAACCACCTAAATCTGCAGGGGGTTGAATACTACTTGTAGGCACTGTATATACAGCGGCCTCAGTGTCTCCTATGTGATGTATATACAGCAGTCTGTGTGTCTATCTGATGTGTATACAGCTGTCTTGTTGTCTCTTATGTGATGTATATACAGCAGTCGTAGTGTTGCTTTGTAATTTATATAAAGCAGTGTTGATGTCTCCTATGTGATGTATGAACAATAGTCTCTATGTCTCCTATGTAATGTATTCAGCAGTCTCCACATCTCCTACCGTATGTGATGTATATAAAGCAGTCTCAGTGTCTCCTATGTGATGTACATATAGCAGTCTCGGTTTATCCTATGTGATGCAGTCTGTGTGTCTATGTGATGTATATACAACAGTCTGGGTGTCTCCTATGTGATGTGTATACAGCAGTACTCAGTGTCTCCTTTTGATGTGTATACATAAGTCTCGGTGTCTCCTATGTCATGTATTTAAAGCAGTCTTGGTGTTTCCTTTCTGATGTGTATACAGCAGTCTCAGTGCCTCTTTTGTGGTGTGTATATAGAAGAGGATCTCAGTATTTTTCGCTTTATAAGATACACCGTATTATAAGACGCATCGCCAAAAATTTGTTGAAGGAAAAGAGAAAAAAAATAATTTTTACATTTTAATGTGGTCTATCTTATAATGCCTGTGTCCGTCTTACAAATCTTACATACATGTCCCTCATGCTGGTATAATATAACCTTCATCCTGGTACATAGCCCCATCATCCTGGTGCATGGTCCCCCATCTTGGGATATAGACCCTCGCCCTCAATATGGCCCCCTTATATTGGCTATAGCCCCAGGTTGAGGCACATAACCCCCCTGCACTGGCACATATACCCCCTGTGGCAGCACATATAGCACATATACCACTCCTATAGAACATTTACATATAGCACTCCTTTGATGGCACAAGCCCCCTGTGATGGCACATATGCCACTATGCTTGCACACATCACCCCACAGAAGCCCTTGTGACTGATCCTGGGCCACTGGACTTTGGTGCTGTGACTCTGGCCGCTTGTTTCAGCACTTGTCCACAAGGGGCAGTATCGGACTGTGTAAAGCTCACTTCAGTGTCCATTTCGATAATACAATCAGAATTGCTTACCTCACTACATAATTACATTTTAACCTAATACAGCAGGTACATTTCAAGTTGATCATTTTTGCACGGCCCTTGAATAATTGTATAAATATTCAAACGGCCTCTAGCAGAAAGAATCTGTATACCAAGCTCCCCCTAGTGGTGATGATAAGGAGACACAATGTTATGTTTTCTGGATATCCAGAAGATTTGGCTTTCTGTAGCAGAAAAAGAACTGTAAATATATTAAAGGGAATCTGTCAGCAGGTCATTGCTAACTCATCTGACAGCAACATAATGTAGGCAAAGAAACCCAGAATCCAACGATGAATCACATACATTACATTCTGCAGCTGTTCTGACACAAAGCATTTATTTTTATCCATATAGCAGAGCTGGAAGGGTTGCCCCCGCTCACACCAGGCTCTGTATGTACAATGTATATAGACAGAGAGCTGCCCCCGCCCGGACCAGGCTCTGTATGTACAATGTCTATAGACAGAGAGCTGCCCCCGCCCACACCAGGCTCTGTATGTATAATGTCTATAGACAGAGAGCTGCCCCCACCCACACCAGGCTCTGTATGTACAATGTCTATAGACAGAGAGCTGCCCCCACCCACACCAGGCTCTGTATGTACAATGTCTATAGACAGAGAGCTGCCCCCACCCACACCAGGCTCTGTATGTACAATGTCTATAGACAGAGCTGCCCCCACCCACACCAGGCTCTGTATGTACAATGTCTATAGACAGAGCTGCACACATCCACACTAAGCTCTGTATGTACAATGTCTATAGACAGAGAGCTGCCCCCCACACAAGGCTCTGTATGTACAATGTCTATAGACAGAGAGCTGCCCACACCAGGCTCTGTATGTATAATGTCTATAGACAGTTGCCCCCGCCCACACCAGACTCTGTATGTACAATGTCTATAGACAGAGAGCTGCCCCCACCCACACCAGGCTCTGTATGTACAATGTCTATAGACAGAGAGCTGCCCACACCAGGCTCTGTATGTATAATGTCTATAGACAGAGAGCTGCCCCCACCCACCCCAGGCTCTGTATGTACAATGACTATAGACAGAGAGCTGCCCCCGCACACACCAGGCTCTGTATAGAGATTGTGGATAGCCACTGAGGTGTCAATCACAGCAAGGGCATGTTGGGACTGCGATGTGTGTGACTTTCTAGTCTTGAAATGGTAATCACCATTTGATAAAGCCTAAATAATAGCACAGAGACTGATAGGAGAAGCACAAATACTTTCTGCTTTTTAACCCTTACAGCATGCTGTCCTCAGCTTACATAGCAAAAACCTGCTGACAGATTCCCTTTACGTGTGAAATAGAATAGAAAAGAAAAACATTTGCAAATTACTGTATATCAGATAATGAAATAAGAATGTATATAGAAAGCCAAAATACTATACCAAGCGACACGTATTGCGAGCTACAGACGGCCAGAAAGAGAAGCACTGCGAGAGAAACAGAAGACAGATGGGATGAGTTAGACATGAGATGAGAGTTAGACAGTGACAGACAGAGGGGGGCAATATACACCGGAGGGGACGTATGTCATATGGAAAATGTGCTGAGCATGTGGACTGATAGTCACAGAAATCAAATGTATATATGTATGTAAATATGCATATATACATACACTCAACATACATGTATATACAGTCAAGAAAAAAATAAGTACACCCTCTGGTCCTTATTGCGTCTTAAAGTTGGGTCAACACAAGCTTAGATGACAAATCACACTGTGTAATTACTTATTTATGGGCATAAGAGATGTGAGTTGGAAGATTAACATTATCAATTGCACTTTGCAAATGCTGCGCATGCGCATGACGTTCCCCCTCACCGGGAATGTTCTTCAGTGGTTGTGTCTGTTCATTATGCACGCCCATCGAGGGAGAACATAGAACACATGCTGATGTCACTCCTGCAAATCTTGTCATTCACGCCCACATGATTAGAGGGAGGATTGGTCTTGGTTAATTAACCCCTCCCCCCTCCCCCCACACCTAGTCAACCACTAATTTGCATACAGCTTCAAAATGAATCTTGGATAAATTCAGCTATCACTGATACCTCCTGTAACTATCCCTCCTGTGTTGGTGATGCCTCCTGTAACTATCTCTCCTGTGTTGGTGATGCCTCCTGTAACTGTCCCTCCTGTGTTGGTGATATCTCCTGTAACTATCCCTTCTGTATTGGTGCTACCTCCTTTAACTGTCCCTCCTGTGTTGGTGATATCTCCTGTAACTATCCCTTCTGTGTTGGTGATGCCTCCTGTAACTGTACCTCCTTTGGTGGGGATGCCTCCTGTAACTGTCCCTCCTTTGTTGGTGATGCTTCTTGTAACTATCCCTTCTGCGGTGGTGCTACCTCCTTTAACTGTCCCTTCTGTGTTAGTAATACGGTACCTCCTGTAACTGTCCCTCCTGTGGTGGGGATGCCTCCTGTAATTATTCTTCCTGTGGTGGGGATGCCTCCTGTAATTATTCTTCCTGTGGTGGGGATGCCTCCTATAACTGTCCCTCCTGTGGTGGGGATGCCTCCTGTAATTATTCTTCCTGTGGTGGGGATGCCTCCTATAACTGTCCCTCCTGTGGTGGGGATGCCTCCTGTAACTGTCCCTCTTGTGTTGGTGATATCTCCTGTAACTATCCCTTCTGTGTTGGTGATACCTCCTGTAACTGTCCCTCCTGTGTTGGTGATACCTCCTGTAACTGTCCCTCCTGTGTTGGTCATACCTCCTGTAACTATCCTTCCTGTGGTGGGGATGCCTCCTATAACTGTCCCTCCTGTAGTGGGGATGCCTCCTGTAACTGTCCCTCTTGTGTTGGTGATATCTCCTGTAACTATCCCTTCTGTGTTGGTGATACCTCCTGTAACTATCTTTTCTGTGTTGGTGATACCTCCTGTAACTGTCCCTCCTGTGTTGGTCATACCTCCTGTAACTATCCTTCCTGTGGTGGGGATGCCTCCTATAACTGTCCCTCCTGTAGTGGGGATGCCTCCTGTAACTGTCCCTCTTGTGTTGGTGATATCTCCTGTAACTATCCCTTCTGTGTTGGTGATACCTCCTGTAACTATCTTTTCTGTGTTGGTGATACCTCCTGTAACTGTCCCTCCTGTGTTGGTCATACCTCCTGTAACTATCCTTCCTGTGGTGGGGATGCCTCCTATAACTGTCCCTCCTGTAGTGGGGATGCCTCCTGTAACTGTCCCTCTTGTGTTGGTGATATCTCCTGTAACTATCCCTTCTGTGTTGGTGATACCTCCTGTAACTGTCCCTCCTTTGGTGTGGATGCCTCCTGTAACTGTCCCTCATGTGGTGGTGATACCTCTTGTAATTGTCCCTTCCGTGCCAGGGATACCTCCTGTAACTGTCCCTCCTGTGTTGGTGATGCCTCCTGTAACTGTCCCTCCTGTAGTGGGGATGCCTCCTATAACTAGCTAGCCTAACATATACACAGGGGTTGTCCTTATGAGACAGTGGCCTTTCATTTACAGTCAGAACAAAGTAAATGTGGCCATATAGTGATGCGATATACATGACTAACACAACGATACCCAAGAAGACAGGAGACGGCCTACCTTCCTCTCTATGCTGTCCTCTCCGTCAGTAGAGCTGATGCTGTCTCCTAGTCGGGCCCTGGAGGGTTTATGGCGCTTGCTCTTCACTATGAGATGGGCTCGAGTTTTCAGAACCTTGGAATCCAGTCTCTCTGTTTCTGGGATAGCTTCATTAAAGCCTGCAAGAGAAATCTCTGTAAAAGAAAAGAAAACAAGTATCTATCTATCTATCTATCTATCTATCTATCTATCTATCTATCTATCTATCTATCCCATCTATCTATCCCATCTATCTATCTATCTATCTATCTATCTATCTTAGCCATCTACTGTATCTATCTTAGCCATCTACTGTATCTATCTTAGCCATCTACTGTATCTATCTTAGCCATCTACTGTATCTATCTTATCTATTTATCCATACAATCTATCTATTTATCCATACAATCTATCTATTTATCCATACAATCTATCTATCTTTCTGTCCATCTATCTCATATCTATAGTCATGGTTAAAAGTGTTGGCAGCCTTGAAATTCCTCCAGAAAATTAAGAGATTCTCCCAAAAAAATATTGCACTTACACCTGTTTGTTATACACATGTTTATTTCCTTTGTGTATTGGAACAACCACAAAAAAAGGCAAATTGGACATAATTTCACAAAAAAAACAAAAATTGTCCGGACAGAATAGTTGGCCTCATCTTAATATTCAGTTTCCCCCTTTGTAATAAATCCCTGCAGTCAGTCTCCTCTATAACCTCCACAATCTTCTTCTCTCTGGAGTTTCTCCTCTTCTTTATAATCTGCTCCCGGTCTCTCGTCTTCTCCCAATTTTCAGATCTCTCCACAGGGGATCATCAATGGGATTTAGATCCGGACTCATTGCTGACACTTCACATCTCTCCAGCGCTTTGTTTCCTCCATTTCTGGGGCTACTTGACGTTTGGGGTCACTGTCCTGCTGGAGACCCCTGACCTAGGACGCCCCCAGATTTCTGACATTGGAGTCTACATTGCAATGCAAGATCCTTTGGTATCTTCAGATTTCATGATGTCTTCCACACATTCAAGACCCCCCCAGTGCCAGACTCACCAAAACAACAAAAAACATCAAAGACCTCCACCATATGTGACTGTAGGTCCTGAGCTCTCTTCTCTGACTGAACTCCATATGTGACTGTAGGTCTTGTGCTCTTTTCTCTGACCTCCACCATATGTGACTGTAGGTCCTGTGCTCTTTTCTCTGACCTCCCCCATGTGTGACTGTAGGTCTTGTGCTCTTTTCTCTGACCTTCCCCATATATGACTGTAGGTCCTATGCTCTTTTCTCTGACCTCCCCCATATATGACTGTAGGTCCTGTGCTCTTTTCTCTGACCTCCCCCATATGTGACTGTAGGTCCTGTGTTCTTTTCTCTGACCTCCCCATATCTGATTGTAGGTCCTGTATTATTTTCCCTGACCTCCCCATATGTGACTGTAGGTCGTGTGCTCTTTTCTCTGACCTCCCCCATATGTGACTGTAGGTCCTGTGCTCTTTTCTCGAACCTCCACCATATGTGACTGTATGTCCTATGCTCTTCTCTATGACCTCCATCATATGTGACTGTAGGTCTTGTGCTCTTTTCTCTGACCTCCCCCATATGTGACTGTAGGTCTTGTGCTCTTTTCTCTGACCTTCCCCATATATGACTGTAGGTACTGTGCTCTTTTCTTTTCAGGCCTCATTTTGTTTTCGGTAAACAATAGAATGATTTGCTTTACAAAAAAGCTCTATCATGTTTCATACGTCCCCATGACGCTTTCCCAGAAGAATTTTGGTCACACACATACATTTTGGCAGACAGCAGTGTAGCTTTTTTCTATCTCTGCGTGAGCAGCGGGGCCCTCCTGTGTCTCCTCCATAGCATTTCATTTCATTCACATGTGGATGGATAGTTTGTGCTGACACTGATGCCCCCTAGGAATGCATGACAGCTTGAATTTCATTGCAACTTGATTGGCGCTTATCCACTATGTGGACTATCCTGCATTGCAACCTTTCATTGATTTTTCTCTGCCGTCCACATCCAGGGAGATTAGCTACAGTGCCATGCGTTGTAAATGTCTTGATTATGTTGCACACCGAGGACAAAGGAACATCAAGATCTTTGGAAATTGACTTGTAACCTTGAGATTGTTGATATTTTTCCATAATTTTGGTTCTCCAGTCCTCAGACAGTTCTCTTCTTTCTGTTCTCTGTGTAGTGTGACACACACAAATACACAATGCAAAGATTGAGGCAACTTCTCCCTTTTTTATCTGGTTTCAGGTGTGATTTTCATATTGCCCACACTTGTGACTTGCCACTGGGGAGTGTGAACGAGCGTCACATGCTGGAAACAAAGAAGTTTACCCACAATTCAGGAACGGTGCCAACAATCTTTTCTGGCCCGTTCTTGGGGTTTTACATGAAATTATGTCCCATTTGCCTTTTTTTCCTGTCTTTTTTTAGGTTGTTCCAAAACACAAAGGAAATAAACATGTGTTTAACAAAACATGTAATTGAAATTATTTTTTGGGAAAAAATATTTCCTTTTTTTGGAATAATTTACAGGGTATCAACAACTTCATATCCACATCATAATTGAGGCTCTGCCCCTTGTATTCTAAATTCAGTGTGAAAATTAAAATAATCAGGTCTTAGGTTCCAGTTATACAAGGTTCCCATCCAAGGTTATGCCCCCAATATCCCTGGCGGTCTAGAGTGAGGAACAGATTTGTTGCAGATATAGTAACAATACTTTAATAATGACATTCCAGGTGGTCCACGGTTGTATATATGTTTATTGTAATATCCCTGGCAGTCTAGGGTAGTATATGTTTTAAATGCGTCATTCCAAACTTTTACATTAAGAAATATGTTAATTGTGACATGCCATGGTTGTAGATAAATCAATGTTTACATCCCTGGTGATCTAGTGTTCCATATGGTCTAATTGTAATCCCAAGGGAGGTCTTGGGTTGTAAATGGATTAATTATATCCATGCTAGTCTAGATTTTTTAATTGGATAATTTGAGAAATCCCTGGTGGTCTGGTGTTGTAAAGAAATTAATGTTCTAGGATTGTAAATTGGATTTATTGTAATACCTCTGGGGTTTAGGGTTGTCAATAGGGTAATTGTGAAACCTCTGATGGTTCAGGATTGTAAATGGGTTAATTTCTATATCCCTGGTGGCCTAGGGGTGTAAATGGTTTCATTTCAACTTCCTTAGTGACCTAGGGTAGTAAATGGGTTAATATCGACATCCCTGGTGGCCTAAGGCTGTAAATGGTTTCATTTCAACTTCCTTAGTGGCCTAGGGTTACAAATAAGTTAAGTTCGACATCCCTGGAGGCATAGGGTTGTTGGGTTGTTTTAATTGGGTTAATTTTCACATCCCTGGTGGCCTAGGGGTATAAATGAATACATTTTGACATCCCTGGTGGTCTAGGGTTGTAAATTGGTTTATTGTGACATCCTTGGTGGTCTAGGGTTGGTTTATTGTGACATCCCTGGTGGTCTAGGGTTGTAAACTGGTTTATTGTGACATCCCTGGTGTCTAGGGTTGTAAATTGGTTTATTGTGACATCTCTGGTGGTGTAGGGTTGTAAATTGGTTAATTTTGACATCCCTGGTGGTCTAGGGTTGTAAATTGGTTTATTGTGACCTCCCTGGTGGTCTAGGGTTGTAAATTGGTTTATTGTGACATCTCCGGTGGTCTAGGGTTGTAAATTGGTTTATTGTCACATCCCTGGTGGTCTAGGGTTGTAAATTGGTTAATTGTGACATCCCTGGTGGTCTAGGGTTGTAAATAGGTTTATTGTGACATCCCTGGTGGTCTAGGGTTGTAAACTGGTTTATTGTGACCTCCCTGGTGGACTAGGGTTGTAAATTGGTTTATTGTGACATCCCTGGTGGTCTAGGGTTGTAAATTGGTTTATTTTGACATCCCTGGTGGTCTAGGGTTGTAAATTGGTTTATTGTGACATCCCTGGTGGTCTAGGGTTGTAAATTGGTTTATTGTGACATCCCTGGTGGTCTAGGGTTGTAAATTGGTTTATTGTGACATCCCTGGTGGTCTAGGGTTGTAAATTGGTTAATTGTGACATCCCTGGTGGTCTAGGGTTGTAAATTGGTTTATTGTGACATTCCTGGTGGTCTAGGGCTGTAAATTGGTTTATTGTGACCTCCCTGGTGGTCTAGGGTTGTAAATTGGTTTATTGTGACATCCCTGGTGGTCTAGGGTTGTAAATAATTTACTGGGGCAACAAGGGCAAACAGAAGCAAAGTGATTATTAATGAAAATGCAAACTATTAAATGTCATTAAAGGCAGAATTCCAGCTCAGTCCCATCCTCCGCCCCTCCCTGCCCTCCTGCAGAGATCAGGTCCCCTCCAGCTGATCTCTCTCCAGGAATACTTTCTATAAAGTGATAATGATCACATTACAATATTCCAGACTCACCAAACACATCATCGTGGTCGGCACTTTTCGCGGCGCCTTCTGAAACTGTGAAAGTTAATGGTGTTAGCAAAAAAAACATTATTAGAAAAATAGAAAGGACATTCAGGTGTTTTGTAAAGCCGCCCACAGACAACAGTAATAGAAAGACTCAAATAGAGAGTAATTAGATTATTTATCATTAAAGGAACATTCAACAGGATCCGAGGGGGTGGGACTTGGCTGGAACTCTCTCATTGATGCTGAGTTATTCTCCGCCCCCGCAGAACCTATACTAGACTTAAGAGTGTCGTCAACTTTGAATGTCCCTTTAATTAATTTTCCCATACATAAAAGACACATACACTATAAAGGTCTACATAAAAAGTTGTAAATCTGACTTACGACACAGGATCAGTAATGTAATGTATGTAGACAGTGACTGCACCAGCAGAATAGCGAGTGCAGCTCTGGAGTATAATACAGGAGGTAACTCAGGATCAGTAATGTAATGTATGTACACAGTGACTGCACCAGCAGAATAGTGAGTGCAGCTCTGGAGTATAATACAGTAGGTGACTGAGGATCAGTAATGTAATGTATGTACACAGTGACTGCACCAGCAGAATAGTGAGTGCAGCTCTGGAGTATAATACAGGATGTAACTCAGAATCAGTAATGTAATGTATGTACACAGTGACTTGCACCAGCAGAATAGTGAGTGCAGCTCTGGAGTATAATACAGGAGGTAACTCAGGATCAGTAATGTAATGTATGAAACACAGTAACTGCACCAACAGAATAGTGAGTGCAGCTCTGGAGTATAATACAGGAGGTGACTCAGGATCAGTAATGTAATGTATGTACACAGTGACTGCACCAGCAGAATAGAGAGTGCAGCTCTGGAGTATAATACAGGAGGTAACTCAGGATCAGTAATGTAATGTATGTACACAGTGACTGCACCAGCAGAATAGTGAGTGCAGCTCTGGAGTATAATACAGGAGGTAACTCAGGATCAGTAATGTAATGTATGTACACAGTGACTGCACCAGCAGAATAGTGAGTGCAGCTCTGGAGTATAGTAACATAGTAACATAGTAACATAGTAACATAGTAACATAGTAACATAGTTTTTAAGGTTGAAGGAAGACTTTAAGTCCATCTAGTTCAACCCATAGCCTAACATGTTGATCCAGAGGAAGGCAAAAAAAACCCATGTGGCAACACTAAGTTCCACATTGGGGGAAAAAATTCCTTCCTGACTCCAGATACGGCAATCAGACTAATTCCCTGGATCAACGCCCTATCAAAGAATCTAGTAATGTATAACTGGTAATATTATAGTTTTCAAGAAAGGCATCCAGGCCCTTCTTAAATGTTAGTAGTGAGTCCCTCATTACAACATCATGTGGTAGAGAGTCCCATAGTCTCACTGCTCTTACAGTAAAGAATCCGCGTCTGTGATTATGATTAAACCTTCTTTCCTCCAGACGTAGAGGATGCCCCCTTGTCCCAGTCTCAGGCCTAAGAGTAAAGAGATCATTAGAAAGGTCTCTGTACTGTCCCCTCATATATTTATACATTATTATAAGATCACCCCTAAGCCTTCGTTTTTCCAAGCTAAATAACCCCAAGTATAATAACCTGTCTTGGTATTGCAGACCCCTCAGTCCTCTAATAACCTGTCTTGGTATTGCAGACCCCTTAGTCCTCTAATAACTTTTGTCGCTCTTCTCTGGACCCGCTCTAGTTCAGCTATGTCTTTCTTATACACCGGAGACCAGAATTGTACACAGTATTCTAAGTGTGGTCGCACTAGTGACTTGTATAGAGGTAAAATTATGTTCTCCTCATGAGCATCTATGCCTCTTTTAATGCATCCCATTATTTTATTTGCCTTTGCAGCAGCTGCCTGACACTGGCCACTAAATGTGAGTTTGCCATCTACCCATACACCCAGGTCTTTTTCAGTGACAGTTTTGCCCAGTGTTTTACAATTAAGCACATAATTATACCTTTTGTTTCCTCTGCCCAAGTGCATGACTTTACATTTATCCCCATTAAAGCTCATTTGCCATTTAGCAGCCCAAGTCTCTAGTTTACATAAATCCTCCTGTAATATAAAATTGTCCTCCTCTGTATTGATTACCCTGCAGAGTTTAGTTTCATCTGCAAATATTGAGATTCTACTCTGTATGCCCCCTACAAGGTCATTAATAAATATATTAAATAGAAGAGGGCCCAACACTGACCCCTGTGGTACCCCACTGTTAACTGTGACCCATTCTGAGTGTGTTCCATTAATAACCACCCTTTGTTTCCTATCACTTAGCCAGTTCTTAACCCACTTACACATATTTTCCCCTATCCCCATTGCCCTCATTTTATGTATCAACCTTTTGTGTGGCACCGTATCAAAAGCTTTTGAAAAGTCCATATACACCACATCCACTGCATTTCCTTGGTCCAGTCCAGAAGTTACTTCTTCATAGAAGCTTATTAGATTAGTTTGACAGGAACGGTCCCTCGTAAAACCATGTTGATAATGGGTCATGAGGTTATTTTTGTTCAGATACTCCAGTATAGCATCTCTTAGAAAACCCTCTAGGATTTTACCCACAGTAGAGGTTAAGCTTACTGGCCTATAATTTCCAAGTTCAGTTTTTGTCCCCTTTTTGAATATTGGCACCACATTTGCTATACGCCAGTCCTGTGGTACAGACCCTGTTATTATGGAATCTTTAAATATTAAAAATAATGGTCTATCTATGACAGTACTTAATTCCTGCAGCACTCTGGGGTGTATCCCATCCGGGCCCGGTGATTTGTCAATTTTAGTGATTTTTAGACGATGCCGTACTTCCTTTTGGGTTAAGCAGGTGACATTTAATTGAGACTTTTTGTTATCACTGATCATATTGTCTGTCATGGGATTTTCTTGTGTAAATACTGTTGAAAAAAAGTCATTTAGCATATTGGCTTTTTCCTCATCCTCATCCACCATTTCACCCAGACTATTTTTAAAGGGGCCAACACCATCATTTTTTAGTTTCTTACTATTTATGTAATTAAAAAATATTTTGGGATTCTTTGTACTTTCTCTGGCAATGAGTCTCTCTGTCTCAATCTTTGCTGCCTTGATTTGCTTTTTACAAATGTTATTTAATTTTTTGTGTTTATTCAATGCCTCATCACTACCTACTTGCTTTAATTCCCTAAATGCTTTCTTTTTGTCACATATTGCACTTCTTACCGCTTTATTTAGCCATAGTGGTTTCCTCCTATTTCTAGCATGCTTATTCCCATATGGTATATATTGTGCACAGGTCCTATTCAGGATGCTAATAAACATCTCCCATTTGTGTTGTGTACTTTTATGTCTCAGGACATCGTCCCAGTTTATTGCACTAAGATCATCTCTCAACCGTTGGAAATTTGCCTTCCTGAAGTTTAGTGTCCTTGTAGCCCCTCTACTACACATCTTATTAAAGGATACTTGAAAGCTTATTAAGTTATGATCACTATTACCAAGTGACCTCCAACCCGTATATTTGATATGCGGTCCGGCCTGTTGGTTAATATTAGATCCAGCAGTGCCCCCCTTCTTGTTGGGTCCTGAACCAGTTGTGAAAGGTAATTGTCTCTCATAGTTTTCAAAAACTTATTACCTTTGCTGGAACTGCAGGTTTCTGATCCCCAATGTATTTCAGGGTAGTTGAAGTCCCCCATAATAATGACTTCTCCCTGAGTCGCTGCTTCATCTATTTGCTTTATGAGGATATTCTCCTCCACTTCCATCATTGTTGGGGACTTATAACAAACCCCTATCAGTAATTTATTATTTTTTCCCCCTCCCCTTATCTCCACCCACAGGGACTCTACATTTCCATTAGATTCACCTATATTATCACGCAGGATGGGTTTTAAGGATGATTTTACGTATAAACAGACACCTCCTCCTCGCCTATTTGTACGTCATTTCTGAACAGACAATAGCCCTGTAAATTAACAGCCCAGTCATGGCTCTCGTCCAGCCAAGTCTCCGATATCCCCACCATATGTATCCTGTATATTAACAGCCCAGTCATGGCTCTCCTCCAGCCAAGTCTCCGAAATCCCCACCATGTCATAATTATTTTCCAACAAAATCAATTCTAATTCCTCCATTTTGTTGGTGAGGCTTCTGGCATTAGTGAACATGCACTTTATGCATCTCTCTTTACCTCTATTCCTTCCTACTATATTGACTGTTCTAACCCCACCCCCCATGCCACCCCCAATTTTATTATTTGTGCCCAGGTTACTGTTTACACTATCTTCCCCTCCTATACAATGAATACCCTCCCCCCCAATCCCTAGTTTAAACACTCCTCCAACCTTCTAGCCATTTTCTCCCCCAGCACAGCTGCACCCTCCCCATTGAGGTGCAGCCCATCCCTAGCATAGAACCTGCAGCCAACAGAGAAGTCGGCCCATTTCTCCAGGAACCCAAACCCCTCCACTTATTTATCTCCCTAATCTCCCTTTGCCTCTCTGGTGTGGCACGTGGTACAGGCAGTATTTCAGAGAATACCACCTTGGAGGTCCTTGCCTTAAGCTTGCAGCCTAATTCCCTGAAATCATCTTTAAGGACCTTCCACCTACCTCTAACGTTGTCATTTGTGCCAATGTGCACCATGACCTCTGGGTCCTCACCAGCCCCTCCCAGTAATCTGTCAACTCGATCAGCGATGTGCCGGACTCGAGCGCCAGGTAGGCAGCACACTGTTCGACGATCCCTGTCTTTGTGACAGATTGCCCTATCTATTCCCCTAATAATTGAGTCCCCCACTACCAGCACCTGTCTGGCCTGCCCTGCTCTCCTGTTTTCCCCCTTACTGGAGCAGACACTCCTCTGGCTTTCAGAGGTCATGCCCTGCTGCAGCAGTGCTGTACCTGAACTCACACACCCCTCATCCGCCAACATAGCAAATTTATTGGGGTGTGCCAGATCAGGGCTAGCCTCCCTGGCACTCTTCCCTCTACCCCGCCTTCTAACTGTCACCCAGCTAGCTACCTCACGGTCCTGCAGCTCCATACTACCATCCTCCCCCACATCTATCCCATTGAGCAGCTGTTCAGTGAGCAGCGGACTCCTTTCCATATTGTCTATGGATCTCAGCGTTGTCAGTTGCTCATTTAGATCCAGTATCTGGGCTTCCAAATGCACAACATACTTACATCTCACACAGCAGTATGCACCCTCGACCGGCTGTTCAAGGAATGCATACATGTGGCAAGATGTACACTGGATGGCATTGCCAATCATGGAGCTCATTTCCTAATGGGGATTGCACCACACAGAAATGATAAGTAAAAAGAAATGCAAGTATTAATAAAATAAAACCAGCAATTCAGTAAGTCCTCCCTTCCAAACTCCCTGAATCCAAAGTCATTGAAGCACAAGTCACACACTTCCGTCCGCACTTACGCTCCGTCACACTCAGCTCGCCACACTCGCTAGAAAATCAGATTTAAATTATTCTTTTTTTTTTTTTTTTTTCCCTTAGCAGTAAATCAGCCTACAGCTCAGTGTACTTTCAAAGGAAAAAAAAGGCTCCCCTCAACAGTCCCCCCTAAATACTTTATTAACCTGTCCCTACTAGAGCCTATCACATCTGACCAATGTGCCTCCAACTCTTCTATGTTGCCCGTTAGATGAGAAATACTAACTATTAGACTCCCATCGATACAGACTTCACAATTATGAACCATGTGACCCTGGATACTGGATTCTGGGCATGCTCAATTCAATAACCGGGATCAAGCGGGATCCAGATTCCGCTGGATCCAGATTTCATAGAGTACCATTCTATTTTAACCCGTAGTGCCCCAGATCCGGGTGTTCTCTGTTTTGAAACTGACACGAAAATTGCTCCAAAATGTGGTTTTGGTGTCCGTGAAAAAAACAAGAAATCCCGGATCAGGGGGAACCGAAAAAGAACTGGATGTGCCTGCGGCCCCTTGGAAAGTCAATGGGGCTTAAAACGGATGGGGGCATCCAGTTTAAGCTGGATTCACACAGATAATGGAAAACAATAGTGTGTAACCAGCTTAACGAGTCCGTCCAAGTGTCAGAATGCTGGTTATGAGTACCGAGCACCCGAGCATGGTAGTGCTCGTCATCACTCGTTGTCATACATTGACATACATACAGGGTACGAGTTTGTAGATACTAGACATGTATACTTTACTGTTATCTAAGTGGTGAAGAAAATTCTGAAGTTTTTACAGAAAAAGACTTTTGCTTTTGCTCCATTGCTTCTCATTTTTCGGGATCTGGGGTAATGAATGACAGCACAATCCAAAGGATTCCTATCCTTCTGTTAAATACACATCGCAGCTGATGAGATCAAACAGTGGGAGGTGACACATGACGAACCTGTACGTCATAGGTCGTGAAGGAGTTAAAGAAGCTCAACTTAAATGTATGAAGAACCTATGGTTTATTAGATGTCGGCTCATTTCAATGCCCAGGTTTTTTTTTTTTCCGGATAAATGTTAAGTTTGTCTAATGAAGAAATCTGTGGGTTTCAGAACGCCTCGACATCTAATAAACCAAGCTGAGCTTCTCTGAGCTGTCGGCAGTGTGTAATACTTCATTGTCTCCTAGTCTTTGATCTCTTACACCGTGGAGTCGCAGAAGATGATTTTTGATGGTTATACAGGAGTTGTGGCTCTCATACACACCAGGTGAGCTCATTTCCCCCTTGTTTTCCCCATTTTTTGCACAGTTAAGACTCTGAGATTAATCCTCTTCTGGTTCCCAACAGTGGAGCGTTTTCCATTTGTCTTCCACCAGTTCCAATAATGAGAGAGATCGTAGAATCATAGAATGGTGGAGTTAGAAGGGATCTTTTTAGTAATACCAGAATTCTTTGCTCAATGTATTAATGTCCAAATCCTGATCCCCATCTTGTAGTAATATCCCCATACTGGTCCCCATCCTTTATTATAGTCCCATATCCTGGACCCCATCTTGATCCCCCTTCTTGTAGTAATGCCCTATCCTGGTCCTCCTCATATAGTAATGTCCCTATTCTGATCCCCTTTTGATGTGATGTCCACATCCTAACCCCATAGTGTACTAATGTCCCCCATGCTGGTCACCTTTTGTAGTGATGTCCCCATCATGGCCCCCATAGTGTAGTATTATCCTCCATACTGGACCCCATTTGTAGTAATGTCTCCATTCTGGCCCCCATAGTGCAGTGATGTCCCCCATCCTGGTCCCCTTTTGTAGTGATGTTGCCGATCCTGGCCCCCATATTGTAGTAATGTCTCCCATACTTATCCCCTTTTGCAGTGATTTGCCCCATGCTGGTCTCCTTTTGTAGTGATGTCCCCATCCTGGCCCCCATAGTGTAGTAATGTCCTCAATGCTGATCCCCTTTTGTAGTGATGTCACCATCCTCACCCCCATAGTGTAGTAATGTTCCCCATGCTGGTCCCCTTTTATAGTAATGTCTCCATCCTGGCCCCCATAGTGTAGTAATGTTCCCCATGCTGGTCCCCTTTTATAGCAATGTCTCCATCCTGGCCCCTATAGTGTAGTAATGTTCCCCATGCTGGTCCCCTTTTGTAGTAATATCCCCTTCCTGGCCCCCATAATGTAGTGATGTCCCCCATGCTGGTCCCCTTTTGTAGTGATGCCCCCATCCTGGCCCCCATAGTGTAGTTATGTACCCCATTGTAGTGATTTCCCCATTCTGGCCCCAACAGTGTAGTAGTGTCCCCCATCTGGGTCCCCTTTTGTAGTGATGTCACCATCCTCACCCCCATAGTGCAGTAATGTCCCCCATGCTGGTCCCCTTTTATAGCAATGTCTCCATCCTGGCCCCTATAGTGTAGTAATGTTCCCCATGCTGGTCCCCTTTTGTAGTAATATCCCCTTCCTGGCCCCCATAATGTAGTGATGTCCCCCATGCTGGTCCCCTTTTGTAGTGATGCCCCCATCTGGCCCCATAGTGTAGTTATGACCATTTAGTGATTCCCCATTCTGGCCCCAACAGTGTAGTAGTGTCCCCCATCTGGGTCCCCTTTTGTAGTGATGTCCCCAACCTAGTCTACCTTCTTTTTACACATACTCACACACACACATTAAGTCACACACACACACACACATTCACACACTCACACATTCACGCTCACATACACATTCACACACTCACACATTTACACTCACACACACATTCACTCACTCATTCACACTCACATTCACACACTCACTAACACACTCTCACACAGACATTTACTCACACTCACACATTCACACACATTCACTCACATACATTCACTCACACAATCGCACACACATTCATGCTCACATTCACTCACACATTTACTTACACACACATTCACCCACTTACACACTTCTTTTAACCTTGCCAGCTGTCCAGTGCATGGGGCCGTCGTGGTCCTGGCTGTGTTATTGACTTCCAGCCTCGGGACTGTCTGACAAGCGCTGCCACTCAGTAACATCAGTGCATTGATGTTACTGAGCGGTAGCGCTTGTCAGACAGTCCCGCAGCTGGAAGTCAATAACACAGCCGGAACCACAGCGTCCCCATGCACTGAAGTGTCGGCAAGGTTAATTGGCCCACAGTGCTGCGGGCCGCACAATGAAGCCCCAGGGGCCGCGTGTATGAAACCCCTGATCTAGTCCAATCCACTGCTCAGAGCAAAATTCACTAAATCATCCCAGACAGATGTCTGTCATGCCTGTGTCAGAAGACTTCCAATTAAGGAGTGTTCACTACCTCTCGTGGCCTCCTGTTCCACTCGTCAATCATCCTCACTGTCAAAATGTTTTTTCAACTATCTAATCTGTGTCTCCCCAATTCAGTTTCATCCCATTACTTCTAGTCTTTCCCTGTGCAAATGAGAATAAAGCTGATCCCTCTACAGTGTGACAACCCTAGAATAAAGCTGATCCCTTTACAGAGTGACAGCCCTTGAGATTTTTGTATACAGCTCTGGTCTTGGCCAGAAGTGGAGCACAGGCCATAGTTTCTGATCATTCTTATGAAAAGTTGAGACACTTTGCACTGCCACCTCCTTGTTTCCTTTTAAGTTGAGTTTATGATACATTTTAAGAGAGTTGGTCCTTGACAACAGTGGAAACCTTCCATCCATGTCAGTCAGGTGTCCACATTTGCACCTCTGTTTCTCTATTTCCGGTAAACACTACAAGCTTGCAAATCCAACAGTCTGAAGAAACAAATGTTTGCTTAGTCCTAGACAGAACTGGAGAGATGGCCATGATTTCTGATCATTCTTCATTCTAAAGAATTTTACTTATGAAAAACGGTTTCTTTATTTTTTGGGACCGGGAGCTGAGAACTTCACAGATCTTTTGAAGTAGCCATTTCTGGTCTCGACCAACACCACAGAGGCGACCATGCTTAGTTCATTCTTCATTGAGGTTGTCCACATTGGCGTCCATGTTAGTCATGTGACCACATTAGCGCCTCTATTTCTCCAATTCTGGTAAACACTAAAAGCTTGAAAATCCTCCGGTCTGAAGCAAAAAAGGTTTCTTCCTCCTAGTCAATACTGGAGAGACGGCCATGATTTCTGATCATTCTTCATTCCAAAGACTGTTATGAAAAACTGTTTATTTATTAGGGTTCGGGCTTGGACCCATACAGATCTTGAGAATCCGCTGTCCCTGGTTCTGGCCAACACCACCGAGGTGACCGAGCTTAGACCAGTCTTCACTGAACTTGCCCATGTCCATGTTTACTTATGAAAGACGGCTTCTTTATTTATTGGGCCTGAAAACTGGAACCTTCACAGATCTGTCAGATTAGCTATTCTTGGTCCTGGCCAAACACACGGGGTGACCATGCTTAGTCCATTCTTCATTGAAGTGATCACTTTCAGAAACTGCCCATTCATTTTAGTAGAGTGTTCACACAGGCACTGATACCTTTCTGTTATCTGGTATCTTTACCAATCTATCATTAATGCTCTTGGATCCCAGTAAGAGTAATGGTGGGTTTACACGCCGCAACATTTCTAGGGTGGCTACAGGTAACTTACTGGTTGCAGTGAAATCATGGAGACAAGGTTCTATCTTGTTGCTGTGTACAAATGGAATAATGTCTCCATGATTTCACTGCAGCCAGTAAGTTACCTGGTGACACCCTAGAAATGTTGCGGCGTGTAAAGGTACCATTAGAGCTTCTTTTGCTGGTCAGTAGAGGAGCGGTGGCCATGATTGTGTGATCCTTCTGTATTCCACAGATTGGGAAACCTTCCATTATAATGGGATACGTCGCTGCCCATCCATTTCTGTTCAGGACTGGTTGTCTTTTCGCAGTCCTAAGCAAGAATGGAGAGGTGCCCCATGCTTGTGCGTTTTTCATATATAACAATAGGCAAATGGGCCCCCCGTAATCAGACTTTTATGACATGGGTAATGGACATCTACAGCTGTATGTAGGTCAGTCTCTCTGGTGTAGGGTTATATCTACTGATAATAATGGACGTGATCCTATTAATGGAGGTATATTCGTGATTTGCTGTGTACACAGTTCCCATATATAGGACACGGGTAATTAACAATTTACAGTTATTGGTTTACAATGCTGGAGACCTGGATTATAATCTATCCTGATGGACAGGGGCGTAACTACAATAGGTGCAGGGGTTGCGATCGCACCCGGGCCCTGAAGCCTAGGGGGGCCCCAAAAGTCCCTTTGGCCCATAGAAAAAGACTAATACTATTAAAGATTTGCAATAATTGGGGGCCCCGTTGCAGCTTTCGCATCGGGGCCCCAGGGCCTGAAGTTACGCCATTGCTGATGGATTATACCTTTCCTCTTGGCTTGAGGTAAGTGAAGAAAGCCCAACTGAGTAACATCAAAGTCATCTCTCCCCACTTATCTCAGGATATCTTGAGCTGAGAGGAAAAGAAAGGACAAATCTGTATATAGAGGACACTCTCCATACACCTGTGCGAGCATCCTGCTGCACTGCTCATGACTACCACTAGATGGCGCTCACTGCTATGGCAGACTCTACACCAATCATGAGTAGAAAACCAGAAATGTGTGAGCGAAAGAACAGCAAAAACATTAGAATATGGCCAGGGTCACATTTGCGCTTTGACCCTGGCCTGCCGGATTCCGGTTTTCAACTTAGAAATTTTTCCAGCACCGCATAGTGTTACCGCTATGCGGTGCTGGAAAACGCTGCCCTTAGTTACCCGATGTGTACCTTAACGACCTGTCACACAGGCAGAGGCTCGGAGTGCGCTTTACAGCGCCGCACAGGAAACAGTGTCCGCAACGGTTTCCTGTGCGGCGCTGTAAAGCGCACTCCGAGCCTCTGCCTGTGTGACAGGTCGTTAAGGTACACATCGGGTAACTAAGGGCAGCGTTTTCCAGCACCGCATAGCGGTAACACTATGCGGTGCTGGAAAAATTTCTAAGTTGAAACCGGAATCCGGCAGGCCAGGGTCAAAGCGCAAATGTGACCCTGGCCTATGAAGCATGATGTGCCGATGTTTAGTGTCATGTTTGCTGTATAGTGCACGTGACTGCGACCACATTGTATTCTTATATTGTACAGTGCAAAAACTGCTGCAAAAAAGAATGCTTTGAATACAATTGTTAATAGTTTAATTTTAGCGATTAGCAAAGTGAATTAACAAAAGAGAAATCTAAATCCCATCAATATTGGGAGACTGATCACCCTTCGCCTTCATAACATCATTTCCTCCAGCTGCTCTTGCACAAAGTCATCGATTCTGTAGGATTACACCGTGTTCCAAATTATTATGCAAATTGGTTTTAAGTGTCATAGGTTTTTATTTTGTTTTTTCAATTAAACCCATTGATGGTATTGTGTCTCAGGGTTCTTTGGATCACTGACATCAATCTCAGATACCTGTGATAATTAGTCTGGCAGGTGAGCCCAATAAAAGGAAAACTGGGTGTTCCACAATATTACGCAGGCCACAGTTTTCAAGTAACATGGGAAAGAAAGAGGATCTCTCTGCTGCTTAAAAGCAACAAATAGTGCAATGCCTTGGAAAATGGATGAAAACATTAGATATTGCACGAAAACTTAAGCGTCGTCATCATCGTACTGTGAAGAGATTTGTGGCTGATTCTGAGCACAGATGTGTTTGTGCAGATAAAAGCAGAATGAGGAAGGTTTCTGCCAGGAAAGTTCATCAGATTAAGAGAGCAGCTGCTATAAAGGCCTTACAAACCAGCAATCAGATATTTGAAACTGCTGGTGCCTCTGGAGTCCCTCGAATCTCAAGGTGTAGGATCCTTCAAAGGCTTGCTGTGGTGCATAAACCTACTATTCAGCCACCCCTAAACAGTGCTCACAAGCAGAAATGGTTGCAGTGGGTCCAGATATACATGAAGACTAATTTACAGTCTTGTTTACTGATGAGTGCCGAGCAACCCTGGATGGTCCAGATGAATAGAGTAGTGGATTGTTGGTGGATGGCCACCATGTCCCAACAAGGCTGCGACGTCAGCAAGGAGGTGGAGGAGTCATGTTTTGGGCTGGAATCATTGGGAAACAGCTGGTAGGCCCCTTTATGTTTCCTGAAGGTGTGAAAATGACCTCTGCAAAGTATATAGAGTTTCTGACTGAGAACTTTCTTCCATGATACAAAAAGCAAAAACGTGACTTCAGGAGCAAAATCATCTTCATGCATGACAATGCACCATCTCATGCTGCAAAGAATAAATACCTCTGTGTCACTGTCTGCTATGGGCATAAAAGGAGATAAACTCATGGTGTAGCCACCATCTTCCCCTGACCTCAACCCTATCGAGAACCTTAGGAGTATAATCAAGCAAAAGATCTATGAGGGTGGGAGGCAGTTCACATCAAAACAGCAGCTCTGGGAGGCGATTCTGACATCGTGCAAAGAAATACAAGCAGAAACTCTCCAGAAACTCACAAGTTCAATGGATGCTAGAATTGTGAAGGTGAGGTCAAAGAAGGGTTCCTATGTTGACATGTAACTTGGCCTGTTAGGATGTTTTGGAGTTAAATAGATTTTTATTTCAGTGAATGTGACCTCCTAATGCTGCAAATTCAGCAAATGAGCATTTTCAGTTCTTTCCAACATATCAAATGTTTAGAGACTCTCCTGTGCCTAATAATTTGGAACAGTGCATTTTGAGGTTTCTTTAATTTTGAAGATTATACTGTTATCATTGGGAGGTTTCTTCAATAAAATTCGATGTATACTCTAACGGGTGATGACTTTTATTACACTGACTGTCATTTGCACCGACCATTTAGGAAAATCAGAGAAAAAGAACATTTGCTTAAAAATATGGAACATGGTGTAATGCCGTAATAACAAACCCAAACAACAATGGCAGAATGGAATTTGTGGCACAATTTTGTTTTTATAAATTTTATGGAAAAATTAAAGTTTTCATACAGGACATATAGCTGTGATCAGTCAGTATAGCGGTATATAGAGGTGCACATAGGATATACAGTATAACTGTGATCAGTTAGTATAGCGGTATATAGAGGTGCACACAGGACATATAGCTGTGATCAGTCAGTATAGCGGTATATAGAGGTGCACACAGGATATATAGCTGTGATCAGTCAGTATAGCGGTATATAGAGGTGCACACAGGACATATAGAGCTGTGATCAGTCAGTATAGCGGTATATAGAGGTGCACATAGGACATATAGCTGTGATCAGTCAGTATAGCTGTATATAGAGGTGTGATCAGTCAGTATAGCGGTATATAGAGGTGTGATCAGTCAGTATAGCTGTATATAGAGGTGTGATCAGTCAGTATAGCTTATATAGAGTGGTGATCAGTCATATAGCGTATATAGGGTGTGATCAGTCAGTATAGCTGTATATAGAGGTGTGATCAGTCAGTATAGCGGTATATAGAGGTGTGATCAGTCAGTATAGCGGTATAAGAGGTGTGTATCAGTCAGTATAGCGGTTATAGAGGGTGATCAGTCAGTATAGCGGTATATAGAGGTGTGATCAGTCAGTATAGCGTATATAGGTGTGATCAGTCGTATAGCGTATATAGAGGTGTGATCAGTCAGTTGTTATAGAGTGTAGTCGATCGTATATAGTGATATAGTGTGTTATAAGTATAGCTGTATAAGGGTTGATCAGTTTAGTATAGTGGTATATAGAGGTTGTCAGTCGTTAGGTATATAGGGTGTGATCAGTAGTATAGTGTATATAGAGGTGTGATCAGTAGTTTGTGATATAGAGGTATAGTTGATCATAGGTATAGGGTTAGGGGGTGATCAGTCAGTATAGGGTATTAGAGGTGTGTATCAGTGTATAGCTGTATATAGGGGTGATCAGTAGGTATAGGTGTATATAAGTGTATAGTTTTATCAGGTATAGTATTAGTGTGTAATAGTTTAGATTAAGTATCAGTATTATAGGGTTTAGGTATCATCAGTATAGCGGTATATAGAGGTGTGATCAGTCAGTAGCGGTTATAGAGTGTGATCAGTCAGTATGTTATAGAGGTGTGATCAGATAGTTATTATATGGGTGTGTGATAGTGTTAGCGGTATAGAGGTGTGATAGTGCTGTATATAGGTGTGATGTCAGTATATGTATAGAGGGTGTCATCAGTATAGTTTTAGAGGTTGATCAGTCAGTTGTCGTATATAGTGTAATAGGTATCAGTTATAGGGTATATAGTGTGATAGCAGTTATTATATAGAGGTGTGATCAGTCGTTAGTGTATATAGAGGTGTGATCAGTCAGTTAGCGTATGAGGGTGTCGTCAGTATAGCGGTATATAAGGTGTGATCAGTCAGTATAGCGGTATATAAGGGTGATCAGTCAGTATAGGGTATAAGGTGTGTCATCAGTATAGGTATATAGAGTGTGATCAGTCAGTAAGTGTATATAGAGGTGTGATCAGTCAGTATGCGGTATTAGAGGTGTGATCAGTCGTATAGCTGTATTAGAGGGTGTGTCAGTCAGTATAGCGTATAAGGGTGTGATCAGTCAGTAATGCGTTATAGAGGTGTGATCAGTCAGTATAGTGTATATAGAGGTGTGATCAGTCAGTTAGTGTATTAGAGGTGTATCAGCGTATAGCTGTATATAGAGGTGGTATCAGTCAGTATAGCTGTATATAAGTGTGATCAGTCGTATAGTTATATAGAGGTGATCAGTCGTATACTATATAGGGTGTGATCAGTGTATAGGGTATTATAGAGGTGTATATGAGTGTATAGGTATATAGGGTGTGACTGTAGTATGTTTAGGTGTATAGTGTGTATCGTTATAGTGATTAGGGGATCATGTATAGCGTGTATTGAGTTGGATCAGTATAGTTAGAGGTGTATCAGTCAGTATAGCGTTATAGAGGTGTGATCAGTCAGTATAGCGGTATATAGAGGTGTGATCAGTCAGTATAGTAGGGTGATCATATAGAGGTTGATGAGTGTATATAGTAAGGTATATAAGAGTGTGTCAGTCAGTATAGCTGTATATAGAGGTGTGATCAGTCAGTATAGCGGTATATAGAGGTGTGATCAGTAGTATAGCGGTATATAAGGGTAGTGATCAGTCGTATAGGTGTATATAGAGTGTGATCAGCGTATTAAGGTGATATAGAGGTGTGATCATCGTATAGCGTATATAGAGGTGTGTCAGTCAGTATAGGTGATCAGTAGTATAGAGGTTGATCAGTCAGTATAGCTGTATATAGAGGTGTGATCATCAGTATAGTGTATATAGAGGTGTGCAGTCAGTATCTGATATATAGTGGTATAGCAGTATGGTATAGAGTTGTGATAGAGTATGTGTATAGAGTTAGCGTATAGGTGTATCATCAGAAGTGTATAGGTGATCAGTAGTATAGCTGTATATAGAGGTGTGATCAGTCAGTATAGCGGTATATAGAGGTGTGATCAGTCAGTATAGCTGTATATAGAGGTGTGATCGTCAGTTAGGGTATATAAGGGTGATCAGTCAGTATAGCGGTATATAGAGGTGTGATCGTCAGTATAGCGGTATATAGAGGTGTGATCAGTCAGTATAGCTTAATAGAGTTATGTAGTAGTCGTATAGTTGTATCAGAGTTAGTGTATAGTATAGCGGTATATAGGGTATAGGGTTATAAGTGCTGTATATAGAGGTTTAAGTCGTATAGGTATAGGTTATGAAGTGTGATCGTAAAGGGATCAGTCAGTATAGGTAAAGGGTGTGATCGTCGATGGTATAGAGGTGGACAGTCGATAGGTATATAGGGTGATCAGTCGTTGTATATGGTGTCTCTATAGCGTATAGAGGTGTCGTCATCGTATAAGAGTGTGACACAGTTACTGTATATGAGGTATCATCAGTATAGTATAAGGGTGTGATCATCGTATAGTGAATGAGTGTGTCAGTCATATAGTATAGAGTGTGTCTCAGTATAGCGTTAAGTATCGCAGTTGAAGAGGGTGTCAGTCAGTTAGTATTGTGTGATATCGTGGTTAAGGTGATCTCGTATGCGTATAGTGTACATATATAGTGATATAGGGTGTGACATCGTATGTAAGGTGGCATCATACGATATAGGTGTGATCAGTCATTGTTTGAGTGACAGTCGATAGCGTAATGAGTGTGATCAGTCGTATGTATATGAGGGATCGTCGTTACTTTTTTTTGTTCTCAGTAGTATTAGGGTCATCAGTATAGTTGGTTGATCGTCAGTATGGTATGTGTGATCAGCGTAGGTAATAGCGGTATATAGAGGTGTGATCAGTCAGTATAGCTGGTATATAGAGGTGTGATCAGTCAGTATAGCTGTATATAGAGGTGTGATCAGTCAGTATAGCTGTATATAGAGGTGTGATCAGTCAGTATAGCTGTATATAGAGGTGTGATCAGTCAGTATAGCTGTATATAGAGGTGTGATCAGTCAGTATAGGGTATATAGAGGTGTGATCAGTCAGTATAGCTGTATATAGAGGTGTGATCAGTCAGTATAGTGTATATAGAGGTGTGATCAGTCAGTATAGCGGTATATAGAGGTGTGATCAGTCAGTATAGCGTATTATAGAGGTGTGATCAGTCAGTATAGCTGTATATAGAGGTGTGATCAGTCAGTATAGGGTATATAGAGGTGTGATCAGTCAGTATAGCTGGTATATAGAGGTGTGATCAGTCAGTATAGGCGTATATAGAGGTGTGATCAGTCAGTATAGCTGTATATAGAGGTGTGATCAGTCAGTATAGCTGTATATAGAGGTGTGATCAGTCAGTATAGCTGTATATAGAGGTGTGATCAGTCAGTATAGCGGTATATAGAGGTGTGATCAGTCAGTATAGCGTATATAGAGGTGTGATCAGTCAGTTATAGGCGTATATAGAGGTGTGATCAGTCAGTATAGCTGGTATATAGAGGTGTGATCAGTTCAGGTATAGCTGTATATAGAGGTGTGATCAGTCAGTATAGCTGTATATAGAGGTGTGATCAGTCAGTATAGCTGTATATAGAGGTGTGATCAGTCTATGCTGTATATAGAGGTGTGATCAGTCAGTAAGGGTATATAGAGGTGTGATCAGTCAGTATAGCGGTATATAGAGGTGTGATCAGTCAGTATAGCGGTATATAGAGGTGTGATCAGTCAGTATAGGGTATATAGAGGTGTGATCAGTCAGTTTTTTAGGGTATATAGAGGTTGTGATCAGTCAGTATAGCTGTATATAGAGGTGTGATCAGTCAGTATAGCGGTATATAGAGGTGTGATCAGTCAGTATAGCGGTATATAGAGGTGTGATCAGTCAGTATAGCTGTATATAGAGGTGTGATCAGTCAGTATAGCGGTATATAGAGGTGTGATCAGTCAGTATACGTATATAGAGTGTGATCAGTCAGTAAGCGGTATATAGAGGTGTGATCAGTCATATAGCTGTATATAGAGGTGTGATCAGTCAGTTATAGCGGTATATAGAGGTGTGATCAGTCAGTATAGCGGTATATAGAGGTGTGATCAGTCAGTATAGCGGTATATAGAGGTAGTGATCAGTCAGTATAGCTGTATATAGAGGTGTGATCAGTCAGTATAAGCTGTATATTAGAGGTGTGATCAGTCAGTATAGCTGTATATAGAGGTGTGATCAGTCAGTATAGCTGTATATAGAGGTGTGATCAAGTCAGTTATAGCTGTATATAGCGTATGGTGTGATCAGTCAGTATAGTGGGATAATAGAGGTGTGATCAGTCAGTATTAGCGGTATATAGAGGTGTGATCAGTCAGTATAGCTGGTATATAGAGGTGTGATCAGTCAGTATAGCTGTATATAGAGGTGTGATCAGTCAGTATAGCGGTATATAGAGGTGTGATCAGTCAGTATAGCTGTATATAGAGGTGTGATCAGTCAGTATAGCTGGTATATAGATGGTGTGATCAGTCAGTATAGCGTATATAGAGGTGTGATCAGTCAGTATAGCGTATATAGAGGTGTGATCAGTCAGTATAGGTATATAGAGGTGTGATCAGTCAGTATAGGGTATATAGAGGTGTGATCAGTCAGTATAGGGTATATAGGGTGTGATCAGTCAGTATAGCTGTAATATAAGGGTTGTGATCAGTCAGTATAGCGGTATATAGAGGTGTGATCAGTCAGTATAGCGGTATATAGAGGTGTGATCAGTCAGTATAGCGTATATAGAGGTGTGATCAGTCAGTATAGCGGTATATATAGGGTGTGATCAGTCAGTATAGCGGTATATAGAGGTGTGATCAGTCAGTATAGCGGTATATAGAGGTGTGATCAGTCAGTATAGCGGTATATAGAGGTGTGATCAGTCAGTATAGCGGTATATAGAGGTGTGATCAGTCAGTATAGCTGTATATAGAGGTGTGATCAGTCAGTATAGCTGGTATATAGAGGTGTGATCAGTCAGTATAGTGGTATATAGAGGTGTGATCAGTCAGTATAGCGGTATATAGAGGTGTGATCAGTCAGTATAGCGGTATATAGAGGTGTGATCAGTCAGTATAGTGGTATATAGAGGTGTGATCAGTCAGTATAGCGGTATATAGAGGTGTGATCAGTCAGTATAGCGGTATATAGAGGTGTGATCAGTCAGTTATAGCGGTATATAGAGGTGTGATCAGTCAGTATAGCGGTATATAGAGGTGTTGATCAGTCAGTATAGCGTATATAGAGGTGTGATCAGTCAGTATAGCGGTATATAGAGGTGTGATCAGTCAGTATAGCGTATATAGAGGTGTGATCAGTCAGTATAGCGGTATATAGAGGTGTGATCATCAGTATAGCGTATATAGAGGGTGATCAGTCAGTATAGCGTATATAGAGGTGTGATCAGTCAGTATAGCGGTATATAGAGGTGTGATCAGTCAGTATAGCTGTATATAGAGGTGTGATCGTCAGTATAGCGGTATATAGAGGTTGTGATCAGTCAGTATAGCGGTATATAGAGGTGTGATCAGTCAGTATAGCGGTATATAGAGGTGTGATCAGTCAGTATAGCGGTATATAGAGTGTGATCAGTCAGTATAGCGTATATATAGGTGTGATCATCAGTATAGCGGTATATAGAGGTGTGATCAGTCAGTATAGCGGTATATAGAGGTGTGATCAGTCAGTATAGCGGTATATAGAGGTGTGATCAGTCAGTATACGTTATAGAGGTGTGATCAGTCAGTATAGCGGTATATAGAGGTGTGATCAGTCAGTATAGCGGTATATAGAGGTGTGATCAGTCAGTATAGCGTATATAGAGGTGTGATCAGTCAGTATAGCGTATATATAGAGGTGTGATCAGTCAGTATAGCGGTATATAGAGGTGTGATCAGTCAGTATAGCGGTATATAGAGGTGTATCAGTCAGTATAGGGTATATAGAGGTGTGATCGTCAGTATAGCGGTATATAGAGGTGTGATCAGTCAGTATAGCGGTATATAGAGGTGTGATCAGTCAGTATAGCGGTTTTATAAGGTGTGATCAGTCAGTATAGCGTATATAGAGGTGTGATCAGTCATATAGCGGTATATAGAGGTGTGATCAGTCAGTATAGGGTATAATAGAGGTGTGATCAGTCAGTATAGCGGTATATAGAGGTGTGATCAGTCAGTATAGCGTATATAGGTGTGATCAGTCAGTATAGCGTGTATATAGAGGTGTGATCAGTCATATAGCGGTATATAGAGTGTGATCAGTCAGTATAGCTGTATATAGTAGGTGTGTCATCAGTATAGCGTATATAGAGGTGTGATCAGTCAGTATAGCGGTATATAGAGGTGTGATCAGTCAGTATAGCGGTATATAGAGTGTGATCAGTCAGTATAGCGGTATATAGAGGTGTGATCAGTCAGTATAGCGGTATATAGAGGTGTGATCAGTCAGTATAGCGTATATAAGGTGTGATCAGTCAGTATAGCTGGGATATAGTAGGTGTGTGATCAGTCAGTATAAGCTGTATATAGAGGTGTGATCATCAGTATAGCGTTATAGCAGGTAGTGATCAGTCAGTATAGCGGTATATAGAGGTGTGATCAGTCAGTATAGCTGTATATAGAGGTGTGATCAGTCAGTAAGCGTATATAGAGGTTGATCGTCATATAGCGTATATAGGGTGTGATCAGTCAGTATAGCGTAATAGAGTGTGTCAGTCAGTATAGCGTATATAGAGGTGTGATCATCGTATAGCGGTATATAGGGTGTATCAGTCAGTATAGGTATATAAGTGTCAGTCAGTATGGTATTAAGTGTGATCATCAATAGTGTATATAGAGGTGTATCAGTCATATAGCGTATAGAGGTTGATCAGTCAGTATAGCGGTATAAAGGTGATCAGTCAGAAGGATATAGGTGATCAGTCAGATAGGTATATAGAGGTGATCATCATAAGCGTATAGGTTGATCATCAGATAGGTATAAGAGGTGTGATCATCATATACGTATATAGAGGTGATCATCAGTATAGCGTAATAAGGTGGTCGTCAGTATAGATATAAGTGTGATCATCATAGCGATAAGAGGTGATCATCATAAGTATATGAGTTGATCAGTCAGTATAGCGGTATATAGAGGTGTGATCAGTCAGTATAGCTGTATATAGAGGTGTGATCAGTCAGTATAGCTGTATATAGAGTGTGATCAGTCAGTATAGCGGTATATAGAGGTGTGATCAGTCAGTATAGCGGTATATAGAGGTGTGATCAGTCAGTATAGTGGTATATAGAGGTGTGATCAGTCAGTATAGCGGTATATAGAGGTGTGATCAGTCAGGCTTATATAGCGTGTATATGTAAGAGGTGTGATCAGTCAGTATAGCTGTATATAGAGGTGTGATCAGTCAGTATAGCTGTATATAGAGGTGTGATCAGTCAGTATAGCGGTATATAGAGGTGTGATCAGTCAGTATAGCTGTATATAGAGGTGTGATCAGTCAGTATAGCTGTATATAGAGGTGTGATCAGTCAGTATAGCTGTATATAGAGGTGTGATCAGTCAGTATAGCGGTATATAGAGGTGTGATCAGTCAGTATAGCGGTATATAGAGGTGTGATCAGTCAGTATAGCTGTATATAGAGGTGTGATCAGTCAGTATAGCTGTATATAGAGGTGTGATCAGTCAGTATAGCGGTATATAGAGGTGTGATCAGTCAGTATAGCTGTATATAGAGGTGTGATCAGTCAGTATAGCGGTATATAGAGGTGAGATCAGTCAGTATAGCTGTATATAGAGGTGTAATCAGTCAGTATAGTGGTATATAGAGGTGTGATCAGTCAGTATAGCTGTATATAGAGGTGTGATCAGTCAGTATAGCGGTATATAGAGGTGTGATCAGTCAGTATAGCTGTATATAGCGGTGTGATCAGTCAGTATAGCGGTATATAGAGGTGTGATCAGTCAGTATAGCGGTATATAGAGGTTTCTCCTCAGTCGCCGCCTCTCTATCTCTGGATGACAGTGACGTCGCTGCTCCGCATTGATCACTGAAGCCTTGAATAAGTGACGTCACATAGTCAGACATCAGTTCAGGAGCAGCCAGCCAATCAGAGTGCAATATTGGGAAACAGCACAGAGCAGCCGTCAAGAATCCCCGCCTTTAAGCCACAGTGACTCCGCCCACCCAATGCTTCATCATTTCACCCCTTTCTCTGTTTGCAGTTGAGCTTTCCCAGCTGTACTCCCTATTGTCTTCACGGCTCGGTCACACTGCGGACTGGTCCATTTGTAGAATACAGGGGGGGTTTCACTGCTTGGAGCGGGCGGAGAATAGGTGACAACGGATGTCATCAAACCACGCCCACTCCCGCCCCTGTCATTCTGCCTGCAAAACTGAGCGGGGAGAAAGCGTCACCTCCACTGTGCGGCATCATCTGTGCAGGTACGAGCTGTCTGTCTGTCTGCCTGTCTGTCTGTCTGTCTGTCAGTCATACATGCTAAATGTGCATGTTCTGCATCTGTACTGGGATAATACTAATAATAATCCTATTTAAAGGGATTTTCCACTTTTTCTGGAGGGGATCCCATACATCCTCCAGTGCCTGTTCTCTGTTGTTGCTCCAGTCTCTGTTTTTTGGCTGCAGCGGTGACATCATGGACTACAGCACACGACCGCTGCTGTCAATCACTGATTTTAGCTAATGTAAATGGCACAAGCTGCCGAGCTCAGTGATTGGCTGCAGCGGTGATCATTACAGCTGACACCACCGCTGCAGCCAATCACTGAGCTCAGAAGTTCAGGCTGTCTAGATTAGCTGGCTCAGTGATTGGCTGCAGCGGTCATGTGCGCTTTAGTCATGACGCCACTGCTGCAACCAATCACTGAGTCAGCTACTGTAGACGGCACAAGCTGTCAAGCTCAGTGATTGGCTGCAGCGGTGGTGTCAGCTGTAGTGACTTCTGCAGCCAATCACTGAGCTCAGAAGCATGCGCCATCTACATTACCCGAACTGCAGTGACTGTTGCTGCGGTCAATCACTGAGCTCGGCAGCTTGTGCCTTCTACATTAGCTGAACCCCAGCGATTGGCTGTAGCAGTGGTGTCCGCTGTAGTAACCGCCTCTGCAGCCAATCACAGAGTTGGGCAGCTTATGCCATCTACAGTAGCTGGCTCAGTGATTGGCTGCAGCGGTGATGTCAGTGTCAGAGAATTGGTGCTGGACCTGCGGAGGGTGAAGCAAAAATCCATCTTGGTTCTGACTTTTTGCCATTTTTGTCTGTTTTCTTGTATACAAAAATGTTTTCCTTCCCCTCCAGGCGCCATGTTGGTGAGTCTGTGGCAGGCAGGGGGCGCCCTGATCGAGGAGGCGGTGGGGGGCAGCCTGGCCTCTAAGGTTCTCCTCCCTTGTGCCTTCCTCCTCCTCATCGCTTATCTCTCCAAACTGGCGTTCAAGCACCTGCAGACGGTCGAGCCCGAGAATGTGGTGAGTCCGACATTGGGGAATTACTGGTCTGGGGGGCCCGTCTGCAATATGGGGCCCATGGTCCTCTGTGTGTGGGGACTGACTGAACCAAGCATGTTTGCAAATGAAAGGTCCCCATTAAACATAAGTGACAGCTGCAGTGTAAAGTATGGGGGACAGACAGAGCTGGAGTAGAGAGTGACTCCAGTTGTAGCTAAAATAGTAAAATATCCCAGTATTGATAAGACGTCTACAGTATTAATGGGGTCCGATCTTTTTTTCTTCAGGGGAACAGCGCCCCCCTGTTTTACATACCGCGTCTGGTATTGCAGCTCAGCCCAATCTATTTGAATTAAGAAAAGCTGCAATTCCAGACACAACCCATGGACAAGGGTGGCGCTGTTTCTAGGAGGAAAAAAGCAGACCCTTTGATTCTGAGTAATTACATTTTATGTATCTCTGGGGATGGCTGATAAAATAAAGAAATAGAGACTGGAGAGGCAGATTATAAGGAAGGAAGCTGAGGTATGAGGAGCTGTTTGCTGACCTCGGCACTATATGTCAGGGGTCACGTTGGAAGGTCACCAATACATATCTCCTTTCCTAAAATTCCTATATTTGGATTTTCTTCACCCCTCTGGTTACTCCTCCTGGCAGCGCTCTATATATCCTTGGTTCTTCCTGCACTTCTCAGTAATTTGTTCTTTCCTGTCTCCGCAGAGATACCCGCCGTACATCTCATCCCATATTCCTTTCCTGGGACACGCCATATCTTTTGGGAAGAGTCCAATTGAATTTCTGGAAAAAGCTTATGAAAAGGTGAGTGTGGGGGCGCGGGTGAGGGGGCCACAACTTGTGTGGGGGCCGCTGGTCAAGGTGAAGGGGGCGCGGGTTAGGAGCAATGACATGTGTAGGGGGCATGGTCAGGGGACCATAACATGTGCAAGAGGATGTGTGGGTCAGGCGCTGGTCAGGGGACCATGACGTGTGGGGAGCGCTGATCAGGGGGCCACCACATGGGTGATAGGATGTGCTGGTCAGGGGGCCTTAACATGTGTGGAGGGTGCTGTTCATGGGGCCACAACACGTGCATGGGGCATGGGGCCATAACATGTGTGGAGGGTGCTGGTCAGGGGGCTACGACACGTGCATGGGGCCATAACAAGTGCGAGGACACTGGTCAGGGGGTCATAACATGTGCAGGGAGACATGCAGGTCAAGGGTCTATAACGTGTGTTGGGGGGGGCTAGCACAGATCAAGGAAACACAAAATGT
Source organism: Allobates femoralis (assembly GCA_033576535.1). Lineage (NCBI taxonomy): Eukaryota > Metazoa > Chordata > Amphibia > Anura > Aromobatidae > Allobates > Allobates femoralis. The sequence continues at coordinate 550,879,804 of JARQOC010000005.1, forward strand.
GTGAGGAGGGGGCACAGGTCAGGATGCTACAACTTGTGTGGGGTTTGGGTCAGGGGGCAATGTCATGTGTGAGGTGTTGCGCCTCAGAGGACCATGACATGTGAAGGGGGGGTGTGGGTGTGGGGTCACATGTATGGAGGGGGCACAGGTCTGGGGCACGTCATGTGCGGTATATTACACTTGTCAATCATTAACCAGCTCATTCCCGGAGCCGGGCTGCTGACTATGTAGTGACTGCAGCCTGTAGTTGTTCACTCCGCTCCTGTCCCCGTGTGTCTCTATGGGGCTGGATGTAATCATCACAATTCTTGCCTTGTTTTTGTCTCAACAACGTTCTATCAAACTTGCTAAAAGTCCCCGCCATCGTCATCTTACTTCTCCTGTGAAGCCCTAATACTTTTTGAGCTTTTGGTTGTAAAGAACTGGAATTATATTCATATTTTCACACTTTCACCACAGATGGGCTCTTTCCCCTCCAGCTCATGGTGCCGGTCTCCCCTGACTCACGACTTCTTCTTCTTTCAGTACGGTCCTGTCTTCAGCTTCACGATGGTCGGTAAAACCTTCACCTACCTGGTGGGCAGCGATGCCGCCGCGCTGCTCTTTAACAGCAAGAATGAAGACCTGAACGCAGAAGACGTCTACTCCCGGCTCACCACCCCTGTGTTCGGCAAGGGGGTCGCCTACGATGTCCCCAACCCGGTAATGACCACCTGTCTGCTCTTCTATCACTTCTGTTTCAGTAAAGCTTTGTTTGATGTCAGTAACAACCCATCCAATCCCCACAGGCAAAGAAATCAAACCATAGATGTCCATAAATTATGGGTAATAATAAGAAATGACACAGGGAAAAAGTATTGAACACATTACTGAAATATATTTAATACTTCATACAGAAGCCTTTGCTGATGCTGAAGCTCCAGACGCCTCCTGTACGGAGACACTACTCCCTGCATTGCTCAGGAGATTTTGGCCCATTCTTCCCACAAACACTCCTCACATCCTGCAGGTCCTGTGGATCCTTCTATGATCTTGGAGCTTTAGTTCCTTCAACCAGCTGAGAGTTTCCTTGGCTGTGTGTTTCTAATGGGGTCATTGTCTTGGGAAATGTCCACCTTCGTTTCATCTTCATCATCCTGGTACATAGCAGAAGACTTTTATCAGTAATGTCTCGGTACATTTGTCCTTTCATCCTTCCTTCAATTATATGAAGTTTGTCAGTGCCATATACTGAAAAACAGCCCCAGACCATGATATTCCCACCTCCACACTTCACTGTTTTTGGTGTTTTTGGCGTGATTTGCCTTTTGGCCTCCAAATGTGTATTATGGCTTCCAAAGAGTTGTATTTTGCTCTCATCTGAGCAGACTATATTCTCGCAGTATTTCATAGGCTTCTCTAAATGTTGTCGAGCAGTGGATTCTTGACGGGCGATTGTACATACAGGAGTGTGCATATGGGAGTGTGCATATAGGAGTGTGCATATAGGAGTGTGCATATAGGAGTGTGCATATAGGAGTGTGCATATAGGAGTGTGCACACAGGAGGGTGCACACAGGAGTGTGCACACAGGAGGGTGCACACAGGAGGGTGCACACAGGAGGGTGCACACAGGAGGGTGCACACAGGAGGGTGCACACAGGAGGGTGCACACAGGAGCGTGCACACAGGAGCGTGCAGACATGCTATGGAGAGGGAGTGTATTACTTATTGTTTTCTTAGAAGCAATTGTACCTGTTGATTCCAGGTCTTTCTGTAGTTCTCGGCAGGTCGTTCTTGGCTGTTGGACGACTCTTCTGATGATTCTTTTAACTTTTCTGTTTGAAATCTTGCGAGGATGGTGAATGAAGTTCTTTCCACTTCCGGATTATGGCCCCCAAGATTTCTGACTCCAGTAGTTTAGATAGTCTTCTGTAACTAATGCCGTCAGTATGTTTTACTATAATAAGGCTGCAAAGCTCCTAGGACGGCTCACTGGTTTTACCCATCATGAGGTGTATCTTGTGTGGCACCTTGGTAATGACACATTATTATAGGCCATCAGTTGAACCAGTTGATATTATTTTTCACTAAATTGCAGGATTGATAAATTTCAGCTGGTGTCATGACTTTCCAGGGCTTTTTGCACTTCTTTCTTCATGTATTCAATATATTTTACTGAGTCATTTCTCATTATTACACATCACTAAACGTATGGACATCTATGGGTTGATTTCTTTGCCTGTGTGAATTGGATGGGTTGTTACTGACATCTGGTGAAAAATTCATACCAAATTCATACCATACCTTGACATATATATTTACTTAGAAAATTGGTGACGTGTTAAATACTTATTTCACCCGCTGTATAGATATCTTCTTAATTTTGACACATATAATTATTTCCCACATTCCCATCTGTCTTAGATCTTTCTGGAACAGAAGAAAATGTTTAAGACCGGTCTGAATATCGCTCATTTCAAAACACACGTACATATGATTGAAGAGGAGACCGTGGATTACTTCAAACGCTGGGGAGACAGCGGGGTTGGAAGTAAGGAGGATTCACATATAGAAGGATTGGGGGTGACACATTGCACTCGTACTTCATGTGTGGATCATATGAGAATATTCAGGATTTATTAATCAGACAGATTTACCTTGATTTTTTTTTATTTATTTATACCTAAAGTAGCAATAAGTAATTGAGATTGAGCCCAAACTGAGTCTGCCCAGTTAGTGGGTAATATGTACTGATCCTGAGTCACCTCCTGTATTATACTCCAGAGCTGCACTCACTATTCAGCTGGTGCAGTCACTGTGTACATACATTACATTACTGATCCTGAGTTACCTCCTGTATTATACTCCAGAGCTGCACTCACTATTCTGCTGGTGCAGTCACTGTGTACATACATTACATTACTGATCCTGAGTTACCTCCTGTATTATACTCCAGAGCTGCACTCACTATTCTGCTGGTGCAGTCACTGTGTACATACATTACATTACTGATCCTGAGTTACCTCCTGTATTATACTCCAGAGCTGCACTCACTATTCTGCTGGTGCAGTCACTGTGTACATACATTACATTACTGATCCTGAGTTACCTCCTGTATTATACTCCGGAGCTGCACTCTCTATTCTGCTGGTGCAGTCACTGTGTACATACATTACATTACTGATCCTGAGTTACCTCCTGTATTATACTCCAGAGCTGCGCTCACTATTCTGCTGGTGCAGTCACTGTGTACATACATTACATTATTGATCCTGAGTTACCTCCTGTATTATACTCCAGAGCTGCACTCACTATTCTGCTGGTACAGTCACTTTGTACATACATTACATTACTGATCCTGAGTCACCTCCTGTATTATACTCCAGAGCTGCACTCACTATTCTGCTGGTGCAGTCACTGTGTACATACATTACATTATTGATCCTGAGTTACCTCCTGTATTATACTCCAGAGCTGCACTCACTATTCTGCTGGTACAGTCACTTTGTACATACATTACATTACTGATCCTGAGTCACCTCCTGTATTATACTCCAGAGCTGCACTCACTATTCTGCTGGTCCAGTGATTGTATTCTTGTATTATACTCCAGAGCTGTATTCATATAACAGTTTAGTTGATCTCCTACACGACAAAACTGCTTTTTCCTAAATCGGCTGTAAAGACAAAAGCTTCCAGAATGAATATCTTGAGAATGCGATTTCTGTCCAGGCATTGAGCCAGCAGAGTTCGGCTCTGACACCTGCAGAATTGTGATTGCAGCTCTGGAGATTAAGCTGCAGATGATTTCTTTATGTTCAGAGCGGATCACTTTCTGGCTGTGATCTTTTCTATATACATTGTGCTGTTCTTTCTTTAGACCTGTTTGAGGCTCTGTCGGAGCTGATCATCCTGACGGCCAGCCGCTGCCTGCACGGGAAGGAGATCCGCGGTCTGTTAGATGAGAGGGTGGCGCAGCTGTACGCGGACCTGGACGGCGGCTTCACACACGCGGCTTGGCTGCTCCCCGGGTGGCTGCCATTACCGAGCTTCAGGTATCTTTTAACCAACCCTCCAGGTCCTCTGCTTCTACCCTTTGCCTCAGATCTGAGGTCACTGGTGTCCCGGGGTCCTTTCATGTTACAACTATCATAAAATGATGGCGCGTGCGAGGGCGGCTTTTAGATAGATGCATCTAAGCTGTATCTTCTAGCTCTGCTTCCTCCAGGGCGCTGGTGGGTGACATACATATATATATATATATATATATATATATATATATATATATATATATATATATATATATATATATATATATATATATATATACACATATTAGTCCCTATAGTGTGAATACATCATCTACCCTGTGATGCCTCCATTGACGTCAGTGTCTTATCTTCAGGCGCAGGGACCGAGCGCACAGAGAAATCAAGAACATTTTCTACCAGGTGATCCAGAAACGCCGACAGTCAGAGGAAACAGAGGATGACATGCTGCAGACCCTGATCGATGCCACCTACAAGTGAGTCCTGATTATATGTGACCGTATAGAGATCTGTCTCTGGGGATGAACGCAGAAAACTGCTGATACTGTCTAGATAAACTGATCCGAAATACTGCAGCTTTATACTACCGTATACGTACACTTCCTACTGTGAATCGAATACTTTTCAGCAGTTTCTTTATCATCACAGACATGATTACAATGACAGATAACACCTCCATATACACACCATTTACAATAGATGGTATCACAGCTCACCTCCTCCTGTACAATGACTGATAACACCTCTATATACAGTAGATAACACAGGATCCACCATTCACAATAGGTGATATCACAGCTCACCCCCTCCTGTACAATGACTGATAACACCTCTATATACAGTAGATAACACAGGATCCACCATTCACAATAGGTGATATCACAGCTCACCCCCTCCTGTACAATGACTGATAACACCTCTATATACAGTAGATAACACAGGATACACCATTCACAATAGGTGATATCACAGCTCACCCCCTCCTGTACAATGACTGATAACACCTCTATATGCAGTAGATAACATAGGATCCACCATTTACAATAGGTGATATCACAGCTCACCTCCTCCTCCTGTACAATGACTGATAACACCTCTATATACAGTAGATAACACAGGATCCACCATTCACAATAGGTGATATCACAGCTCACCTCCTCCTCCTGTACAATGACTGATAACACCTCTATATACAGTAGATAACACAGGAGCCACCATTCACAATAGGTGATGTCACAGCTCACCTCCTCCTGTACAATGACTGATAACACCTCTATATGCAGTAGATAACATAGGATCCACCATTTACAATAGGTGATATCACAGCTCACCTCCTCCTCCTGTACAATGACTGATAACACCTCTATATACAGTACATAACACAGGATCCACCATTCACAATAGGTGATATCACAGCTCTCCTCCTCCTCCTGTACAATGACTGATAACACCTCTATATACAGTAGATAACACAGGATCCACCATTCACAATAGGTGATATCACAGCTCACCTCCTCCTGTACAAGGACTGATAACACCTCTATATACAGTAGATAACACAGGATCCATCATTCACAATAGGTGATATCACAGCTCACCTCCTCCTCCTGTACAATGATGACATCCAGTCACAGTTGTGCAGTGTGGCTCAGATTCCTGCTGACCACGGTTCAGACATGATGGATTAGCTGACGTTCATTTTATTAACAGCGTAGGGTGTGCAGAGGACTCGGGGCAATAAGCATGTAGGAGGTGTGGGAGGAAACTTGGAAAAGAGTATTTTCCTCTTGGACCCTATGTCTTAGACGTTTCCACAGATGACGGTGCTGTCTCTGGCAGACAAACCCATCTAGGTAATGTGGGTCCCTGGTAGCGAACAGGTGGGTGCTCATGTGCAGCTCTCTCCATTGACTTCCAAAATGGCGAGAAAGTGTTTGCCAACAAACACGTAACCGGATCAGATCCCACAAATAATGATGGGATATTCTGACATGTCTATGATGAGAAGGTCTGAGACAGTGGCGTGACTTAAAGCTCATGGGGTCCCCGATACGAAAGCTCTAACAGGGCCCCTAATTATTACAAATCTTTAATAGGATTAGTCTTTCTATAGGCCAGAGACTTTTTGGGCCCTCTAGGCTCCAGGGCCCGGGTGCCATTGCAACTACTGCAGCTGTTGTAGTTATACCCCTGGTCTGAGGAATCAAAAACCCCCCAAATCAATCCCTCGTCACATTGGACTGTGTGAATGTGGCCGTGCTCGGGCTGATATCCTATACCCCCTCTCTAGGGACGGCACCCCCCTGAATGATGACGAGATCTCGGGCATGCTGATCGGGCTGCTCCTGGCAGGACAGCACACCTCCTCCACCACCAGCGCCTGGATGGGCTTCTTCTTGGCCAAGCACAAGTCTGTCCAGGAGCAATGCTTTGCAGAACAGAAGGCCGTGTGCGGGGAGGACTTCCCACCCGTGAACTATGACCAGGTGAGGGACTCGCTGCCACCCACGACACCGCGGACAGACAAAACCAGATCATTGCTTTAACCAACTTTTGTCTTCAGCTTAAAGATTTGCAAGTCTTGGATCGCTGCATTAAGGAGACGCTGAGGCTGAGACCCCCGATCATGACGATGATGAGGATGGCCAGGACACCACAGGTCGGCGCTCGTGCCGGTGTGAGCCGGCGGTTGTGTTCTCTATGGTGGAGATAGTGAAGGTGATTTTGGTTTGTTGTTCAGTCTGTTGCAGGATACAATATCCCTCCTGGACACCAGGTGTGCGTGTCCCCGACAGTCAACCACCGGCTGAAGGACACCTGGGTGCAGAACACAGACTTCAATCCCGATCGATACCTCCATGAAAATCCCGCGGCCGGGGAGAAATTCGCCTACGTCCCTTTTGGAGCAGGTACAAAAAATGTTTCACCTCCTTCCTGACTTGAGAGAAATATCTTACATGTCAGGTGCAGGGTATGGAGGGGGCTCAGGAGCCGAGTCCAGGCCATACAGGGGGGTCGCTATCTGTGTTGTACGGCCAACACCTGCCTCCAACCTAAATTAGCTCCATTTAGATGCTGCTGTTGTTTGCTCACATCGCCATGTAAATGGTTATATCCTGATGGAAATCCCTTAAATTGCCAATCGCACCCCCAAGGGTGCTGAGGGATTAGTTTAGTAGTCATTTAGGCCTTCTGAGGACCTAAAAATGCCGTCATACAATGACTGACTATCTCATCAGGTGATTCTGGAATGTGTGCCATTATAGATTAGCCAACTACTCCTGCAACTAATCACATCTCCATTGAGGGCGGGGGGCGCCGCTGCTGTATGGGGTGACTTGGCAGGCGCTGCAGCTGCTCGTCATCCCCCTGTGCGTTCTCTCCCCTTTTGCACTCTTTCTCCTGTGTACTCTCTCGCCCCTTGTGCTGTCTCTTCCCCCTGTGCTCTCCCCTTGTGTGCTCTCTCTCTTCTTGTGCTGTCCCACCATTGTGTGCCGTCTCTTTCCTCCTGTACACTGAAGAACCATGGCTCCAGCCTGTGTTCCAGAGTGGAATACAAATGGGAGGAAGTGCAGCAGATGATGGGTCCTCTCCCCAAGGGTATGATGGAGCAAACTCAGGTGCAGGCGATATTGAACGCCTTCGTTGCAGCCAGTGTTCCAGACAGCGTGTGGGATCCCGTCACAGATGTCCTATAAGTGATGTTGCTTTCTTTGACTGATCAACCAAACCTATGGGCTTGTTCACATTCCAATTTAACGGTAATTTAAATGACGCCCTATAGGTGGCACTATTTTCAAGAAACATTAAGACACATAGACTGGGTAGGGTTTTTAAATAGTAGATAGACATGCATTGCGGCTAAGGAAATACATTGAAAAATTGAGACACTCAGGGCATAAAAAAGGTGAGTTTTATTTAAGCCCAGCAGCCAGTGACAAGATGTATTACCTTGCTGGGTCCCTATCCCTAGCTAATGTAATGGAGAGAGGCATTAGATAGGGACCCAGCAAAGTGATGCACCTTGTTGCTGGCTGCTGGGCTCACACAAATCTGTCTATTCTATGCGCCATCTCAACTATTATGGCCACTTTACACGCAGCTAGAGGTAACAGGTTATCCACAGGTAACTTACTGGCTGCAGTGAAATTATGGAGACATGGTTCCATTTGTACACAGCAACAAGATAGAACCATGTCTCCATGATTTCACTGCAACCAGTAAGTTACCTGTGGAAAACCTGTTACCTGTAGCTGCGTGTAAAGTGGCCATTAAATGTATTTCCTTAGCAGTAATGCTGGTCTAAATTCCTATATTCAATGTTTGTATACCTGTTTCAGGGTGCAGTTGTTGTTTATTGACTTATGGTAGACTTCATGCTCAGTATGCAGTCATGGGCAGTGGGGGGGGGGGGGGTTGAAAATCGGCTAAGTCCCTAAGGTGGTTAAAGCAATACATTCAGCATTGCTGATCCGTACGGTGACGACATATTTTGGAATTGGGCGCCTTCATTGTCTTTCTTCTCCTTTCCAGGCCGCCATCGTTGCATCGGTGAAAATTTCGCCTATGTCCAGATTAAAACCATCTGGTCCACCATGCTGCGTCTGTACGAATTCGATCTCGTAGATGGATATTTCCCTACAATCAATTATACGACTATGATCCATACTCCCAACAACCCCATCATCAGATACAAGAGGAGAAAAGTGTGAGGAGGAGGAGGAGGAGGCTCCGCGGATTAGTTTTTACCCAATTGTACATTATGGGGGGGGTCATCAGGTGTAATTCCGACTGTACATTTTCTGTATTTTATATAATGAATGTGAAATATTAATGTATAAATTGAGGGCGTTCAGGGTTTTATTTTGTCTGTATGTCTGGACCGCTTGTAAATAAGTTGCATTAAATAATGTGTAATTCCTATATTGAGGCGGATTTCTTCTCGGGCCAGAACTGAATATTATGGATCTCCAGATTATGAGATATTAGGAAGTTGCAGACCCCCCAATTCCTCACTTGTGTTTTTTTTTCCATCTTGTGGCGCTCACCAACATGTATGGAGCCGAATTCGTCAAAATGACGCCCCGGTCCATGTAATTGGTGCAATTTTTCCTTTAAAGGAGGAGGCTTTTTCCTTGCTCTTTTTTTTCAGCTATTTTTGTGCAAAAAGTTGCAACTTTTGTAAATATGCTGCAAAAACAGGATGTGAGTTTTGGATTAGGTGCAGAAAATCACTCGGACGGTGTGAGGTGGTTGGAGGTAGTGGAGGTGAGTGGCAACAAATAAAAAGTTGTAATTGATGAATGAAATGAAAATATCTGAAATCTCTAGACCTCACCCTAAAAACAGGAAAAAAATAAGAGGTGCAAACAAATAGAAGCAAAAACAGGTGCAAGAGAACTGATGAATGGAGGCCTTAGTGTCCTAGCTTCAGGGTCGATCTCCTTTCCATACACCCTTTCAGGCCATGTGCACACATTGCGTTTTTGATACACTTTGGGGCAGATTTCTCCCAAACTCTAAAGGGAATCCTGATAGCAGCAAAGTGAATGAGAGTCCTGAAGGCTCCTGGACTCGTTGAGTATTTTATTCTTGCAGCTCGGAGGGATTCATCCCGACAGTGAAGAGCGGGCACTACCATGCTTGGGTGCACGGTACTCGTAACAAGCAATTCATACTGGCATGGGCGAGACTTGAGCACCTGAGTATAATGGAAGCCCATGGGAAACACGAGAATTCTTCAGAAGAATGCTTCAATTCCCCATTGACTTCCTTTATACTTGGGTGCTGCGTGAGCTGCTCGTTACGAGTACTGAGCACCTGAGCATGGTAGCGCCCACTCATCACTAATCATTGGTCATCATGGAGGGATATGTGACCACCCACTAAGCATAGGCCTTACTACCATAGCCATCCAGGATGATACAAGGCTCCGTTCTATTCACTTCAATAGGGATATATTGCAATACCAGACACAATACAGCCTCGGGTACTGATTGTGTTGTTTTTGAATATTGGACAAAGGCCCCAATCACAATACTTTCCAGGCTCAGCATGAAGGCGGCTTTCAATGACTGATGACCGGTGTGTACAGATTTGGATTTAGATCCCATTTGGTCTATCTACAGAGTAATACACTTATCAATATAGCATTTCTGTTATGTTGCCATCTTATAGTTTTTACTTCAGTGATGATGAGTGTTACACACCCTTTGATAAATTCGGCAGGAATTGAGATTGACGAATTAGTCCGGGGTACAGACTGGAGTAATTCTCAGTCCGTCAATGGGGGGCAGCACCCGGGCTAACCACTAGTCTCCTGACCTGAACTTATGGCCTCCCGTTGGACCATAAAATGTGTCCGTCTGAACCCGGACTTGGGCTAAGCTCACTGGACCAGTTAGATCGGATCCAGCACAATCCATTGTGCAAACAACTTTTTTGTCTGTTCTGAAATAATGGATTTCGTCAGGATCCGTTTTTCAACATTGGAGTCTATGAAGAACGGATCCGGTAACAGATCACTATTTATCTTGCATTAGAAACTGATCCAGTAAGAAAAAAACATCCTTTAAAAATGATAGATAAACAGTGATCAGTTACCGGATCCGTTCTCCCTAGACTCCAATGTTAAAATAACGGATCTTGCAGAGATTAGTTTTATAAGACGGACAATAAAGTTGTGTTTGCAGAATGGATTGTGCTGGATCCGATCTCGAGGATTACTGGACAGGTGACGGCAGTCTTTTTTTTTTATCACTTATTCAGGGGAGTGATTTTATATCTTTATTTTTTTGTAAAAACTGGTCACATTTGAAAAAGGCGATTTTTTTTTTTTTTTTGAATGAAGTAAAAGGACGTCCGCCTCTGAGGGCAGACCTCTCTAGACATACCAGGACCTGTGTGCAGGAAGGCATAGTGCAAACTGTGAAAAACAATAAAAGGAAGAAATATTCCCCACAGAGGTCAGCTTTGGAGGAGAAGTTGGAGGTCACCCATGGGGAACAGAATAAGGCCTTACCTAAACTGTAGAATTGATACCACCTTTCATTGTTAATGGGCATCCAAATCCCGAAAAGCTTCTCAGCCCCCTTCTCTCTTGTGCAGGCACCATACCTTCCGGTAGCAGCAGATGTGGTGGTCCGTATTACCCTGCTGGACCCTTTCTTCCTCTTTCGCTGGCACCATACATTCCGGTAGCAGCGAGTATGGTAGTCCAGACTTGCTCACAATACACAGGATTACCCTGCCAGACCCCTTCTCTCTCTTTCGCAGGCACCATACGTTCCGGTAGCAGTAGATGTGATGGTCCAGACTTGCTCACAATACACAATATTACCCTGCTGGACCTCATTCTCTCTCTATTGCAGGCACCATATGTTCCTGTAGCTGCGGTTATGGTGGTCCAGACTTGCTCACAATACACAGTATTACCCTGCTGGACCCCTCCTCCCTCTTTCGCTGGCACCATACGTTCCGGTAGCAGCGGATATGGTGGCCCGGACTTGCTCACAATACACAGTATTACCCTGCCGGACCCCTTCTCCCTCTTTCGCTGGCACCATACGTTCCGGTAGCAGCGGTTTATGGTGGCCCGGACTTGCTCACAATACACAGTATTACCCTATCTGACCCCTTCTCTCTCTTTTGTGGCACCATACGTTCCTGTAGCAGTAGATGTGATGGTCCAGACTTGCTTAGAATACACAGTATTACCCTGTCGGACCCCTTCTCTCTCTTTTGTGGCACCATACGTTCCTGTAGCAGTAGATGTGATGGTCCAGACTTGCTTACAATACACAGTATTACCCTGTCGGACCCCTTCTCTCTCTTTTGTGGCACATATGTTCCAGTAGCAGAGGATATGGTGGACCTGCCTTGCTCACAATATACAGTATTACCCTGCCTGTCTCGATGGAGCGGAAAACAGACGATCCTTCCCCTGAATTAACCGACCAATCATTAAAATGATGAAATTTATTTCAGAACTTTGACAAAATACCCAGAAAATTCAAAACTTCTACCATTACAAAAATAGGTCTCTACATATGATATGTTCAATCTGCAAATGCCGCTCGAGCAAATGTTCTCAGACATGACAGTCGTTTCCGCCTCCCGTTCCATAATACATAAAAAGTTCCTCTCACCCCCCCGCCCCTTGATAAATACGTATAAGTTAATCATTTAAATTAGAAATCCACATAATTTACAGGTCATCCAACGGCTGATTACAAAAAAATAATAATAATACACAAAAAGCTGATATACAGAGATTCACACTGCCGGCTCGTGTCCGATTGTTCTATGGGCGGATGTTGGTCCCACGAGAAGCACAACGCAGGGGAACAGAAGCAGCGCACCGGTACAAAAGGCAATTCAAGTATTGCACAAAAAAAGGGCATTATCTCCTTATACTGTAGTGCGTTGTGCTGTTTGTACTTGGCCCTAAGTAGGGAAGAAAATCACAGTTAGAAAATGCAGAGACCGTAGTAATAACAACTGGTAGTGCAAGTACTGGTAGTGCTGTAGAATTCCTATAATCCATATACTGGTAGTTCCAGCACTGGTAGTGCTGTAAAATTCCCAAAATCCATATACTGGTAGTACTGTAGAAATCCCATAATCCATATACTGGTAGATCCAGTACTGGTAGTGCTGTAAAATTCCCATAATCCATATACTGGTAGTTCCAGTACTGGTAGTACTGTAGAAATCCCATAATCCATATACTGGTAGATCCAGTACTGGTAGTGCTGTAAAATTCCCATAATCCATATACTGGTAGTTCCAGTACTGGTAGTACTGTAGAAATCCCATAATCCATATACTGGTAGATCCAGTACTGGTAGTGCTGTAAAATTCCCATAATCCATATACTGGTAGTTCCAGTACTGGTAGTACTGTAGAAATCCCATAATCCATATACTGGTAGATCCAGTACTGGTAGTGCTGTAAAATTCCCATAATCCATATACTGGTAGTTCCAGTACTGGTAGTACTGTAGAAATCCCATAATCCATATACTGGTAGATCCAGTACTGGTAGTGCTGTAAAATTCCCATAATCCATATACTGGTAGTTCCAGTACTGGTAGTACTGTAGAAATCCCATAATCCATATACTGGTAGATCCAGTACTGGTAGTTCTGTAAAATTCCCATAATCCATATACTTGTAATCCCACTATTGGTAATGCTGTAGGATTCCCATAATCCATATACTGGTTGTCCCAGTACTGGTAGTGCTGTACAGTTCCCATAATCATTATAGGCATTTTCCTGTTTTCTGGCATGGGACCCCTCCAGAACGAAGGAACATGTTTATCAATTGTGAGTTGCTGCCCTACAAGCCAATGTCCGACCCTTTAACAAGAGCCAACACATCAGGGTCAGCTTTTAATTAATATTTTCAGTGAAACTCTATACCGTACCTGACGGCACATTTCCTAATCGTTTCTGTAAGGCCTCGAGCCGCACTATGTAATCAGTGAGCGCCCGGTCAGGGTCGTAGTTCTGGAGATGGGAGCAAGGACTCAGATCAGAGGACGCATACCTGAGAGATGAGGAAGAAATAAATAAGGTGATGACTGAGCAAATCCAAAGTGATGGTTCACAACTCACAAATCTATACGGCCATATACATAAAAAGATGAACAAAATTATGTTCACACACATTCGTATACTGTGGCAGATTATTCCATCCTCCGTCCTGCTTAGAAAATGAGAATGTAGAGTAAAACGCAGCAGAGAGTGGTTCATGGCAGTTTGATAAATGTGTAATTAGGTCGCTCCTCTGAAAAAGCTCTGTGCGAAACGTACGTCGGGATCTGTGGGCCCCTGATTGGTGGAAATCCCTGTGATTTTTGGTATGCTATGTGTTCTCTTAATCTTCATCTTACGATGCGAACTAATGTTCTAGCACATTACATATCGTTTCTTTTTTGACACATTTATACCGCTATTTATTGTGGAGACAGCCCTATATACCACGCCCAGATCCAGATCATGGGTTTTATTATCTGATTAGTATTTTCCCCTTTGTTTACTGAGAAATAGATTCTTTAAAAAAAAAGGAGATTTTTGTGTACTCACCGTAAAATCCTTTTCTCTTAGCCTCTAATTGGGGGACACAGACCGTGGGTGTTATGCTGCTGTCCACTAGGAGGCGACACTAGGCAGAATCTGAAAAAGATTAACAGTGACTCCTCCTCTGCAGCATTACACCCCTGAAGCAGGAAGTGATTCTCCAGTTTTGTGCTAAAGCAGTAGGAGAGTTAACAGATAATAACAGTGACACAGGAAGTCTACGCAGGTAACCTGTGTAAACAAATAAAGTTAACAAGGTAAGAACCGCGTAACAAGGCCTGAATCCAAACAGGCACGTGTGTAAACAGTTAAGGGTTAGCAGAGTAACACTAGTACCACAAGGCCTGTAACTAAGCAGGTGCATGTGGAAAACAGTGAAGAGATAACGAAGTAATAATCGTATAACAAAGCCTGTAACTAAACAGACTCACAGAACTACAAGGCCTGGAACTAAACAGGCACAAGTTTAAACAGTTAACAGAGTGATAATAGGCAAACATGAGTAAACATGATAACCATGTAACAGCTGAGAAGCTATGTGAGAACTGTAGAAAAAGGCCCACAAGGGCAATAGGGTGGGTGCTGTGTCCCCCAATTAGAGGCTAAGAGAAAAGGATTTTACGGTGAGTACACAAAAATCTCCTTTTCTCCTTCGCCTCATTGGGGGACACAGACCGTGGGACGTCCCAAAGCAGTCCCTGGGAGGGAAAAAACGATGGAACTAGTAATGCCGAACCTGGTCAGCGAAAAACTATGTACCTACAGGAGGGCTGCTGCCTCCTGGAGGACACATCTACCCAGACCTGCGTCTGCCAAGGCCTGAGTGTGAGCACTGCAGTTACTTGTAGATATGTGTAGGCTGAGCCACCTGGTTGCCTATGACACCAATGTGCTGACGCCTGGAGCCGGACGGCCTAGGAGGCCCCCACGGCCGTAGTAGAATGTGCCCCGACACCAGCAGGAAGGGGCGGCTTTTTGAAGGTATAAGCGTCCTGGATGGTTGGTGAAATCCATCTAGCTATAGTAGCCTTAGAGGCTGACGTGTCTTTATATCGGACCTCTGGAAGAAGGAAGAGAGAATCCAACGTCCTAAAAAGGTGCTGTCCTGGATACATAGATGCGTAGGTCCCTGACGAGGTCCTACAATGTAAAGCCTTCACGACCCAATGGCCTGGAACCAGGCACAGAGCTTGCAGAGAGAGGTCCTCATTTAGGCGGAAGAAGTACCCCGCCAGTGGAAGAAAGGATGGGACCGGCGAAGGGCAACATTGTCTTGGTGTAAGACCAGACAAGGAGATTTACCTGAGAGTGCTGTAAGTTCCGATACTCTGCAGGAAAAAGTAATTGCCACCAAAAAACCACCACTGTTAGTATGAGAGTGCTAAGGGGAGTGACCCATAGAGGCTTAAGGGATGGTTCTTGTACAGCCGTGAGGAGAAGGTTTAGGTCCCACGGGTGTAGCGGCCTGTTGAATGGGGAAATCAAATGGCAGGCCCCTCGAAGGAAGTATTTTCTTGAGGTCTGGGAGCGAAACGTTTGTGGAAGAAGGTGGAAGGAGCTGAAAACTGCAATTGAGGAAACTGAGAATTCTTGGCAGGGATAGGGGCCAAAGTGAATGACCTTTAGAGGTGCACCAAGCAACCAAAAACAAATGTTCATGTGCGATGGTAAATGTTTGAGGAGGCTGGTTTCCTCGCTCTCATAATGTTCGCCACAATATCCTAAGAAAAAAACCAGCTAGGTTAAGACCCAGGTCTCAACAGACATGCCGTCAATACAGAGTTGAGGAATTCTGACGGTATAACCTGTCTTGAGAGAGTGAGTCTGGACTGTCTGGTTGGACATTCCGGCAAGCGCCATGATACGGCTGCTATGAGTGAGAGACGGAAACAGATCCATCCCTGGACTGGTGTGTGTGTGGTCCCAATGACTGTGGGTCATAAGACCTGGTCCTGAAGGCTGGAATCACGAGTACCTCATCCGGGGTTTCCTAGCATCGGTAGATTCATGGGACAACGTGAGGGTGTGGGAACCACTCCCTTGAGGTTGTCCCCTTGCGGGCGAAGAAAAAAACCACTTCCCGGTCATCTACAGCCAGCATGTGACCGGCTTATAGTGCCGAGTTTGTGGATTCCGCCCAGTGAAGTACATGATGAACTTCATCCGTTGCCTGAAGACTTCTGGGTTCCGCCCTAGTGACTGACGTATGTCACAACCGTGGCGTTGGCTAAAGGACTTCAGTGCTAGGACTATTTCCGGAATCTTCCACATATTCATAGGCATTTTTGACTCCGGGCGGGATCACTCGCCTTGTGTACTGTGATGGGGGACGCTGCACCCCATCGCGTCAGGCTCGTCATAGTGGTTAAACTGTTCAGCGTGGTGGAACGAAAAACCTTCCCCGTATGATAGAAAGAGTGGTCAGAGCCCCGGGGGGGGGGGGGGAAACCGCCTACTTCCAGAGGACAGGTGAAAAACTCCTGTCGAGTGATTGAGGTTCTTGTTCCTTGAATTGAGAATAGAGAGTGTGAAGGCGGTCTGAGATGCCGCTGTGAAATATTAAACTGTTGGAACCGGAGTATAATTGTGGAGGTTGTTATAGTGTGTACAGTGCTGAGACACTATGTTCGCAGTCCACGAGGATCAGAGTTTTGGATAGGCAGAACGTCCAAGTACGGAAGGATGATGACACCCCTGGAGTGAGGGGTAGTCATGACGTCTGCCCTGACCTTTGTGAGCACTGACGGAGCTGTAGTTGAATCGAAAACGGGGGAGCCACTAATGAAGTGTTCCTGTTTGAATGCAAATCTGATGAAACTTTCGGTCAGTAGCTGCATAAGAATATACGGGTAGGCGTCCTGTATATCTATGGGCGCAAGGAATATTAATCGTTCTTTGGAAGCAACTTAGAGTGGTGATACCATGTGGGATATGTTATCCGGACATGTTAGTTTAGTTGTTTTTGGTCCAGTACGGATCGTAATGTACCTCCCCGATTGGACCACAGATAGGTTGGAAAACGCTCTTTGCGTGATACGGTTACAGCGACTCCTGAAATGAGGAGAGGCTTTACAGCGTGGAAAAGTACTTGAGCCTTTACGCAGTGGGGACGATTTGGTCTCGGATGGGTGAGACTGACTCTGTCAGGATGCGCTACCCTTCTGGGTATCCTGGGACAGGTACCTGCGTGGCGACCGAGTACTCGTCAGTGTCGGTCTAAGTCTTGACCGACCTTAATAAATTCTGAAAGGAACGGTCGTCCAGGTTTGCACTGAGGGAGGGAGTGCCCTTGCCTCTCGTAGCATCTGAAGTTAACTTGTCCAGCTGTCCTTCGAACAGGTGACCTCTGAGGAATGGAAAAAACCGTGAGGGGCTTCTTGGAGACCACGTCCATTCTTCCCTTCCCGTACCCAGAGGGCACGTCTAAGGGAATGGCATTGTGAGCTGCTATTGCTGAGCAATTGGCAACGTGCAGGGCTGCGCACATTAGGTAGTCAGCTGAGGTGGCGACTCGAGTTGTTTGGGTCGTCAGAGTAGGGCGGCGGACGAGGCATTCAATATTGGTTGACCTGCTAATGCTGTGATGGCTATCTCTGCCCCGACTGAGCGAATCTTGTCTGTGTCAGTCTAGACATGAACTGGCCGAATGAATTCCGGTTGGAATGCAGTTTGCCGACAGCGCTTGAGGGATCGCCTGGCTGTGCGCTGAGGGAGGGAAATGCTTTGGTCTCCCATGGCATCTGAATGCAATGTGACCAGTTGTCTTCTGGACAGACGTCCCTGGATATGGGAGGCCTGTGAGAGACTGAGGCTACAGTATATCTTAGATCTTCCAATAGAGCGACAGTCTGGCGGCTCTAGGACTAAGGACGTATTGAGATCTGAGTCGTGGTTAAATTGGCCTTCTGAGGGCAGGACTGGTCTGCTGCCTGTAGCGCCTTTACTGTGGCATTATCGTCCACATTACGTCCTGTGTGGAGCCACAGTCGGGAGGAAGTATGCCGAGCCTCTGATAATTATAATAATATTTATCCATTCATATAGCGCTATTAATTCCATAGCACTTTACATACATCCAGAAATACATATATATGTATCTATATATATAATATATACACACACAGGTGTAGAGGATTTGAACTTGGGAACCCGCAGGTGCAAGGTCCATATCACTATCCTCCAGGCTACAATGCTTTGTGCTGCAGGGGAAAAAGCATGCAGAGCCGCAGCAGGGAGGGAGCCCTGCTTGGCTTCATTGCAGAGAGTGTGCAGTGTGAGATCCTGCGCCGCCAGTACAGCTGAACAACATGGCTGGAGGATTCGGGGAGGACTCCTCAACCCAGTATTCCCAGGGAAATCTGGTGAAGGGGGGCGACATATGACATGGAGTCTCTACCTCAACCGTGCCACCCTACAGTGGGAGTCGGGGATGAAGCATGTCAGATCCCATGACATTGATGAGGGCACTGCGGACACCGCAGACCGGTACCCCCCGGGCAGGCTACTGTACAGCCCTTTTCCCCTGTGTGCCTGCATGCTGCAGCAGGGAAGAGGTCCTGTGGGGCTTCCAGTGCTTACGGGCCCCAGTATAGTGGGGCTCCGAGCATCATGAGCGGCTGTACAGAGTACCCTGCACTTATATCTGAAGTGCAGGGATCTGTGCATTCAGTACTAGATGCGGGGAAGAGCCTTAATAACGCTTTATTATATGCTTATCCTGATACTGTGAGATTGCCCCCATCATGGCTGCAGTAGAGGGCTGCAGGGAAACCAGGAGGGGGGCGGAGCGTGCAGGGAAATGAAACTCTGCTCCACAGTGGCCTGCACGCTCCGTTCCGCCCCCTCCATGATGCTGTTCGCGTCATCCGGGGGCGGGGAAAGAGGCGGCGGCTTCGCTCTAGGCCGAAGCCGCGGCCTCTAGTAATGTACCCAGGCCGCAGATGGTGCTCGGCCGGCGCGGAGACCCGCGGAGGGACTGGAACGGACCCGGATCCCCGCGGTCCCCAGGTAGTGCGGCGCTGTCCCTCACAGGAGAACCCAGGTACTGGGTCTCCTGTAGCTCGGCCTGACACAGCTGCCGGCAGACAGAGGCAGCTGCTGGACCCCCGGCCATTATGGCGCCAATGTGGTGGCGGCTCCCGCCGGAGGACCCTAGGTCAGGGTCTCCTGGGACATGGCCATATATGCTGGTGCCGGCTTCCAGGGGCATGGTGCTGGCCTGCAGGGACATAGGGGGTCTGTGTTCCGTGGTAGTAGGTGCCTGCACCACTGGCATGGAGTCCTACGGCCCCCACCAGGAGCACACAGCAGGGCTGGGGCTCCTGGGATGTGCTGCAGCCCTGGGATGTGCAGCCTGGGATGTGCAGTCCATCAGAAGCACTCAGCATGGCTGAGGCTTCTGGATCACACTGCAGCCGACCTGTAGCCTGTGACCTGTGGTGCCTCAACCTAATGGTCCCACAGGGGTGATTAGGGAGGGATGCTGGCTGCCCCACTGCTGGTCCCTTGGCACCCTCAGGAGTACACAGCGAGGCTGTGAATCCTGGGTGTACTGCGGCGAACACGCTGCCGCTGAAGTCCATGGAGTGGCTCAGCAGGGCTGAGGACTCCTGGGGTGCTCCGAGTGCTGCACCTGCTGGCTCTACCTGCGGTGTCTCAACCTAAATGGACCCCAAAGGGGTATTTAGGGAGGGATGCTGCTCCACCATCAGAGGCCTCGTCCGTCACCTCGACCTCAACCCAATGACCCCAACAGTGGTGAAATGGGGAGGGAGGACCGATGTCTCGACTTCAACCCAGCGCCCCCAACATTGGGGGGCCGAGGAAGGAGCGGCATGTTAGGGGAAAAGTCTACCTCAACCAGGCGCCCCAACAGTGGGTAGCCGAGGAGGGACCATGCCGGGAGTCTCGTTAGAGACCCACTTTTCTTCTCCTTGAAGTAAAACATCAAAAAGTGAAAAAATTTTAGGAGCAATAAAATTTGTGTGTGCCTCCTACAAGACACTAAGCAAAAACTGGAGAATCACTTCCTGCTTCAGGGGTGTAATGCTGCAGAGGAGGAGTCACTGTTAATCTTTTTCAGATTCTGCCTAGTGTCGCCTCCTAGTGGACAGCAGCATAACACCCACGGTCTGTGTCCCCCAATGAGGCGAAGGAGAAAAAAAAATTCTATATTTCATGTTGCAGTTGAAAAAAAAATGTTGTTTTTGTCCCCATCTCCTTGACCATTGGTGAGTGTCTGATGCCTGTTTTTGTCCACAACGTTGCCAATGCTGCGGCCAATTAGTGAGCTCGGCGGCTCTGCCTGAGATGACGGCACCAGCCGCTTACAGCTACCAAGTGAGGTTATTGGCATCAGCACTGAGATCATGTCGCCAACAATGTGGCCAATTAGTGAGCTCGGTGGCTCTACCTGAGACGAGATGATGACACGGGCAGCATATCGCCACCAAGTGAGGTTATTGGCCGCAGCGCTGTCATGTCGCCAGCGTTGCAGCCAATTAGTGAGCTCAAGATGACGACACAGGCTGCTCAGCGCCACAGAGCAAGGTTATTGGCCAGGGCACTGACGTCATGTATCCAACACTGCAGCTAACTATGGAGCTTGGTGGCTCTACCCGCAATGACGTCTGGGGCCGCTTAGAGCCACTAAGTGAGGTTATTGGCTAAAGTGCTGATGTCATGTCGCCAAGGTTGTAGCCGATTAGTGAGCTCAGTGGTTCTTCCCAAGATGACGACACAGGCTACTCAGCACCACCAAGCAAGGCTATTGGCTACGGCGCTGACGTCATGTTGCTAATACTGCACCCAATTATGGAGCTCGGTGGCTCTACCCGAGATGACGTCACGAGCCGCTTGGAGCTACAAGTGAGGTTACTGGCCATAGTGCTAATGTCATGTCAACAGTGTTGAGGCCAATTAGTGAGCTTGGAGGTTCTGCCTGAGATGACATGGGACACTAAGCGCTACCAGTTGAGGTTATTGGCAGCAGCGCTGATGTCATATTGACAATATTGCGGCCAATTACGGAGCTTGGCGGCTCTAACCGAGATGACACCACGGGATGCTTATGGCTACCAAGCGAGATTATTGACGACAGAGGCATCAATGTGACGTCTGCACTGAATGCAAAGTTTGTTATTAATTCTGTATTGAGGAGACAACGGCTATGGAATAAGGTGATGTCCACAACATATACTACTGCTCAACTCGCGGGCAGACATTATCCATCGCAGATGACCACCATACTCTTGTATCCCTGTATATAGATCACTGGCTGAAGAATGATCATCATACCTGTGCTGGGAATTCACAGTGGACTGTGGGGAATCGAAGCCAGAGCGGGATCGACACGACGAAAGCCTCTGCTCCCCGTACATGTCCACGCTGCCGGCTGGATGATACGGGGAGTCCGTCCTCACCTCGTTCCCTGCGTGGGATGTTATATTATTAGAAGAATACAATTGATGGTGATACATATATATAAGTAAAAATTGCTAGCCCATAAATATAAATTTAAATCAATGCACCATAAATAATAAGAAATACACACAGTTATCTTTATCAGGGTAAGTGACTCCTGGAACACACCACACCCAACGCACGTTTCGTCCAGTGTTTTATGTATTTCTACTAGTTATTTAGCACTTGCTATTTATATACTGTATATATATATTATTACATTCAATTATATTTATTTACATGTGCGTTCTTTATGTGTAATTCTGTTTTTTCATTACTATTTACCTAGGTCTTACTATATACTATTCTCAGGAGTACCCACCTTTCTGTTATCTGTGTTCTTTCCCATGCAATTATTTTATGAAATATTTCATATATAATGTTTTGTTTTTTATAAATATTGTAATAAAGATAAACGGTATAGTTTAGACATGGTGTGGCAGCTTCTCTATTTTGTTTGGCATTTTATAAAGACAAAGTGACATAAAACCAAAATGTACAACATGACTACATTCACCAATCCACATATTCTCTGTGAATTACCAGACATGGCTGTATGTATAGGGGTGGGGTTCACTCCATGAGGCGGAGGATGTTACCTAATATCAGTGGGTTGCTCCATATCTCTAATCCTCCATTTTGCCAATTATAGGAACAGCTATGGGGGTTGACCTGACCCCTCCATCCCCACTTATTCCTTCTATGCTGCTACTCCCTCCCTTGCAGATATAGTCAGACATGGCCTTACCTATGATTTGCCCAAACCCATTTCGGTTGGCGATTCCTGTGGAAGGACTTATCGCTCGCTGCCAGCGTCTCACCAGAAACTTCATCCTGAAGGTGGAAAAAAATAACCAATCTTGAAGCTGCAAAGTTTGCATCCCAATGTCATCATGTAGTCAAATGTATTACCTGGATATCGCAATTGCCACGCGAGCCGCAGAACGGAAGCGAGTAAAGGCTCGGGATCGCTTAGTGATGACCTCCAGGTCGGTGTAGGACGGCTGCCCACCCATCCTGGCAATGAGCACCAGCGTGGCCTCCTCACACTCCTGGAATCCCCCCAGTAACAGTAGGAGGTACTTCTTCTGGTACACCAGGGCTTTCCTGAAGCTCTCCGACCGCAGGTACTTTCCATACACTCTCTGCAAAAAGGACATGTGGCTGGTAAGTGTCATTCATATTAATAACATAAACCCAGCGTGGTAACTCCAAAGGGATCCTACTGATCTGTAATGGTCTGGCTTCTTTACACAATCATTTCTGCAAAAGAAATGCTTCAGGTCCCATGGATATTTTAGTAAACAGCACTGGTAAGGCGAACAAAGGCAACGGGGATGAGACTGTCAGCAGCAAGGCTTTGCTCAATCTCTCGCCACTTATCAGCAGGGTCTGTGACCTTCGTTTGTAACAACATTATAACTCTCCCCAGTGCGCAGCCAAGTCTGGTCTTTGGACCTAAGCATTCCTCTCCAGAAGAAAGAAAACCGTCAAGTGTCACTTATAAACCCCATGTGTCACACACTGGACAATGGACAGAAAACTAAGGTGGCATCGGAGTGGGGCCATGGGTGCCACAGTCCCCGCGGGCCCTTCTTCACTTCCAAAAGCTGTAACTTTTCTTTTTATCATTACCATTTTGATGCTCATGCGACTTTCTTATTTGTTTTTATTCCATTTTTTAGGAACCATAAGATTCTGAGATTCTGCCATTTCCAATTCTTTTTGGTGCTCATTGTATGGGACAAATATTTTAGGATTTTATTAGTTTGGGCAAATATGAACGGGGTAAAATCAAAAAGTATTTTTTTTGTAAAGGTGGAAGGTTATTTATATATTTTTTAGTTCTTTTTACTTTAATTGTTTCCCGTAGGGAACTTGTATCTGCGATCACTTGTACTATTTTATCATATTGCAAAATTACTCATCTTGTATGAGGCCCGGCCACAACCTCTGAGCAAGATTCATAGGTACATAAACATGGGAATCAGGGGTCATTAGTAAGCTCCTGGCTATCATGACACCTCACATTTATGTTATTGGGGAAACGAAGTGTGATGGGAATCGGAAGAGATGGCTTCCATAATTTCTAACGTCTAATGTCACTGTAATAATGATTAGTGGCATCTAAGAGGTTAAACTGCTGTGATCAGAGCTACGTCCGGACATAGCAGATTCAGATTCCAGCTGTATAACACAACTGGCACCTGTGCTGTATGGAGCGGGCGCAGGTCCTGCACATACAGAAGCACATTAAGTAGAATGATTTGTACTTTGGTTGGAAATCATCTGACACTGGAATGGAATGGAATAGAATGGCTGTCAGACATGTGCAGATGGGGATTTGTAGAAAACTAAACAGTGGTCTCCTAATTTTTGCCAGAGCTGTATGTGGTATGTAATGTGGCTACTGACTGTACTGTAAATGGCCGGTATATATCACAGAGATGGTTGTCCTCTGGAATGTAAATCTGAGAGGTTCCTCTGGGACATGTAGTGCCACAAGGTTTAATACATTCAGGTCCATGCCATGTTTGCTGAGAAAGACATGGGTGTGATTGACGAAACACATCTCTCCACCTATGGGTTGTCTCAGACATTAAAATGGAGTCTGTGTTAGACATGTGGATAGAGAGACTGCAGCCAGTATGGAGATTGCTGGGCGGTGGGACAGAGCCTCTGTGTGAGGTCCTGGGAGCGGCTGACAGGAGTCAGTGTGTGAATAAGGCCCAAACCTCCTGGGAGGAAACCGGTCTGAGAACCTTGTGTCTACAGACTGGAGTGAGTGAATGGAGTCTGGAGATACACGGCAATTATTGGGAGAAGTGAACTGGGCACTAACCTGCTGCAGATTATTTGCGGAAAACGGCGGTGTCTGGAATCCGGTGCTCTGCTGGAGAAAAACTCTTGATATTTGCAGAAAGTAGCGGCACACGGATTGGATCCAAAAATTTCCGGCTTTTATTTGTGCATCAAGTTACAGGTGGTGCAGGGAGGGGGGGTGCTGAAGGTGCAACGGACCGTTTCGAGGTACCTAGCCCGTGGAAGAGGAGTACCTCGAAACGGTCCGTTGCACCTTCAGCACCCCCCTCCCTGCACCACCTGTAACTTGATGCACAAATAAAAGCCGGACATTTTTGGATCCAATTCGTGTGCCGCTACTTTCTGCAAATATCAGGAGTCTGGAGATACTTCACTGGGATACATCTGGAGAAGTGTATCCAAACCTACAGTATACGGGAGGACCCGTGTGTGAGTTAAACAGACTGTATAGAGTGAATGGACATTTATCTTACTGTAAAGCTGAAGGAAGGATTGTGCATTGTGTGGTTTATGGAGGACTGAATAAACCAGATGAACTTTTAAATGGAGAAGTGATTCCTTTCACAACCTTGAGGACCAGCAAGTGAGTGAGCAACCTTTGTTATAGGGAATGAACAGAGCAAATGAGAGAGTAACCTTTGTTATAGGGAATGAACAGAGCAAATGAGAGAGTAACCTTTGTTATAGTGAATGAACTGAGCAAGTGAGATAGTAACCTTTCTTATAGCGAATGATTCACAGTTGCCAAATGAAGCATGGGCAAAGCCAGTATCACAGGCACCATGGACCTGTGTTTGCCGAGTGCGGCCACTAACTATGGGGGGCGCTATAATAACAAGATCTCTCCTTCTGGACGAGAGCTAAACTGCATATGTAAGGGTGCCTTCACATTTGCGTATGGGAAGGCAGCGTATTGCTGCGTTCCCATACGCAGTCAAACGCATGCGCACTGCGTTCCTATGTTTAACATAGGAACGCATAGTGCCTGCGTTTGCTGCGTTCGGGTGCGGATGCGGACGATATCTGCTCCTTCCGGTGTCCAGCATCCGCACCCGGGACGCAGCATGTTGCATTTTTTTGTGCGCTCAGGGAGCTTGGACAATCAGCAAGCGTCCCCAAGCGCACAAAACATGCATTGTCTTCAATGGGTCCGCAGTGTTCAGCGCTTGACAGCGCGGGACAACGCTGCGGACCCATTGAAAAATCTCCCGGTGGCCGCCGGTGATGTCACAGGAGCTCACCGACGGCCACCGGGAGATCAGCTGAGCCAGTGCTGTCCTCCTCCTCCCCGCCGCCTGTAATGTGCTAGCGATGTCGGCGGGGAGAACAGCTGATGTGACAGCTGTTTGAATCTTCCCGCGCCGACATCTCCTCTCAGTGTCGGCGCGGGAAGATTCAAACAGCTGTCAAATCAGCTGTTCTCCCCGCCGACATGTCCCGGTGCTTACCGGCGGCGGGGAGGAGGAGATCTCCGGCGCTGAACTCCTCCTCCGGCCCGCCCCGGACAGCGCCGATTGGCTGCCGGGCTCCCTAGTGATGCGTCCGCAGGCGGACATTATCCGCTGCGGACACATCATTTCAACACTGCTTTTGACAGCGTTTGTGTCTGCATGCCATCAGCATGCAGGCACAAACGCTAATGTGAAGCCAGCCTAAAGGAGCCTTAGTTATTCCCAATCAGCCCCCTGCAGTGTCCTGAATTTTCCCACATCTACCTTCAGAGCTGCGTTGTCCGTGTCTCGCCCGATGTCTCTCTGCATGCTTTCGTTTCTCAGCTCGGCCTTCACTTTGGAAAGTTCGGCCTCCATCTGTTTTAGAGACTTGTGCAGGTTCAGCTTCTCTTTATTCCAGGTCTCTCTTTCTTCAGTAAATGAATCTATGTTCAAGGTATGATCCCAGCTTGACGGAGAGGACTGCGGGAGAGAAAGAGGAGCCGTCAACACTTGGAGTCAAGAGGGTAGAGAAGAATTAATAATAATAAATCATAAAAAATCTTTATTTATATAGTTATTAAAAAAGAAGCACAATAAGCACATAAGTTAAATATGATCGTTGCTAGTGGCCTAGGTTAGTAGCAGGAATATTGCTGGTGTTCTTGAGTGGATGAGTTGATTATTGCTTCCCTGGTGGTCTAGGGGTAATGAAGTTGCCTGGTATCTCCTTAAGCTCGATGATGATGTTTAGCTCCCCCGTAACTGATCATACAGAAAAAGACAGACATGTGAGGCTGGGCCTTAAGCTCCCGTCACACACAACGACGCACCAGCGATCCGGACAATGATAATGATCCTATAGGGATAGTTGGTGCGTCGTTACCTGGTCGCTGGGGAGCTGTCAAACAGGCAGATCTCCCAAGCAACCAAGGACCCAACTCCACATCATTGGTAACTGATAAATAGCGGGTATCTAGGCAGCGCGTGCTGCCTGGATACCCGGTGTTTATCACGGTTACCAGCCTGTGAGATCGCTGATCTCTTGCGGTCACACGCAGCGATGCGTGCTGACCAGCAGGAGACCAACGACCTAAAAATGACCCAGAGCACTTTGTAACGATCAGCGATCTCACAGCAGGGGCCTGATCGCTGCTAAGTGTCACACGTAGCGAGACCGTTAGCGAGATCGCTGTTACGTCACAAAACCTGTGACGTTACAACACACTCGCTAATGATCTCGTTATGTGTGACGGGGGCTTTAAAGAGGACCTGTCACCCCCTGGTACTTGGCAAACTGAATGCAGCACTGAATGCAGCGTGTCTGCTGCATTCAGGGAAGGGGTCCCCCATGTCTCCAGCCCCCCTGTAAGCTTTAAAAAAAGACTTTAGAAACCTCACAGTTAAGAGGTTGCCAGGGTGGGATCTGATTAAGAGGTCATCGCTGCTGGCACAGCCCTCCAGCCTCCTCCTTGTGTGTTCCACCCCTTCTGTGTGTCTGCAGCTGCCTCCTGTTTTGCTGGGTCTGCCCTCCTCCTCTTCTCCTGCTCTGTGTGATGTCAGGAGCAGAAGAGGAGGGCAGACCCAGCAGAAGAAGAGGCGGCGAAGGACACATAGAGGGGGTGGAACACACAAGGGGGAGGCAGGGAGGGCTGTGCCAGTGGCCAGGACCTCTTAATAAGATCCAACCCAGGCGACTTCTTAACTGTAAAGTTACTAAAGTCTTTTTTAAAGCTTAGGGGGGGGCTAGAGATATGAGGGACCCCTTCCCTGAATGCAGCAGACACTGACCAGGGGGGTGACAGGTCCTCTTTAATGATGTGAGCATGAACATGATGCCTGATCACTGAGGGGAGCTTGGGGAACTTTCCCATCTTGTAACTTGGCATCACCCCTCACATGTCCCTAAATACAGCAGTGTCATAGCTCGAAGTTTATATTCCAGGGCAGTGTGTCAGCAGGATTGTGTCGCTATATCACAGCTGGTATATACTTCCTACCAGGCACCTACATGGTCTCCGGAGCCGTCCCGTGCCCTGTGATGGGCGACCTCGCCCTCCAGCCTGAGGACGGCGTTCTGCAGCTCGTTCTTCTCGTTGGTTAATCTGCTGACGTATCCGGTCAGCTCGGCGTTCTGCGTCAGCAGCTTCTCCGTCAGCGTGTTTCCTGACATACCCGGCGGGAACACCAGATTCTGGAAAGGCAAGACGCAATCACAATGTGGGGAAACGTTAGCATGATGGAAATATACAAAATAAATTATTCTAGTACTTTTAAAACTCCTGTGAAAGTAAAACGACCTTGCTTCCATTTTGAGGATGAAAAACCCCTCCTGACCTAGCTGTGATTGAGCGAAACGCAGCAGGAGCACGGATGTCTCTATGCCCTGGATCCAGGTTTATAGCTCACCCATATAGAGAAAATGTCTTTAATCAAACCCATCGGGTGGAAGTTGTTTCCCTTTTTCGACTCCATTTCCTATATGACCAAACGCCGCTGGTATAAATGTATTTATTGTCTTACCTGTCCCTGCACTGACAACGTGGACACTTGCTCCAGCTGACTCATCACCTCTTTGATGGCGTTTTGTGACCAAGCAAAGTCATTATCATCTGAAGTGTCAAACGTCGCCCTTCAATAGAGAAAACCAATATAGAGGTGTGACTACGAATACATCCAACATGCTAAATTATGTAGAAATATGAACCTAATGAGGCCGTATTAGTATGAGAAAGAAAAGTGGTGAAACTAACACATGGCTGCTCATCAGACGATCTGCTGCCAATACATCCGGTAGATCTAGGACTTACACGCAGGAATGCTTTCGTCTCTGCTTGTCAGCATCTCATGACTGAAAGAAGCTGGGCGAAACACGTGTTGGGGTGGAGGGACACTCTGCCTGGGAATCTCTATGTTACAAAGGGATCACTCCTGTTTCCTCTGGTTGTGATACATATACCACAACTATAGTAAATAAGACTGATCCCTAGGTTGCAAATAGATGCCAAGGTAAAATGTCCCTCCAACCCGACCCACGTTTCACCCAGCTTCTTCTGGGGTCGTGAAAAGGGACATTCTGCTAGGGACACCTGTTCATTGTAACTCATTTGTTCATTTATACTAACTGATTTTCTAACATACTGGGAGCGGGCAAGGGGATCAGCGATGCCTCACGGGAATCCAGAGGAACACAGGTGCCAGGTACAAATGGCTGGATACCATTCAGTAGCAATAGCAAACGAAGAAGTAAAGTTCCAGCACCTTTGCTTTAAACTGCAGCTTCTCTTAATTTTCTCCTTATTTTACACTAAAAGCTCCTCTTTCTCTCCTCCTTGCTTTACACTGCAAATGCTTTTTCTTTCCCCTTGCTTCACATTGTAGCTGCTCTTTCTTTTCTCCTTCCTTTACACTGCAGATGCTCTTTGTTTCCTCCTTGCTTCACACTGCAGCTCTTCTTTCTTTCCTCATTGCCTTACACTGCTGCTCCTTCTTCTCTCGTTCTTGATTTACACTGCAGCTGCTCTTTCTTTCTTGCTTTACACTGCAGTTCCTCTTTCTTTCCTGTGTGCTTAACACTGCAGCTGCTCTCTTTCCTCCTTTCCTTACACAGCAGCTCCTCTTTCTCTCCTTCTTGCTTTACACTGCAGCTGCTCTTTCTTTCTTGCTTTACACTGCAGCTCCTCTTTCTCTCCTTCTTGCTTTACACTGCATCTCATCTTTTTTTCCCCTGTGCTTTACATTGCAGCTGCTCTCTTTACACTGCAGTTCCTCTTTCTCTGCTTCTTGCTTTACACTGCTGCTCCTCTGTCTTCCCCTATCCTTTACACTGCAGCTGCTCTTTCTTTCTTGCATATCACTGCAGCTCCTCTTTCTCTCCTTCTTGCTTTACACTGCAGCTGCTCTTTTTTTCTTGCTTTACACTGCAGCTCCTCTTTCTCTCCTTCTTGCTTTACACTGCAGCTGCTCTTTCTTTCTTGCCTTACACTGCATCTCATCTTTCTTTCCTCTGTGCTTTACACTGCAGCTGCTCTCTTTACACTGCAGCTCCTCTTTCTCTGCTTCTTGCTTTACACTGCAGCTCCTCTTTCTTTCCGCTGCTTTACACTGCAGCTGCTCTTTCTTTCTTGCCTTACACTGCAGCTCCTCTTTCTCTCTTCTTGCTTTACACTGCAGCTGCGCTTTCTTTCTTGCATTACACTGCAGCTCCTCTTTCTCTCCTTCTTGCTTTACACTGTAGCTGCTTTCTTTCTTGCTTTACACTGCAGCTCCTCTTTCTCTCCTTCTTGCTTTATACTGCAGCAGCTCTTTCTTTCTTGCCTTACACTGCATCTCCTCTTTCTTTCCTCTGTGCTTTACACTGCAGCTGCTCTCTTTACACTGCAGCTCCTCTTTCCTCTGTCCTTTACACTGCAGCTGCTCTTTACACTGCAGCTACTCTTTCTTTCCTCCTTGCTGTACACTGCAGCTACTCTTTCTCTCCTCTGTCCTTTACACTGCAGCTGCTCTCTTTACACTGCAGCTACTCTTTCTTTCCTCCTTACTTTACACTGCAGCTACTCTTTCTTTCCTCCTTGCTGTACACTGCAGCTCCTCTTTCTTTCCTCCTTGCTTTACACTGCAGCTCCTCTTTCTTTCCTCCTTGCTTTACACTGCAGCTCCTCTTTCTCTCCTCCTTGCTTTCCACTATTCTATATTTCCTGTACTGAGAAAGTGGAAATATCTTTTACAAACTTATCTTGTGTATATAAGGAGGTGACGGTCTATGTAGGCGCCATGATTTTTGGTAAGCTGTCTCCCATTTGAATTTGTGATGGATGATAACCAATCATGTGAAGTAACAGGTGTACATGGTTTCACATAATGGAATAGGTATATGAGGATGCTTTTATGTATTGTTTCTATGTCTATGATTAGGATCTTTGTTTGAAGCATGTCAGGCGTTTAGGGGCTGCGTCCCCACATGATGTTTTATTCTTCACATGGTGCTGGATCTGTTCTCCTTCCTTTGCTATAACTGAGATTCTACATTGTACTTTGTACTGTGATGGTGTTCAGGCTGTGCTGTGGATATTTATTGGTCATTACATGCAGGAATGCACTTCACTTATTGCTTAACCCTTTCCTTTGTTCCCTCAAGGGAAGTTTTCCCTATTTTAATCTTCCCTCTTTATGTGTATTCTAATAAAGATATTATTTTATTTCAATTCCTGTATAATCTTTTTGTAAGTTAGGGATCGCTCCTATTTCCTATGGATGTGGTAGATATTCATCAGTATCATGCACCTGTTATGAAAAAAAACAAACTGTATTTTTTTGGACCTTGTGATTAAATTTATCAATAATATATAACATGATGTATCTGGAAGACGAATCATAATTGTGAAAGAAAAGATATGCGATGCATTAAAGGGACGGGCTCACATGGGCCACTTCACGGGTGGCGCTGGTCAAGCGCCAATATGGCAGTCAAGTGAGCTTATGGCCCAATATGGCGGTCAAGTAACCTTATGGCCCAATATGGCGGTCAAGTAACCTTATGGCCCAATATGACAGTCAAGTGACCTTATGGCCCAATATGGCGGTCAAGTGACCTTATGGCCCAATATGGCGGTCAAATGACCTTATGGCCCAATATGGCGGTCAAGTGACCTTATGGCCCAATATGGCAGTCAAGTGACCTTATGGCCCAATATGGCAGTCAAGTGACCTTATGGCCCAATATGGCAGTCAAGTGACCTTATGGCCCAATATGGCAGTCAAGTGACATGGCCCAATATGGCAGTCAAGTGACCTTATAGCCCAATGTGGCGGTCAAGTGACCTTATGGCCCAATATGGAAGTCAAGTGAGCTTATGGCCCAATATGGCGGTCAAGTGACCTTATGGCCCAATATGGCGGTCAAGTGACCTTATGGCCCAATATGGCAGTCAAGTGACCTTATGGCCCAATATGGCAGTCAAGTGACCTTATAGCCCAATATGGCGGTCAAGTGAGCTTATGGCCCAATATGGCGGTCAAGTGAGCTTATGGCCCAATATGGCGGTCAAGTAACCTTATGGCCCAATATGGCGGTCAAGTAACCTTATGGCCCAATATGACAGTCAAGTGACATTATGGCCCAATATGGAAGTCAAGTGACTTTATGGCCCAATATGGCGGTCAAGTGACTTTATGGCCCAATATGGCGGTCAAATGACCTTACGGTCCAATATTGCGGTCAAATGACCTTACGGCCCAATGTGGCGGTCAAGTGACCTTACGGCCCAATGTGGCAGTCAAGTGACCTTACGGCCCAATATGGCAGTCAAGTGACCTTACGGCCCAATATGGCAGTCAAGTGACCTTATGGCCCAATATGGCAGTCAAGTGACCTTATGGCCCAATATGGCGGTCAAGTGACCTTATGGCCCAATATGGCAGTCAAGTGACCTTATGGCCCAATATGGCAGTCAAGTGACCTTATGGCCCAATATGGCGGTCAAGTGACTTTATGGCCCAATATGACAGTCAAGTGACATTATGGCCCAATATGGAAGTCAAGTGACTTTATGGCCCAATATGGCGGTCAAGTGACTTTATGGCCCAATATGGCGGTCAAATGACCTTATGGCCCAATATTGCGGTCAAATGACCTTACGGCCCAATGTGGCGGTCAAGTGACCTTACGGCCCAATGTGGCGGTCAAGTGACCTTACGGCCCAGTGTGGCAGTCAAGTGACCTTACGGCCCAATATGGCAGTCAAGTGACCTTACGGCCCAATATGGCAGTCAAATGACCTTACGGCCCAATATGGCAGTCAAGTGACCTTACGGCCCAATATGGCGGTCAAGTGACCTTACGGCCCAATATGGCGGTCAAGTGACCTTACGGCCCAATATGGCGGTCAAGTGACCTTACGGCCCAATATGGCACTCAAGTGACCTTATGGCCCAATATGGCAGTCAAGTGACCTTATGGCCCAATATGGCAGTCAAGTGACCTTATGGCCCAATATGGCAGTCAAGCAACCTTATGGCCCAATATGGCAGTCAAGTGACCTTATGGCCCAATATGGCAGTCAAGTGACCTTATGGCCCAATATGGCAGTCAAGTGACCTTATGGCCCAATATGGCGGTCAAGTGACCTTATGGCCCAATATGGCGGTCAAGTGACCTTATGGCCCAATATGGCGGTCAAGTGACCTTATGGCCCAATATGGCGGTCAAGTGACCTTATGGCCCAATATGGCGGTCAAGTGACTCTATGGCCCAATACGGTGGTCAAGTGACATTGAAACCCTGCTGGGGCGATCATTGGTGCTTCTAAATGAGTTGATGGGTCACATTCCTCTCTGTTCGTTCATTATTATTATTAGAGAACTAACACATGTAGCAGTCTCTCACCTTCGCGTGGCTTTGGATGCCAGCTGTCTCAGCTTCGAGGAGACCTGTTGGAGCTTCCGTCTGATAGCGTCCATGTTGAATTCGGCTCCGTCCGCACCAGGATCTCCATTCATTGTACTGAGAGGGTCCGGGCACAAAATATTTGGGATGCTCCCTGTTGTCTGGTGGAGCTCCCTTCTTGCTTGGTCAGTAGAGGTATAAATTGCGGCCTGTAACAAAAAAACTAATTTTGTAACCAGTCACTTTATATAGGTCTCAATGGGAACTTCATAAATGTCAGTACCGAAAGCTCACCGGCATGTATCGTAATAAGTAAATATATTATGCCCCATTAGATATATATAATGCAGAGTAATGTCCCTTATAGATGGGCGGCATGGTGGATTAGTGGTTAGCACTGGGTCCTGGGTTCAATTCCCACCAAGGCCGACATCTGCAAGGAGTTTGTATGTTCTCCCCATGTTTGCGTGGGTTTCCTCCGGGCACTCCGGTTTCCTCCCACATTGCAAAGACATAGTGAAAGGATATTTAGATTGTGAGCTCAATGGGGACAGTGTTGCAAATGTATGTAAAGTGCTATGGAATTAATAGCGCTATATAAATGAATAAATATTATATTTTATTATTATTATTAGTAAAGGATTATAGCAACATTCCATAACAGATTCCTTAGGCTGGCAACAAATTGCATTGTTGATGTTACTTAAGATTTTTGAGGCAGAATTTTGTCAAAAACAGTTGTAAATCTTCAAGATCAGCTGTTCTGTGCAAAAAAGGAGAATTTTGTGTACTCACCGTAAATTCCTTTTCTCTTTGCCTCTAATTGGGAGACACAGGACCATGGGTTATAGCATTCTGCCACTAGGAGGCGACACTAAGCAATTAACAAAATAAGCACAGTGGCTCCTCCCTGCAGTATATAACCCCCTGACTGGCACACTCTAGCCAGTTTTGTGCTAAAGCAGTAGGAGTAATAACTACAGAAGCCGAAAAGGCAAACAAGGAAAAAACTCAAGAAGGCTCAATAGGCCCAGGGAGGGTGCTGTGTCCCCCAATTAGAGGCTAAGAGAAAAGGAATTTACGGTGAGTACACAAAATTCTCCTTTTCTCCTTCGCCTCATTGGGGGACACAGGACGATGGGACGTCCTAAAGCAGTCCCTGGGTGGGAACCAGAACATCCCAACTGAAAAACACAATCTACAGGCTAGCAACCGCTGCCTGCTGGATGCGTCTACCCAGACTCGCATCCGCCGAAGCCTGAGTGTGCACTCGATATTGCTTTGTAAAGGTGTGCAGACTGGACCAAGTGGCCGCCTTGCACACCTGCTCAGCCCAGGAGGCACCCACCGCACGAGTGGAATGAGCACGCAAACCTGCAGGAACTGACAGGTTGCGCAAAGAATATGCTTCCTGAATGGT
>JARQOC010000005.1:550914536-550945662 GCA_033576535.1 Allobates femoralis
CCCCAGTCTCCATCCCCAGTCTCCCGTCCCCAGTCTCCCGTCCCCAGTCTCCCGTCCCCAGTCTCCCGCCTCCAGTCTCCCGCCCCCAGTCTCCCGTCCCCAGTCTCCCCGTCCCCAGTCTCCCGTCCCCAGTCTCCCGCCTCCCGTCCCCAGTCTCCCGCCTTCCGCCTCCCGTCCCCAGTCTCCCGTCCCCAGTCTCCCGTCCCCAGTCCCCAGTCCCCAGTCTCCCGTCCCCAGTCTCCCGTCCCCGGATCCAGTCCCCCGCCTCCAGTCCCCGCCTCCAGTCCCCAGTCTCCCGCCTCCAGTCCCCAGTCTCCCGCCTCCAGTCCCAGTCTCCCCGCCTCCAGTCTCCTGCTCCCGTCCCCAGTCTCCCGTCCCCCGCCTCCAGTCCCAGTCTCCCGTCCCCAGTCTCCCGTCCCCCAAACCCCGCCTCCCATATCCCGTCCCCAGTCTCCCGTCCCCAGTCTCCCGCCTCCCGTCCCCCAGTCTCCCGCCTCCCGTCCCCAGTCTCCCGTCCCCCGCCTCCAGTCCCCAGTCTCCCGACCCCAGTCTCCCGACCCCAGTCTCCCGTCTCCCGTCCCCAGTCTCCCGCCTCCCGTCCCCAGTCTCCCGTCGCCCGTCCCCCATCCCCAGTCTCCCGACCCCAGTCTCCCGACCCCGTCTCCCGACCCGTCTCCCGACCCCGTCTCCCGCCTCCCGTCCCCAGTCTCCCGCCTCCGTCCCCAGTCTCCCGTCCCCCGCCTCCCGTCTCCAGTCTCCCGTCCCTAGTCTCCCGCCCCAGTCTCCCGACCCCGTCTCCCGTCCCCGTCTCCCGCCTCCTGTCCCCGTCTCCCGCCTCCCGTCCCCAGCTCCCGCCTCCCGTCCCCAGTCTCCCGCCTCCCGTCCCCAGTCTCCCGTCCCCCGCCTCCCGCCCCCAGTCTCCCGTCCCCAGTCTCCCGCCTCCCGTCCCAAGTCTCCCGCCTCCCGTCCCCAGTCTCCCGCCTCCCGTCCCCAGTCTCCCGCTTCCCGTCCCCAGTCTCCCGCTTCCCGTCCCCAGTCTTCCGCCTCCCGTCCCCAGTCTCCCGTCGCCCGTCCCCCATCCCCAGTCTCCCGTCCCCGTCTCCCGACCCCGTCTCCCGCCTCCCGTCCCCAGTCTCCCGTCCCCAGTCTCCCGTCCCCCGCCTCCCGCCCCCAGTCTCCCGCCCCCAGTCTCCCGCCCCCAGTCTCCCGACCCCGTCTCCCGCCTCCCGTCCCCAGTCTCCCGCCTCCCGTCCCCAGTCTCCCGCCTCCCGTCCCCAGTCTCCCGTCCCCCGCCTCCCGTCCCCAGTCTCCCGCCCCCAGTCTCCCGCCCCCAGTCTCCCGTCCCCAGTCTCCCGCCTCCCGTCCCAAGTCTCCCGCCTCCCGTCCCCAGTCTCCCGCCTCCCGTCCCCAGTCTCCCGCCTCCCGTCCCCAGTCTCCCGCCTCCCGTCCCCAGTCTCCCGTCCCCCGCCTCCCGTCCCCAGTCTCCCGTCCCCAGTCCCCGCCCCCAGTCTCCCGTCCCCAGTCTCCCGCCTCCCGTCCCAAGTCTCCCGCCTCCCGTCCCCAGTCTCCCGCCTCCCGTCCCCAGTCTCCCGCCTCCCGTCCCCAGTCTCCCGTCCCCAGTCTCCCGTCCCCAGTCTCCCGCCTCCAGTCTCCCGCCTCCCGTCCCCAGTCTCCCGCCTCCCGTCCCCAGTCTCCCGCTTCCCGTCCCCCGCCTCCTGTCCCCAGTCTCCCGTCACCCGCCCCCAGCCGCCTCCTGTAAACTGCCTCCCGTCCCCAGTCTTTCCTTGATGTTACCAGTTTCCTCCTTGATGTTATTCTCCTCCTCAATGTTTCTCGCCTCCACGTCCGTGATGTTACTCAGATTTTGTATGTTATTCTCCTCCTTGATCTCCTCAATGCTACTCTTCTCCACTTCCTTGATGGTACTCTCCTCAATGTTACTCAGATATTTTTTGTTATTCTCCTCCTTGATGTTCTTCTCCTCCTCAATGTTTCTCGCTTCCACATCCATGATATTACTCAGTTTTTGTATGTTATTCTCCTCCTTGATATTACTCTCCTCAATGCTACTCTTCTCCATTTCCTTGATGGTACTCTTCTCAATGTTACTCGCCTCCAATTCCATGATGTTATTCAGATATTTTTTGTTATTCTCCTCCTTGATGTTATTCTCCTCCTCCTCAATGTTTCTTGCATCCACATCCATGATGTTACTCAGATTTTGTATGTCATTCTCCTCCTTGATGTTACTCGCCACCTCCTCCTTCTCCTCCACGTCCATGACGTTACTCTCCACCTCCTCCTTCTATTCATCTATCCTACCATACTGACTATTCCCTATTCATCTATCCTACCATACTGACTATTCCCTATTCATCTATCCTACCATACTGACTATTCCCTATTCATCTATCCTACCATACTGACTATTCCCTATTCCTCTATTCTACCTTCTACTATCTTCCCCCCTATACAGTAGTTAGCTCCCCCCACCCCACTCTGTCTCCCCTCCCCCAATCCCTGGTTTATTAGGTTTTTTAGCTTCTCCAGCTGTCTCGCCATCTTCTCCCCCAGCAGTGTTGCCCCCTCCTCACTGAGGTGCTGCCCGTCCGCAGAATAGTACCGGCGGACACCAGAGAAGTCGGCCCAGTTCTCCATGAAGCCGAAGTTTTGCATATCACACCATTCCCGGAGCCACCGATTGAGTGCCATGAGCTCTTCTTGTCTGTCTGGCGGGGCACAGGGCACAGGGAGGAGCTCAGAGAACACCACCCTGGAGGTCCAGGATTTCAGTTTGCGGCCAAGTTCTCTGTAGTCGTTCTTCAGGACTTTCCACCTCCCTGTGATGTTGTCATTGGTGCCAATATGGAGCATCACCACTGGGCCCCTCCCCGCCCCTGCCAGCAATCTGTCCACCTGATAGGTGATGTCCTGGATGCGAGCGCCGGGGAGGCAGCTCACTGTCCGGGAATACTGATGTCTGTGACGGATTGCTGTTTCTGCTCCCTGAATCATGTCATCCCCCACTACCAGCATCTGTCTGGAGCAGACACTCCACTGGCTTTCACACTGCTCCTCGATGTTACTCTCCTCGATGTTACTTTTCTTCACCTCCTTGATGATACTGTCCTCTTCCTTGATGTTACCAGTTTCCTCCTTGATGTTATTCTCCTCCTCAATGTTACTCTCTTCCACCTCTTCAGTGTTATTCTCCTCCACGTCCATGACGTTACTCTCCACCTCCACCTCCATGATGTTATTAATCTTCACCTCCTTCTCCTCTGTGAAGATGTTACTTTTTTCCACCACCATCTTCTCCTCCTCTTCCTCCTCCCTATAAGTAGATGAGACAGTGAGGGTTCAGGACAAGCTAATGTCTGTGCTCTACATATGTATAAATGATGAACATCAGTCAGTAATGAAGAAGGGAGCCATAAACATGTGTAATTTACCAAACTTGTCCTCAACTTGCTCCTGCATGTCAAAGCCTGAAAATATAACTAAACCCCCTCCCAATACTAATGCCTCATCCACATCACCTCTCCTACAATCTTTAGTACAAACTCACTGCCTCTCTTCATTCATTCGTTTCCTGACTAATATATAGCAGTCACTGAGGAGCTGAGGGTTTTCAGTATAAAATTATATTAACCTGCAGATTAACCCAATATCTGCAGGGTAATAGCATTTCTTTACATGACAGGTTCGTGTTATTTGGAACACATTTGTATCAATCTTATTTTGTTACTCTATAGTAGATCTACCACTCCCGGCCTCATCCTGTCCAATGGGCCCAATCTGCCGGAGAGGTTTCTGCAGGTAGAAACAATGATTGCTAGTTATATCATAGGAACAATCAGGGGCGCACCTATTATGGTGCGACGTGAGTCGGTTGCCTCACCTGCTGCCACCTACTGGTGAACAGAGGGCGGCATCCATGGAAGGCCCAGTGGAAGCACGGGCACCTCCAAATGCCACTCCCGCTTCTATAGTTCAACTCAGGGGCCCCAATTAGAACTTCTGCTATGGGACATCATGATTTCTATGTTTGCCCCTGGTGCAGGATACATTGTCCCTCTGCTGCAGGATTGATTGGCCATAACTTACACACCAGGTCCACTGCCGCCGCTCAGTATATACATCCAGCCATGTTTATCCCAAGCGGTGATTGGTCGGTGGCGCTCATCCCCCTTCTCGCTCCCACACCCCTTGCTCAACCCAATCGGACGGCCCCTGCTATTAGCGCCGGACTGAGCCATGTGCGGCACTTGTGATTGGCTAAGTGTTTCAGGAGGAGGCGTGGTCTGTTGGGGAGGAAGCGCCATTTTACCAGCCTAGTGCATAGGCGACTTGTTGATGCTCAGACTCCAGATTGCTGCATGTGGTGTGTGGACAGTGCTGCACGGTGGACATGTCTGACTAGTCAGTGCCAGGCAGCCGCTATATTGGAGCTGCCCAGAGTTTTGTAGACATGTGCCACAGATAATAGGTTGCAATCAGTGCTGCCTCCTGTGTTATAAGGATGCAGGACTGCGTCCGCCTACAGGACCACAGCTCTGCCACCATCATTGTGTGTCTGTATGCTTGTGCCAAGCCCGCCCTTGACATTAATGATCCCGGTTCTGGATTCTTCTATGTAGTTCTTGTATATGCGTGTGATGGCACTGACTGTAATTGGACATCTTTTTAATGTCCACTATTGTTCTCAGTTTTACAGGATAGCTATAAATCTGTATGAACCAGATGTATTTGTACCAACTGTAACAATTTACTATTGAGGGTGAGGGGGGCGCCATTTTTCAGTTGGCCTCAGGCAGCAGAGGGAGGCTTGGTTCTCCCCTGGGAACAAGATACATTAATAGTATAAATAGACTTACCGGACTCCATGAGGATGGTGGGCCCCAAATCTCCAATATAGAAACAAAAGCGCAGGTATCATTTTCTAAAACGAAGGAGACAAGATAGAAGAGAATGAATGACACCATAGGAGGTGAACAAGCCAATGGTGCACAGTCAGAATGCGGTCAGATATAGTGTTAGTAGAATAGTGAGATCAATTAACAAAGTGCAAAGTGAATGAATGAAAGTAAAATCTATTCCTGCTGGATATGCGTAATGTACCGCCATATACTTATAGTGCTGTTATACATGTGCTGTAATGTACCACCATATACTATAGTGCTGCTATACATGTGCTATAAAATACCACCATATACTATAGTGCACCTGTACATATACTGTAATATACTGCCATATACTATAGTGCTGCTATACATGTGCTATACTCTACCGCCATATACTATAGTGTTACTTTACATGTACTGTAATGTACTGCCATATACCATAGTGATGCTATACATGTACTGTAATGTACCGCCATATACCATAGTGCTGCTATACATGTGCTGTAATGTACCGCCATATACTATAGCGCTGCTATACATGTAATGTAATGTACCACCATATACTATAGTGCTGCTATACATGTGCTGTAATGTACCACCATATACCATAGCGCTGCTATACATGTACTGTAATGTACCGCCATATACTATAGTGCTTCTATACATTTATTATAATTTACTGACATATACTATAGTGCTGCTATACATGTGCTTTAATGTACCACCATATACAATAGCGCTGCTATATATATATATATATATATATATATATATATATATATATATATATATGTAGTTCACTCACGTTGACTTAACAAGTTCTGTCAGTCACAGTATGTCAACTACATACATATTCTAGAATACCCGATGCGTTAGAATCGGGCCATCATCTAGTTCAGTATATATACACTGCACAGTGCCACTTCTCCTGTCCTGTATACTGGGTGTAATCCTCAGTGTCTGCATTATTCTGTATATATACATTGCACAGTACCACTTCTCCTGTCCTGTATACTGGGTGTAATCCTCAGTATCTGTATTATTCTGTATATACACACTGCACAGTACCACTTCTCCTGTCCTGTATACTGGGTATAATCCTCAGTATCTGTATTATTCTGTATATACACACTGCACAGTACCACTTCTCCTGTCCTGTACACTGGGTATAATCCTCAGTATCTGTATTATTCTGTATATATACACTGCACAGTACCACTTCTCCTGTTCTATATTCTGGGTGTAATTCTCAGTATCTGTATTATTCTGTATATATACTGCACAGTACCACTTCTCCTGTCCTGTACACTGGGTATAATCCTCAGGGCTTGTTACAGATTAATGTCCAGCTCTACGTCATCATAAAATCTTCAAGTTTTATTTCAGAAGGTAAAATCCATCAGTATTGATGCCTTTTGACCCCCTTGTGGGTCTTAATCATAATACAAGTGAGAACAGAATCAAAACTTCCTCACAATGATCAATCAATCCCAGCTGGTCACACACATCAATAGTGCACATTAAAAACAAGTTTGGAAAAATAGTTTAAAAATACAGACAATTGTAGCAAAGTGGCAAAACCTAGAGAAAGAGCATATACAATTACCATAATACCAACAAGAGGCACATATTGTAATACAAACCATGCAAAATAATGGGACCACATAATCCTTCATACAAAATAATAGGACCATATAGCCCTCCCTAAAAAATAATGGGACCACATAGCTCTCCATACAGAATAATGGGACCACATAGCCCTCAATACAAAATAATGGGACCACATAGCTCTCCATACAAAATAATGGGACCACATAGCCCTCCCTACGAAATAATGGGACCACATAGCTCCCCATACAAAATAATGGGACAACATAGCTTTCCATACAAAATAATGGGACCACATAGCTCTCCCTACAGAATAATGGGCTCCACATAGTCCTCCCTACAGAATAATGGGACCACATAGCTCTCCCTACAGAATAATGGGCTCCACATAGTCCTCCCTACAGAATAATGGGCTCCACATAGTCCTCCATACAGAATAATGGGACCACATAGTCCTCCATACAGAATAATGGGCCCCACATAGTCCTCCCTACAGAATAATGGGCTCCACATAGTCCTCCCTACAGAATAATGGGCCCCACATAGTTCTCCATACAAAATAATGGGACCACATAATCCCCCATACAGATTAATGGGCTCCACATAATCCCCCATACAGAATAATGGGCTCCACATAGTTCTCCATACAAAATAATGGGCTCCACATAGTCCTCCATACAGAATAATGGGCCCCACATAATCCTCCATACAGAATAATGGGCCCACATAGTCCTCCCTACAGAATAATGGCCCACATAGTCCTCCATACAGAATAATGGGCCCCACATAATCCTCCATACAGAATAATGGGCCCCACATAGCCCTCCATACAGAATAATGGGACCACATAGCCCTCCATACAGAATAATGGGCTCCACATAGTCCTCCCTACAGAATAATGGGACCACATAGTCCTCCATACAGAATAATGGGCCCACATAATCCTCCATACAGAATAATGGGCCCACATAATCCTCCATACAGAATAATGGGACCACATAGTCCTCCCTACAGAATAATGGGACCACATAGCCCTCCATACAGAATAATGGGACCACATAGTCTTTATATATAGTATTATGGGCCCTACATTAAAAATACATAATATCTTTATTCATCATAAATATTGTCAGGAGCTGTTAATGAGCAATAAATGTCAGAATCCAATGAAACCTGGTGTAGATCTGACAGATCGTCGTCCTTTCTATTGTGGAATATGTAGAATGTGGCAGACATTGATCCTCTGACAATTATCATCTGGACTTCATCTAAACTGAGGGTTTCCCCATTTTCTTATGTTTTAACCCTTGTCTGGTATCATGAAACCCTCCTCCGTGTGTAATCTGTATGGGGCCACATTGGCCCCTGATGCCAAACAAGGGTTAAATGAATTTAAACCTAAATAAATGATACAATTCTGATAGACAAGGGGGACACAGACACTTACCTCTCTCCACACTGTAAACAATGAGCTGCCTGTGGGCCTCTGCTCCTTATATAGCGCCCGGCCGTGACGTCATAGAGCATAATGGAATGTGGAACATTCTGTGACGTCATCAGGCAGAGCTGCAGCTTTTTACTCATTCACAGACTGTGACAACCAATCAGATCCCAGGTTTTAGGATTTGAAATGAAAGTTGGTTTCTGATAGGTTGCTATAGGCAACAGCTCTGGTGCTAAAAGAAAGCGGGAATCTGATTGGTCGCTATGGGCAACGACACAATACTGAGGAGAACTTGTAATATCCGCACGGAGTGATAATGAGCGGTGATCTGGATATCAGGAGAGCGGGTTATACCGGGAGAAAAGACAAAATTATAAGTCCTTATAGTTGTTAATTTGCATAGCCACGCCTCCAAACGGCATCCCGGGGCGTCGTGAAGACGTCATACGCCCCCGGTGTCTGGGTCACTCGCCGGGCGCCTCTCAGTGTATCCGGAGACCCTGACAGTGAGACGAGTCTGCAGCTCCGGGGGCGGCTACGATGCTGAAGTTGGTTTCTTATTCGTTCAGTTTCTTGAGTTTCTTATTCGGCTATTTTTTATTTTCTGCTTTTTTCAGCTTTTTCAATAAAAATTAACCATTCTAAGTATATAATAATATGCAGTCATGTGCCCTTTTATGAATACAGTTAAAAACAGATAAAAAAAATAGAAGGCTGGCATCAAAATGGGCATCAAAGTGGGCACTGAGGTATGGTATTGAAGGGGTTAAATGCCTTTGTGCCACTCATCTAACACCTGATTTACATACCCACTGATGCCCCACATGAAATCCATGTCAATCCACCCTGGCACAAAAGGGTTCTGGGTATCAAAACTGGCATCAAAGTGGGCAAATCACCCAATTTTCACAGATTTGAATAAAACTTGCTATTTTTAAGGGTTAAATGCCTTTGTGCCACTCATCTACACCTGATTTTACATACCTACGGTATGCCCCACATGAAATCCATGTTCCACAGCCTGGCACAAAGGGTTCCTGGGCATCTAAACTGGCATCAAAGTGGGAAATACCCATTTGTCACAGATTTGAATAAGTAACTAGCTATTTTTTAAGGGGTTAAATGCTTTGTGCCACTCATACGAACACCTGATTTACATACCTACGATGCCCCACATGAAATCCATCTCTCCAGCCTGGCACAAAGGGTTCTGGGCATCAAAACTGCATACAAGTGGCATAATTGACCCATTTTCACAGATTTGAATAAGTTAACAGCTATTTTTAAGGGATTTAAATCTTTGTGCCACTACATCTGACACATGAGTTTACATACCACATATGGCACCACATGAAATCCAGTGATCCAATGGCACAAAGGGTTATGGGTAAACTTAGTGGCATTCAAGTGGTCAAATTTACCATTTTCACAAGATTGAATAAGACACTATTTTAAGGTTTAAATGCCTTTGTGCCAATTCTCTAACACTGATTTACATACCACTGATGCCCCAATGAAATCCTGTTGTCCAGCCTGGCACAAAAGGGTTCTGGGCATCAAAACTGGCATCAAAGTGGCAAATACCCATTTTCACAGATTTGAATAAAACAGCTATTTTAAAGGGGTTAAATGCTTTGGCCACTCATCTAACACCTGATTTTACATTAACTGATGCCCCATATGAAATCCATGTTCCCAGCTGGCACAAAATGGGTTCTGGGCATCAAACTGGCATCAAAGTGGGCAAATTGCCCATTTTCACAAATTGAATAAGTAACAGCTATTTTTAGGGTTAATGCTTTGTGCCACTCATCTGACACTGATTTACATACCATGATGCCCACTGAAACCATGTTCTCCAGCCTGGCCAAAGGGTTCTGGGCATCAAAACTGGCATCAAAGTGGGCAATGCCCATTTCACAATTTGAAAAGTAACAGCATTTTTAAGGGGTTTTAAATGCCTTTGTGCCACTCATCTACACTGATTTACATACCACTGATGCCCCACATGAAATCCATGTCAATCCAGCCTGGCACAAAGGGTTCTGGATCAAATGGCATCAAATGGGCAAATAACCATTTTCACAATTTTGAATAATACTAGCTATTTTAAGGGTAATGCCTTTGTCACTCACTACACTATTTACATACCACTGATGCCAATGAAATCCATGTCTCCAGCCTGGCAAAAGGGTTTGGGCATCAAACTGGCATCAAATGGGCAAATTGCCCATTTTC
This sequence comes from Allobates femoralis, assembly GCA_033576535.1. Classification (NCBI taxonomy): domain Eukaryota; kingdom Metazoa; phylum Chordata; class Amphibia; order Anura; family Aromobatidae; genus Allobates; species Allobates femoralis. Next base: position 550,924,731 of record JARQOC010000005.1, read on the forward strand.
CAGTTTGAATAAGTAACAGCTATTTTAAGGGGTAAATATGCCTTTGTGCCATCATCTAACACCTGATTTACATACTACTGATGCCCACATGAAATCCATGTCTTCCACTGGCACAAAGGGTTCTGGCATCAAAACTGGCATCAAAGTGGGCAAATGCCATTTTCACAGATTTGAATAAGTAACAGCTATTTTTAAGGGTATGCTGTCCACTCTACACCTTATACAGATGCCCAATGAATCCATCCCCTGACAAAGGTTGTCAAATGATCAAAGTGGACCATTTTCACGTTGAATAGTAACATTTTTTAGGTAGCTTGGCAATCACACCTATTCTACCAGTGCCCCCAGATCAGTCAGCCTCAAAGTTGACAATGGATAAGGCATACATTCCAGATTGAATAAGTACAGCTATTTAGGTTAATGCTTCACTCTAAACCGTTACTACATGAGCCACTAAATCCTGCTCCTGCACAATTGATCAAAACTCACAAGGCAATCCTTAGTGATATAACACATTTAAGGTTAATCCTTGTCCCCACTACCTGATTTACATACATGAGCCACATAATCATGCATCAGCCTGGCACAAGGGTTGGCATAACTGCATCAATGGGCAATTCCATTTCACGTTGAATAAGACAGCTATTTATTAATGCTTGTGCACTCATCTAACACCTGATTTACTACTACTGATGCCCAATAAATCCGTCCTCAGCCTGCACAAAGGGTTCTGGCATCAAACTGGCATCAAATGGCAAACCATTTTCACATTTGAATAAGTAAAGCATTTTTAAGGGTTAAATGCCTTTGTGCCATCATCTAACACCTGATTTACATACCCACTGATGCCCCACATGAAATCCATGTCACAGCTGGCACAAAGGGTTCTGGCATCAAAACTGGCATCAAAGTGGCAAATCACCCATTTTCACAGATTTGAATAAGTAACAGCTATTTTTAAGGGGTAATGCTTTGTGCCACTCATCTGACACCTGATTTACATACCACTGATGCCCCACATGAAATCCATTGTCTCCAGCCTGCACAAAGGGTTCTGGGCATCAAAACTGGCATCAAGTGGGCAAATACCCATTTTCACAGATTGAATAAGTAACAGCTATTTTTAAGGGTTAATGCCTTTGTGCCACTCATCTGACACCTGATTTACATACCACTGATGCCCCACATGAAATCCATGTCATCCACCTGGCACAAATGGGTTCTGGCATCAAACTGGCATCAAAGTGGGCAAATCCCATTTTCACAGATTGAATAAGTAACAGCTATTTTTTAAGGTTAAATGCCTTTGTCACTCATCTAACACCTGATTTACATACCACTGATGCCCCACATGAAATCCATGTCATCCAGCCTGCACAATGGTTCTGGCATCAAAACTGGCATCAAAGGCAAATGCCATTTTCACAGATTTGAATAAGTAACACTTTTTTAAGGTTAAATCCTTTGTCCACTCATCTAACACCTGATTACATACCACTGATGCCCCACATAAATCCATTTCTCCACCGCACAAATGGTCGGGCATCAAACTGCATCAAAGGGGCAATCCCATTTTCACAGATTTGAATAAGTAACACTATTTTTAAGGTTAAATGCCTTTGTGCCACTCATCTAACACTGATTTACATACCATGATGCCCCACATGAATCCATTCAATCCAGCTGGCACAAATGTTCTGGCATCAAAACTGGCATCAAAGTGGCAAATCCATTTCACGATTTGAATAAGTAACAGCTATTTTTAGGGTTAAATGCTTGTGCCACTCATCTAACACTGATTTACATACCACTGAGCCCCACATGAATCCATGTTTCCGCCGCAAAAGGTTCTGGGCATCAAACTGGCATCAAATGGGCAAATCCCATTTAAGATTTGAATAATAACACTATTTTTAAGGTAAAGCTTTGTGCCATCATCTACACCTGATTTACATACCTGATGCCCCACATGAAATCCATGTCTCCACCTGGCACAAAAGGGTTCTGGGCATCAACTGCATCAAAGTGGCAATCCCATTTTCACAGATTTGAATAAGTAACAGCTATTTTTAAGGGGTTAAATGCCTTTGTGCCACTCATCTAACACCTGGTTTACATACCTACTGATGCCCCACATGAAATCCATGTGTCTCCAGCCTGGCATCCGATTGCAGGGACCAGTTTGGATCCAATGCTGTCCGATTTATATCGGACAGCTTCGGATTTAAAAAAATCGTAGTGTGAAACCAACCTAAGTATCATCACTGAGGGATTATTTTATTTTTATTATCACCATGTGGGTGTGGGGGGGGGCCGCGGGGAGCAGAGGAGGGGCAGGAGCAGCGGAGGGGTGAAGGAGGAGCGCTTCCATCATGCCCCCCCGTATCCATCCTGCCCCCCCGCCACCATCCTGCCCCGCCGACTACATCCTGCCCCACCACCACCATCCTGATCCCCCCGCCACCATCCTGCCCCACCGGCTCCATCCTGCCCCCCCGCATCTATCTGACTCACCGTAGCCGTGGTGCGCACGTCTCAGGCTGTCGCTGCTCCCTGTCACGGTACTGCACCCAAGGCTGTGTGGGCCCGGTGGTCCACATCAAAAACGTTGGCTGAACAGATAAGGGGTTAAATCTTGTCGTGATGCCACCTGTGAGAATTCCGGTGAGTTCACCGGCGCTGCTTGGGCCTCCGGGGGATGGGATGCAGCAAGATGGGACGCTCCCCACAGGATGAGCGGGAGTCCCGGAGCCAGGAGCTGCACAAGATGTTGTGAGGCAGCTCAGTTACTCTCTGCATGCGGAGATGAACAGTCTTGGAAAAGGCACGGACACTGATAGTCTGTGCAATGGGTATTTTACTGTATCCAGCAGATGATACATGGCATACAGGTAACGGGTAACGGACTGTGTTGACTTAGCAATGACCAGTGTTTCTCAGAGCTCCGCGGTGTTCCTCCATTCTAAGCTTGTTCTAAGTGAGTTGCCGATGTCGCCTTTGAGTGCCAAGGTTGGGTACAAGGGGTTACTTAAATTTCCCTGCCGGTGTGTACGTTCCGGTGTGAGGGCTAACCTGGGTCCTTTTGTTGGGTACTCTGCTGGCAAGACGGGTCTGTTTGTGGCGGCGGTGGATTACTCCTGTAGAGAGGGCCCTCCACTCCTGGTTTGCATAGCAGTGATAAACGACTACCAGCTTCGGAACCAGTGATCCGGTTGTAGATGGGCACGGGTGTATTTTGACCCGTGGAAGCAACGGGGTAATGGCGCCCAACCGGTGGTGGCCTAGGGGCTGCACGTAACTGTGCAGGGCACCCTCTCCTACGTTCCTCCCCGCCACCTCTTCTCCTTCCTCCTTCTCCTACATTCTGCAAACTAACTTCTCCTCTAACACACACTACTCCTACACTCCGCCAACCAGGACCTTATTGGCCATCTATTCTGATGTGCATGTAGGGTATGGAGCTCTGATGTTAACCATGTCATTGCTTAGTCAGAGAAAATTGCAGCTGCAGTCTGGGATGCAATGCACTCCTGTGACGCACTCGTTGCGGGGCGCCACACATCCTGCATCCATGTACCGCCATATACCATAGCGCTGCTATACATGTACTGTAATGTACCGCCATATACCATAGCGCTGCTATGCATGTAATGTAATGCAACGCCATAAACCATAGCGCAGCTATACATGTAATGTAATGTACCACCATATTCTATAGTGCTGCTATACATGTGCTGTAATGTACCACCATATAACATAGCGCTGCTATATCTATTATATAATTGCCGTAGCTGACTTCCGTCAGACCGGCGCTACTTCCTGTGGCTTTGTTCGCGTAGCTCGGAACTTTCTCCAGGACTCTGTCCGTGGCCGCGGCCACGCGACTCGCGAAGCAATGCCCGCAAGGCGGGCATTGCGAGTCGTTGCCCCGTAAACAAAGCCACAGCATGGGGCTGTAGTGTACACCGCTATGGTATACTACAGCCCCATGCCCATACGCCTGTCCACCCATAAGCTACCGCTCCTGTCGCTACCCCCACCCCCTAACCCCCGCCGCCCCTACCCTCTAAGCCCCGCTGCCTCCTAAGCCCCTACCCGCTAAGCCCCGCCACATCCTAAGCCCTAACCCCCGCCGCCCCTAAGCCCCTACCCTCTAAGCCCCGCCGCCTCCTAAGCCCCTACCCCCTAAGCCCCGCTAAGCCCCGCCGCATCCTAAGCCCCCGCGATACCCCCTAAGCCCCGCCGCCTCCTAACCCCCCGCCGCTGTCTCGCTACCCCCTAAGGCGCTACACCCTAAGCCCCCGCCGTCCCCACCCCCTAACCCCCGCCGCCCCTAAGCCCCTACCCTCTAAGCCCCGCCGCCTCCTAAGCCCCTACCCCCTAAGCCCCGCCGCATCCTAAGCCCCACCGATACCCCCTAAGCCCTGCCGCCTCCTAACCCCCCGCCGCTGTCTCGCTACCCCCCTAAGGCGCTACAACCCTAAGCCCCCGCCGTCCCCACCCCCTAATCCCCGCCGCCCCTAAGCCCCTACCCTCTAAGCCCCGCCGCTTCCTAAGCCCCTACCCCCTAAGCCCCCCGCATCCTAAGCCCCGCTGATACCCCTAAGCCCGCCAGCTCCTAACCCCCCGCGCTGTCTCGCTACCCCCTAAGGCGCTACACCCTAAGCCCCGCCGTCCCCACCCCCTAACCCCGCCGCCCCTAAGCCCCTACCCTCTAAGCCCCGCCTCCTAAGCCCTCCCCCTAAGCCGCTAAGCCCCGCCGCATCCTAAGCCCCCGCCGATACCCTAAGCCCACCGCTCCTAAGCCCCCGCCGCTGTCGCTACTCCCTAAGGCCGCCGCATCCTAAGCCCCTAAGCCCCGCCGCCTCCTAAGCTCTCGCCACTGTCGCCCGCCGCTGTCGCTACCCCCTACGGCGCTACACCCTAAGCCCCCGCCGTCCCCTAACCCACCGAGGCCGTCGATCACTTACATGTCTTCTTCTTCATCTCATCGTCCGTCCGCTCCAGGAGTCCTCCGTCCGGCCAGGCGTCCTCTTCGTCCAGTCCCGGGGGTCTTCTCTCTTCTTTCCGCCATCGCCGGCTCCGACGTCCTCTTCACTTCTCATTCCGATAGAATGGACGAAAAATCCTCAATTCTATGTCTATGAGCAGTGAGGCGCTCTTCTGATTGGTCGCTGTGTGCTGACGGCGACCAATCAGAATCGCGCCTCACTTTTTGCGGTAAATTCGAAACTCAAAAATCGCCCATTCTAAGTCTATGGGAAGTGAGGCGCTCTTCTGATTGGTCCGTGCACCAGGACCAATCAGAATACCGCCTCACTTCCCATAGACATACATAGCGGTGTGTCGCCGATTTTATGGCCGGGACCCTGGTTCAACTTTCGGCCAGGGGACTCGGCTCTGATCCGTCGTTCCACGGGGCCGCAAACTCGCAATCAGCGCTTCGCAGACATTGCTCGCGCCTTACCAACGACTCGCAATCATTGCGAGTCGTTGCTGATACGCTACCTATCGCCGCGAATCGCTCATTGCGAGTTTCCGGCCCCGTCGAACTACCGACCAGAGCCGAGTCCCCTGCCCGAAAATAGAACCAGGGGCCCGGCCATAAAATCGCCGACACACCGCTATGTATGTCTATGGGAAGTGAGGCGCTCTTCTGATTGGTCGCTGTGTGCTGACGGCGACCAATCAGAAGAGCGCCTCACTTCCCATAGACATACATTAGCGGTGTCTCGCGAAATATATGGCCGGCCTTCTGGTTCTATTTTCGGCCACGGGGCTCGGCTATTTCCGTCCGAAAAAAACATTTTCTCTATTTATCTATCTTTATTTTTATCTATTTTCCTATCTATATTCTTATCTATCTATCTTTCTATCTATCTATCTAAGAATATACACAGAAAAATTTCACACTACGATTTTTTTAAATCCGAAGCTGTCCGATATGAATCGGACAGGATTGGATCCAAACTGGTCCCTGCAATCGGATGCCAGGCTGGAGACACATGGATTTCATGTGGGGCATCAGTAGGTATGTAAATCAGGTGTTAGATGAGTGGCACAAAGCATTTAACCCCTTAAAAATAGCTGTTACTTATTCAAATCTGTGAAAATGTGCAATTTGCCCACTTTGATGCCACTTTTGATGCCCAGAACCCTTTTGTGCCAGGCTGATTGGCATGGATTCATGTGGGGCATCAGTAGGTATGTAAATCAGGTGTTAGATGATGGCACAAAGCCATTTAACCCCTTAAAAATTGCTGTTACTTATTCAAATCTGTGAAAATGGGCAATTTGCCCACTTTGATGCCAGTTTTGATGCCCAGAACCCTTTTGTGCCAGGCTGGAGACACATGGATTTCATGTGGGGCATCATGGGTATGTAAATCAGGTGTCAGATGAGTGGCACAAAGGCATTTAACCCCTTAAAAATAGCTGTTACTTATTCAAATCTGTGAAAATGGGCAATTTGCCCACTTTGATGCCAGTTTGATGCCCAGAACCCTTTTGTGCCAGGCTGGATTGACATGGATTTCATGTGGGGCATCAGTAGGTATGTAAATCAGGTGTTCAGATGAGTGGCACAAAGCATTTAACCCCTTAAAAATAGCTGTTACTTATTCAAATCTGTGAAAATGGGCAATTTGCCCACTTTGATGCCAGTTTTGATGCCCAGAACCCTTTTGTGCCAGGCTGGAGAGACATGGATTTCATGTGGGGCATCAGTAGGTATGTAAATCAGGTGTCAGATGAGTGGCACAAAGCATTTAACCCCTTAAAAATAGCTGTTACTTATTCAAATCTGTGAAAATGGGCAATTTGCCCACTTTGATGCCAGTTTGATGCCCAGAACCCTTTTGTGCCAGGCTGGATGGACATGGATTTCATGTGGGGCATCAGTAGGTATGTAAATCAGGTGTTAGATGAGTGGCACAAAGCATTTAACCCCTTAAAAATAGCTGTTACTTATTCAAATCTGTGAAAATGGTGCAATTTGCCCACTTTGATGCCAGTTTTGATGCCCAGAACCCTTTTGTGCCAGGCTGGATGGACATGGATTTCATGTGGGGCATCAGTAGGTATGTAAATCAGGTGTTAGATGAGTGGCACAAAGCCATTTAACCCCTTAAAAATAGCTGTTACTTATTCAAATCTGTGAAAATGGGCAATTTGCCCACTTTGATGCCAGTTTTGATGCCCAGAACCCTTTTGTGCCAGGCTGGAGAGACATGGATTTCATGTGGGGCATCAGTAGGTATGTAAATCAGGTGTCAGATGAGTGGCACAAAGCCATTTAACCCCTTAAAAATAGCTGTTACTTATTCAAATCTGTGAAAATGGTGAATTTGCCCACTTTGATGCCAGTTTGATCCCAGAACCCTTTTGTGCCAGGCTGGATTGACATGGATTTCATGTGGGGCATCAGTAGGTATGTAAATCAGGTGTTAGATGAGTGGCACAAAGCATTTAAACCCCTTAAAAATAGCTGTTACTTATTCAAATCTGTGAAAATGGGCAATTTGCCCACTTTGATGCCAGTTTTGATGCCCAGAACCCTTTTGTGCCAGGCTGGATTGACATGGATTTCATGTGGGGCATCAGTGGTATGTAAATCAGGGTTAGATGAGTGGCACAAAGCCATTTAACCCCTTAAAAATAGCTGTTACTTATTCAAATCTGTGAAAATGGGCAATTTGCCCACTTTGATGCCAGTTTTGATGCCCAGAACCCTTTTGTGCCAGGCTGGAGACACATGGATTTCATGTGGGGCATCAGTGGTATGTAAATCAGGTGTCAGATGAGTGGCACAAAGGCATTTAACCCCTTAAAAATAGCTGTTACTTATTCAAATCTGTGAAAATGGCAATTTGCCCACTTTGATGCCAGTTCTGATGCCCAGAACCCTTTTGTGCCAGGCTGGATGACATGGATTTCATGTGGGCATCAGTAGGTATGTAAATCAGGTGTAGATGAGTGGCACAAAGGCATTTAACCCCTTAAAAATAGCTGTTACTTATTCAAATCTGTGAAAATGGGCAATTTGCCCACTTTGATGCCAGTTTGATGCCCAGAACCCTTTTGTGCCAGGCTGGATTGAGCATGGATTTCATGTGGGGCATCAGTAGGTATGTAAATCAGGTGTTAGATGAGTGGCACAAAGGCATTTAACCCCTTAAAAATAGCTGTTACTTATTCAAATCTGTGAAAATGGCAATTTGCCCACTTTGATGCCAGTTTTGATGCCCAGAACCCTTTTGTGCCAGGCTGGATGACATGGATTTCATGTGGGGCATCAGTAGGTATGTAAATCAGGTGTTAGATGAGTGGCACAAAGGCATTTAACCCCTTAAAAATAGCTGTTACTTATTCAAATCTGTGAAAATGGTCAATTTGCCCACTTTGATGCCAGTTTGATGCCCAGAACCCTTTTGTGCCAGGCTGGATGACATGGATTTCATGTGGGGCATCAGTAGGTATGTAAATCAGTGTTAGATGAGTGGCACAAAGCATTTAACCCCTTAAAAATAGCTGTTACTTATTCAAATCTGTGAAAATGGGCAATTTGCCCACTTTGATGCCAGTTTTGATGCCCAGAACCCTTTTGTGCCAGGCTGGAGGACATGGATTTCATGTGGGGCATCAGTAGGTATGTAAATCAGGTGTTAGATGAGTGGCACAAAGGCATTTAACCCCTTAAAAATAGCTGTTACTTATTCAAATCTGTGAAAATGGCAATTTGCCCACTTTGATGCCAGTTTTGATGCCCAGAACCCTTTTGTGCCAGGCTGGAGGACATGGATTTCATGTGGGGCATCAGTGGTATGTAAATCAGGTGTTAGATGAGTGGCACAAAGGCATTTAACCCCTTAAAAATAGCTGTTACTTATTCAAATCTGTGAAAATGGTGATTTGCCCACTTTGATGCCAGTTCTGATACCCAGAACCCTTTTGTGCCAGGCTGGATTGACATGGATTTCATGTGGGGCATCAGTAGGTATGTAAATCAGGTGTCTGAAGATGCACAAAGCATTTACCTTAAATGTGTTACTTATTCAACTTGAAAATGGATGCCCAGACTTTGTGCCACTGAGCTGATTCATGTGGCATCAGTGATGTAATGGTTAATGAGTGCACAAGCATTTAACCCCTTAAAATAGCGTCTTATCAATGTGAAAATGGTTGCCACTGATGCCATTGATCCCAAACCCTTGTGCCAGCTGGAGACAGATTCATGGGGCATCGTGTATAAATCAGTGTAGATGATGGCACAAGCTTAACCTAAATGCTGTTACTTATCAAACTGTGAAAGATTGCCACTTGAGCATTTTGATGCCAAACCTTGTCAGCTGATGAGGATATGTGGCATCATAGTAGAATCATTATATGCACAAGCATTAACCTTAAAAATCTGTACTATTCAATCTGAATGATTCATTGAGCATTGACCAGACTTTGTGCCAGCTGGCATGGATTTGGCACAGGTATGTAAATCAGTGTCAGATAGGCACAAAGCATTAACCTAAAAATGTTACTATTCAAATGTGAAATGGGATGCCACTTGAGCCATTGATCCAACCTTGGCCGGCTGGACGATTCATGGGCATCATGAGTAATCAGTCAGATGACAGATTACCTAAATAGCTGTTACTTAAATGTGAAATATGCCCACTTGAGCCAGTTGACCAAACCTTTGTGCCGGCAGAATGATTCTGGCACAGGGTAGTGTCCATTTCCAGCTGGAGCATGTCATGTGGCATCATTATGTGCACTTGTGCCAGGGGAGACAGGATTTCATGTGGGGCATCATGGTATGTAAATAGGTGTAGATGAGTGCACAAAGCATTTACCCTTAAAATAGTGTACTTTCAAATCTGTGAAAATGGTAATTTGCCCACTTTGAGCAGTTTGATCCCAAACCTTTTGTGCCAGTGGAAGCAGGATTCATGGGGGCATCAGGTATGTAATCAGGTGTAGATAGGCACAAGCATTTAACCCTTAAAAATAGCTGTTACTATTCAAATCTGTGAAATGTAATTGCCCATTGATGCCATTTGATGCCCAAACCTTTTGTGCCAGCTGATCATGATTTCATGTGGGGCATCAGTGGTATGTAAATCAGTGTTAGAGATGGCACAAGCATTTAACCCTTAAAAATGCTGTTACTTATTCAAACTGTAAAATGGAATTTGCCCACTTTGATGCCAGTTTGATGCCCGAACCCTTTGTGCCAGGCTGGAAACATGGTTCATGGGGGCATCAGGGATTAAATAGGTGTAGATGAGTGGCACAAAGGCATTTAACCCTTAAATAGGTTACTTATTCAAATCTTGAAAATGGCTTTGCCCACTTTGATGCCATTTGATCCAGAACCTTTTGCGCTGGATGACAGGATTCATGTGGCTCAGTAGGTAGTAAATCAGGTGTAGATGAGTGCACAAAGCATTACCCTTAAAAATAGCTGTTACTTATTCAAATCTGTGAAAATGGAATTGCCCACTGATGCCAGTTTGATGCCAGAACCTTTTGTGCAGGCTGGGGACATGGATTTATGTGGGGCATCATGGTATGTAATAGGTGTTGGGGGCAAAGCATTAACTTAAAAATATGTACTTATTCAAATCTGAAAATGGAATTTCCCCTTGAGCATTGATGCAGACCTTTTCAGCTGGAGCTGTTATGTGGCTCAGTAGTATGTAAATCAGGGTAGATGAGGACAATTACCTTAAAATAGTGTTATTATTAAATTGTGAAAGTATTGCCCCTTGTGCATTTGATCCAGAACTTTGTGCGAATGATTCTGTGGGGCACAGGTATGTAAGGTAGAGTGCAAAGCTTTAACCTAAAATAGGTTACTTATATGTGAAGGATTTGCCATTGATGCATTGATGCCAGAACCTTTGCAGTGAGGATGGATATGGGCATCAGTAGTATGAATAGTGTAGAATGGCAAAAGCATTTAACCCCTTAAATTTTACTTCAAATCGTGAAAAGAATTGCCATTTGTCCAGTTGATGCAACCTTGTGCAGTGAGATGATTCATTGGGATCAGTGGGATGTAAATCGTGTGATAGTGACAAGCATTTAACCTTAAAAGTGTACTATTCAATCTGAAAATGGCATTTGCACTTATGCCAGTTTATCGATTGTGAGGGGAACAGTTCATGTGGGGCACATGTTGTAAATAGTGTAGATGAGTGGACAAAGCATTAACTTAAAAATAGGTTACTTATTCAAATTGTGAAGTATTGCCCCTTTGAGCCTTGTCCAACTTTTGTAGCTGGACATGGATTTCATGGGCATCAGTGGTATGTACCCTTTTGTGCCAGGCTGGGAGACATGGATTTCATGTGGGGCATCAGTAGGTATGTAAATCAGGTGTTAGATGAGTGGCACAAAGCCATTTAACCCCTTAAAAATAGCTGTTACTTATTCAAATCTGTGAAAATGGGCAATTTGCCCACTTTGATGCCAGTTTTGATGCCAGAACCCTTTTGTGCCAGGCTGGAGAGACATGGATTTCATGTGGGGCATCAGTAGGTATGTAAATCAGGTGTCAGATGAGTTGGCACAAAGGCCATTTAACCCCTTAAAAATAGCTGTTACTTATTCAAATCTGTGAAAATGGGTAATTTGCCCACTTTGATGCCAGTTTTGATGCCCAGAACCCTTTTGTGCCAGGCTGGAGGACATGGATTTCATGTGGGGGCATCAGTAGGTATGTAAATCAGGTGTCAGAATGAGTGGCACAAAGGCATTTAACCCCTTAAAAATAGCTGTTACTTATTCAAATCTGTGAAAAATGGGATTTGCCCACTTTGATGCCAGTTTTGATGCCCAGAACCCTTTTGTGCCAGGCTGGATTGACATGGATTTCATGTGGGGCATCAGTAGGTATGTAAATCAGGTGTCAGATGAGTGGCACAAAGCCATTTAAACCCCTTAAAAATAGCTGTTACTTATTCAAATCTGTGAAAATGGTCAATTTGCCCACTTTGATGCCAGTTTTGATGCCCAGAACCCTTTTGTGCCAGGCTGGATGAGACATGGATTTCATGTGGGGCATCAGTGAGGTATGTAAATCAGTGTGTTAGATGAGTGGCACAAAGGCATTTAACCCCTTAAAAATAGCTGTTACTTATTCAAATCTGTGAAAATGGGCAATTTGCCCACTTTGATGCCAGTTTTGATGCCCAGAACCCTTTTGTGCCAGGCTGGATGAGACATGGATTTCATGTGGGGCATCAGTAGGTATGTAAATCAGGTGTCAGATGAGTGGCACAAAGCATTTAACCCCTTAAAAATAGCTGTTACTTATTCAAATCTGTGAAAATGGTCAATTTGCCCACTTTGATGCCAGTTTTGATGCCCAGAACCCTTTTGTGCCAGGCTGGAGAGACATGGATTTCATGTGGGGCATCAGTAGGTTATGTAAATCAGGTGTTCAGATGAGTGGCACAAAGGCATTTAAACCCCTTAAAAATAGCTGTTACTTATTCAAATCTGTGAAAATGGGCAATTTGCCCACTTTGATGCCAGTTTTGATGCCCAGAACCCTTTTGTGCCAGGCTGAGAGACATGGATTTCATGTGGGGCATCAGTAGGTATGTAAATCAGGTGTCAGATGAGTGGCACAAAGGCATTTAAACCCCTTAAAAATAGCTGTTACTTATTCAAATCTGTGAAAATGGGTCAATTTGCCCACTTTGATGCCAGTTTTGATGCCCAGAAACCCTTTTGTGCCAGGCTGGGAGACATGGATTTCATGTGGGGCATCAGTAGGTATGTAAATCAGGTGTCAGATGAGTGGCACAAAGGCATTTAACCCCTTAAAAATAGCTGTTACTTATTCAAATCTGTGAAAATGGTGCAATTTGCCCACTTTGATGCCAGTTTTGATGCCCAGAACCCTTTTGTGCCAGGCTGGAGACATGGATTTCATGTGGGGCATCAGTGGTATGTAAATCAGTGTCAGATGAGTGGCACAAAGGCATTTAACCCCTTAAAAATAGCTGTTACTTATTCAAATCTGTGAAAATGGAATTTGCCCACTTTTGATGCCAGTTTTGATGCCCAGAACCCTTTTGTGCCAGGCTGGATTGACATGGATTTCATGTGGGGCATCAGTAGGTATGTAAATCAGGTGTAGATGAGTGGCACAAAGGCATTTAACCCCTTAAAAATAGCTGTTACTTATTCAAATCTGTGAAAATGGGTAATTTGCCCACTTTGATGCCAGTTTTGATGCCCAGAACCCTTTTGTGCCAGGCTGGAGAGACATGGATTTCATGTGGGGCATCAGTAGGTATGTAAATCAGGTGTCAGATGAGTGGCACAAAGGCATTTAACCCCTTAAAAATAGCTGTTACTTATTCAAATCTGTGAAAATGGGCAATTTGCCCACTTTGATGCCAGTTTTGATGCCCAGAACCCTTTTGTGCCAGGCTGAGAGACATGGATTTCATGTGGGGCATCAGTAGGTATGTAAATCAGGTGTCAGATGAGTGGCACAAAGCCATTTAAACCCCTTAAAAATAGCTGTTACTTATTCAAATCTGTGAAAATGGGTAATTTGCCCACTTTGATGCCAGTTTTGATGCCCAGAACCCTTTTGTGCCAGGCTGGATTGACATGGATTTCATGTGGGGCATCAGTAGGTATGTAAATCAGGTGTTAGATAGTGGCACAAAGGCATTTAAAACCCCTTAAAAATAGCTGTTACTTATTCAAATCTTGTGAAAATGGGCAATTTGCCCACTTTGATGCCAGTTTTGATGCCCAGAACCCTTTTGTGCCAGGCTGGAGTAGACATGGATTTCATGTGGGGCATCAGTGGTATGTAAATCAGGTGTCTAGATGAGTGGCACAAAGGCATTTAACCCCTTAAAAATAGCTGTTACTTATTCAAATCTGTGAAAATGGTAATTTGCCCACTTTGATGCCAGTTTTGATGCCCAGAACCCTTTTGTGCCAGGCTGGAGAGACATGGATTTCATGTGGGCATCAGTAGGTATGTAAATCAGGTGTCAGATGAGTGGCACAAAGGCATTTAACCCCTTAAAAATAGCTGTTACTTATTCAAATCTGTGAAAATGGGTCAATTTGCCCACTTTGATGCCAGTTTTGATGCCCAGAACCCTTTTGTGCCAGCTGGAGAGACATGGATTTCATGTGGGGCATCAGTAGGTATGTAAATCAGGTGTTAGATGAGTGGCACAAAGGCATTTAACCCCTTAAAAATAGCTGTTACTTATTCAAATCTGTGAAAATGTGAAATATGCCCATTTTGATGCCAGTTTGGATGCCCAGAACCCTTTTGTGCCAGGCTGGAGAGACATGGATTTCATGTGGGGCATCAGTAGGTATGTAAATCAGGTGTTAGATGAGTGGCACAAAGGCATTTAACCCCTTAAAAATTGCTGTTACTTATTCAAATCTGTGAAAATGGTCAATTTGCCCACTTTGATGCCAGTTTTGATGCCCAGAACCCTTTTGTGCCAGGCTGGATTGGCATGGAATTCATGTGGGGCATCAGTGGGTATGTAAATCAGGTGTTACATGAGTGGCACAAAGGCATTTAACCCCTTAAAAATAGCTGTTACTTATTCACATGTGTGAAAATTGGTTCTCTGCCCACTTTGATGCCAGTTCTGATGCCCAGAACCAATTTGGGCCAGGCTGGATTGACATGAACTTGATGTGTGGCATCACAAAGTATGTAAATCAGGTGTCAGATCAGTGGCACAAAGCCATTTAACCCCTTCAATACCATACCTCAGTGCCCACTTTGATGCCCATTTTTGTGCCAGCCTTCTATTTTTTTAATCTGTTTTTAACTGTATTCATAAAAGGGCACAGGACTGCATATTATTATATACTTAGAATGGTTAATTTTTATTGAAAAAGCTGAAAAAAGCAGAAAATAAAAAATAGCCGAATAAGAAACTGCTGAATAAGAAACCAACTTCAGCCCGAATAAGAAACTGAACGAATAAGAAACCAACTTCAGCATCGTGGGGCGGCTGTGACCAGAACAGAGAAAGGTGAGAGCCGCCATCACCTGGGAGTGCGGCCGCACTGCATGATGGGAGCTGTAGTTCTACAGTATCTGTGTGTGTGTCTGTGTATCTGTATGTGTGTGTATTTGTGTATATCTGTATTAGTGTATATGTATTTGTATGTAGCAGAACTGTGTGTGTTTGTATGTGTATACATTGTATATATAGCAGACCTGGGTATGTAGTGTCCATGTAGCAGAGCCATATGTGTATCTGTATGTGTAGTGTGCATGTAGCAGAGCTGCATGTGTCTGTATAGGCATGAATTAGGCGTGTACCAGTGCTGTGTGTGTATCTGTATGTTCATGTAGTAGAGCTGTGTTTGTATTATGTGTAGTGTGCATGTAGTAGAGCTGTGTGTCTACATGTGTGTGTAGCAGTGCCATCTATGTCTATGGACATGTATGTATATGTGTAGTGTGCATGTAGTAGAGCTGTGTGTCTACATGTGTGTGTAGCAGTGCCATGTATGTCTATGGACATGTATGTATATGTGTAGTGTGCATGTAGCAGAGCTGCATGCTTCTGTATGTGCATGAATTGGGCATGTACCAGTGCTGTGTGTGTTGTATCTGTATGTTCATGTAGTAGAGCTGTGTGTGTGTATCTGTATGCTCATGTAGTAGAGCTGTGTGTGTGTGTGTATTATGTGTAGTGTGCATGTAGCAGACCTGTGTCTACATGTGCGTGTAGCAGAGCCATTTATGTCTATGGGCATGTAGCAGAGCTGTGTGTGTACTATGTGTAGTGTACATGTAGCAGAGCTATGTGTCTACATGTGCATGTAGCAGAGCCATCTATGTCTATGGGCATGTAGCAGAGCTGTGTGTCTACATGTGTGTGTAGCAGTGCCATCTATGTCTATGGACATGTTTGTATATGTGTAGTGTGCATGTAGCATAGCCGTGTGTGTACTATGTGTAGTGTGCATGTAGCAGAGCCGTGTGTGTACTATGTGTAGTGTGCATGTAGCAGAGCTGTGTGTCTACATGTGTGTGTAGCAGTGCCATCTATGTCTATGGACATGTATGTATATGTGTAGTGTGCATGTAGTAGAGCTGTGTGTCTACATGTGTGTGTAGCAGTGCCATGTATGTCTATGGACATGTATGTATATGTGTAGTGTGCATGTAGCAGAGCTGCATGCTTCTGTATGTGCATGAATTGGGCATGTACCAGTGCTGTGTGTGTTGTATCTGTATGTTCATGTAGTAGAGCTGTGTGTGTGTGTATTATGTGTAGTGTGCATGTAGCAGACCTGTGTCTACATGTGCGTGTAGCAGAGCCATTTATGTCTATGGGCATGTAGCAGAGCTGTGTGTGTACTATGTGTAGTGTGCATGTAGCAGAGCTGTGTGTGTACATGTGCGTGTAGCAGAGCCATTTATGTCTATGGGCATGTAGCAGAGTTGTGTGTGTCACATATAATTTGGAGAGGCAGGGATTTTTTTTTTACTTTATCGTTCATCACTAGCTGCCACTTTTGCAGCCACTGCTTTGAAGTTGGCTGGATCCCTCTTAATTGCTAATTACGATAAACTTTAGGGCCCCGGGGCTCTTCTGATGCTATCAAGGTATGGCTGCTTTGTATAGCCCACTGTACCGCTTGCCTGGCTTCTGTTTGCTGGCGGCAGGTGATTCTGGTATTGACCGGTTGAACCAGCAGCATTGGTAAACCGCCGGCCCAAACTGTGCCATCTGCAATGCTGCTGGTCCAACCGGTCAATAACAGGATCACCTGCCCGCCAGCAAGCAGAAGCCAGGAGAGCGGCATAGTGTGCTCCTGCCGGAGACTACACAACCCCATTAACTGGTTTTAATGTAACGGGTTATTTTTTTTCCATGTATTTGGAATGGAAGGAAGTAAAATATACGAAGTCAGTAAGGACGTCCCATGATCACTGGTAAGCCCGGGTACATGATTTATTGCTCCTGCCTTGGAAAATCATCACATGAGAAAACAACATAAAATTCTCTAGAAAAAGAAAATATTATCAGAAGGTTTTAGTGCAGAGAAAGTCATAAATCAGCAAATTAACCTTTTAGTAATTTAACCCAACAGATAATGATTACATTTGTGTACATAAGCATCCATGTATAATACACCAGGGCTTGCCGCATTGTGCTAGTTGCCTTTAGGTCAAAATGAGCATTCATAGGCTTTGTGGTGGCCACTAAGCAACTCTCTGGATTTCTACCTGTCACTTAGTGAATGGGGAGCCTGTGGCCCATGGGCCATAAGAGGCCGCAATGTTGTTTGCACATAGCCAATGTCTGCAGTGTGTGGGCCGCTGGCCCTTTAGTCAGTGGCGTAGCAACTGTTTGTGGCGCCCGGGGCGGTCGAAAAATTTGCCGCCCCTTTGGTTGTTGATAATTATAATCTTATTCAATAATGTTGAATATTATAATCCGGAAGTATACATAGTATACACTGTCTGCCCCTATATACAAGAATATAACTACTACTAGCTGGGTGCCCGATGCACATGCATCGGGATTCTAGCAGAGCGAGTCTCTGACTCGCAATGGCCGCTTCGCGGCCAATGCTTCGCGCTGCTAAGGCGACTCGCCATGCCCGCTGCGCGGGCATAGCGAGTCGCCTTAGAACTGTTCGCAATGGCCGCTGCGCGGCCAATGCTTCGGGCGTATCCACATGACCACGCTGACTCGCAGCGTGAGCGGACTCAAAAGGGGCAAAAAACCCATTCGTGATTATAGCGAGTCGCCTTAGAACTGCTCGCAATGGCCGCTGCGCGGCCAATGCTTCGGTCGTATCCACATGACCATGCTGACTCGCAGCGTGAGCGGTCTCAAAAGGGGCAAAAAACCCATTCGTGATTATATAATAGATACTAAAACATAAAGAGAAGGGGTGCAATTGGGGGGTAAGTATTGGGCCAATTGGCCACTCATCACCTATTGGGGTTGTCACTGTGCACCGCCACCTCTGCACAACCCCAGTGTATGGCAACAAACCGGACTCAAGGAGGGCCCGGAGCAATTTTTTCCGCTGTACTGTGGAGTTCATAGTGTAATATAAATGCAAAAAACTTTATTCTTAATATGATGTCACAATACCGGGATCTGAGGATCTTCTATTTCGAGGTCAGGGGCTCTCTGATGCCGTGTTGCTGTCTGCCTCGCTCTCGTCCTCTTTTGACACTGCAGTGCGGTGGACAAGAGAGCATTAACTGGTTAATAACAAGAAGTATGGAGTGTGTACTAACTGAGCCATAAACCCTCCCCATACCAGTAGGATTACTAGGGTGCGAACACACTGGCGTGAAACTCTGATGAGTGCAATGTGTGATTTTCTTACATTGCAATCAATCTCTGGGAGCAGATTGGTGAGTGTGGGACGCTTTTTTCTCATCCAGATTCAGGATGAGAAAAAAGTTGCAACATGTTGCGACAGTCTGCGATTCACACCTAGACTCACCAATGCAAGTCTACGGGTCCGACAAAATCACGGACCGCACACGGACCATCCGAGAGGCATCAGTTTTTTTCAAGGATACATTATCATTCTGTAGCTGAGAACAACTGTAAAATGTTCCTGTAAATGATTCTACAGTAATAGCTGCTGAGAAAAAACACGGATTGCACACGGATGTCTCTCCTGGATGGAAAACAGACCGATTTTAAAGCGGCGAGAGACAGTGCACCACCGTGTCCTCAGCTCCGTGCTGTGCAGTGCACCACCGTGTCCTCAGCTCCGTGCTGTGCAGTGCACCACCGTGTCCTCAGCTCCGTGCTGTGCAGTGCACCACCGTGTCCTCAGCTCCGTGCTGTGCAGTGCACCACCGTGTCCTCAGCTCCGTGCTGTGCAGTGCACCACTGTGTCCTCAGCTCCGTGCTGTGCAATGCAACACCGTGTCCTCAGCTCCGTGCTGTGCAGTGCACCACCGTGTCCTCAGCTCCGTGCTGTGCAGTGCACCACCATGTCCTCAGCTCCGTGCTGTGCAGTGCACCACCGTGTCCTCAGCTCCGTGCTGTGCAGTGCACCACCGTGTCCTCAGCTCCGTGCTGTGCAGTGCACCACCGTGTCCTCAGCTCCGTGACAGTGTCCTCAGCTCCGTGCTGTGCACAGACAGTGTAGCACCGTGCTGTGCACAGACAGTGTAGCACCATGTCCTCAGCTCCGTGCTGTGCACAGACAGTGTAGCATCATGTCCTCAGCGCCGTGCTGTGCACAGACAGTGTACCACCACGTCCTCAGCTCCGTGCTGTGCACAGTGTACCACCACGTCCTCAGCTCCGTGCTGTGCACAGACAGTGTAGCACCATGTCCTCAGCTCCGTGCTGTGCACAGACAGTGTAGCACCGTGTCCTCAGCTCCGTGCTGTGCACAGACAGTGTAGCACCGTGTCCTCAGCTCCGTGCTGTGCACAGACAGTACACCACCATGTCCTCAGCTCCGTGCTGTGCACAGACAGTGTAGCATCATGTCCTCAGCGCCGTGCTGTGCACAGACAGTGTACCACCATGTCCTCAGCTCCGTGCTGTGCACAGACAGTACACCACCATGTCCTCAGCTCCGTGCTGTGCACAGACAGTGTAGCACCATGTCCTCAGCTCCGTGCTGTGCACAGACAGTGTAGCACCATGTCCTCAGCTCCGTGCTGTGCACAGACAGTGTAGCACCATGTCCTCAGCTCCGTGCTGTGCACAGACAGTGTAGCACCATGTCCTCAGCTCCGTGCTGTGCACAGACAGTGTAGCACCATGTCCCCAGCTCTGTGCTGTGCTCCCATTGTCCTGCATCGCCGCTGGGGTTTCCAGACACCCCGGCGGCGATGCCGCCTGACAGCTCGCCAGTGCGGGGCTGGAGCTGTCGCCCCGTGTAAACGAGGGACAGCGACGCTGGCGGGCCACCAAAAACGTGTGCGCACCCGCCAGTTTGCCGCCGACATCCCCAGCCCCGTCGCCAGGTGTGACGGGGGCTTTAGTGTCTACTGTGTGATGCATATACAGCAGCCTTAGTGTATCCCATCTGCTATATATACAGCAGTCGTAGTGTAACCCATATTATGTATATTCAGGAGTCTTAAAGTATTCTATGTAATTTATAAACGGCAGTCTTAGTTTACCTTTACACAACCTTTTTTATCGCCGCCAAATTCCCCAACTACACGCCGCAATCGTGAAAACCTCTGTGCCATTGGCTGCTATGGGCATAAAAGGAGATAAACTCATGGTGTGGCCACCATCTTCCCCTGACCTCAACCCTATAGAGAACCTTTGGAGTATAATCAAGCAAAAGATCTATGAGGGTGAGAGGACGTTCACATCAAAACAGCAGCTCTGGGAGGCTATTCTGCCATCATGCAAAGAAATACAAGCAGAAACTCTCCAGAAACTCACAAGTTCAATGGATGCACGAATTGTGAAGGTGAAATCAAAGCAGGGTTCCTATGTTAACATGTAACTTGGCCTGTTAGGATGTTTTGGAGTTAAATAGCTTTTTATTTCAGTGAATGTGACCTCCTAATGCTGCAAATTCAACAAATGAACATTTAAGTTCTTTCAAACATATCAAATGTTTAGAAACTCTACTGTGCCTAATAATTTGGAACAGGGCATTTAGAGATTTCTTTAATTTTGAAGATTATACTGTTATCATTGGGAGATTTCTTCAATAAAGTTTGATGTATCCTCTAACGGGTGATGACTTTTATTACACTGACTGTCATTTGCACCGAGCATTTAGGAAAATCAGAGAAGAAGAACATTTGCTTAAAAATATGGAACTTGGTGTAATGCCGTAATAACAAACCCAAACAACAATGGCAGAATGGAATATGTGACACCATTTTGTTTTTATAAATTTTATGGAAAAATTAAAGTTTTCATACAGGACATATAGCTGTGATCAG
>JARQOC010000005.1:550945685-550967657 GCA_033576535.1 Allobates femoralis
CCTGAAAGGTCAGTTTAATCCATCTGGCCAGCGTGGCCTTTGACGCGGCCATCCCCTTATGGTGACCCTCCGGAAGGACGAACAGTGTGTCCGATTTCCTGAAACATGCTGTCCGAGACACGTAGATCCGGAGAGCACGAACCAAATCCAAAGTGTGCAAAGCTTTCTCAAAGCGATGCACAGGGGCCGGACAAAAAGAAAGAAGAACAATGTCCTCATTTAAATGAAAGGAGGACACCACCTTAGGAACGAAAGACGGTACCGGTCGCATCACCACCTTGTCCTGGTGGAAAGAAAGAAACGGCGCCTTACAAGAAAGCGCCGCCAACTCGGACACTCTCCTAATAGAAGTGATCGCCACCAGGAAAATCACCTTCTGAGACAGAAGGCTCAAAGGAATCTCCTTGAGAGGTTCGAACGGGGTCTTCTGGAGCGTTTCCAGAACCAGGTTTAAATCCCAGGCCTCCAAAGGCCTCCTGTATAGGGATGGGCGAATCTACTCGCTAGGACTCGTTACTCGGCGAGTAGTAAGGGACTCGCAGGACTCGGTACTCTGCGAGTTTCCCAGTGATTACTCACACGAGTCCAATGCAAATCAATATCAATCCTAGTTTTGTCAGAAACGCTGACAAAACTAGGATTGCCTTTGTTTGCATTAGACTCGGCTACTGTGCCAGTGATAGCAGGGAAACTCGCAAAGTAACTGCTGTTAGTTTGCGAGCCGAGTCCAGCTGTCTTCTCTGTGCAGGCTGCCAGCTCCAGGGTCCTAGAGCCCGCCTGCTCACAGACATGATGTAGCAGTGCTGAGATTGTTCTCAGTCTGCTCATTCCCTGTGCATAGACATCTATCTATGCACAGGGGATGTAGCAGAGAGGACATCGCGTTTTGGACTGCGTCGGACGGAAGAGGATTTTTTTAATTAAAGATGGAGTCCCTAATGGCTTTTTTTTTATTTCAAATAAAAAGTTTTCTCTGTGTTGTGTTTTTTTAACCCTTTATTGGAGATTCTTAGTGGCTGGGTCAAACGTGGCCTGACATTAAGAATCTCGGGCTTAATAGCAGCTTGTATAACAAAGCTGGTATTAACCCCTTTATTACCCAGCGTGCCACCGCCACCAGGGCCGCTGGAAGAGCGGGGTTCAGCGCCAGAGGATGGCGCTTCAATGAACGCGCCATCTTCTGGGGCGGCTGCGGGCTGCAATTTGCAGCGGGGATGCCCAGAAAGCTTGGGCATCCCTGCGCTGCGGATTCCAGCCCCCAGCTGCTTAGCTGTACCTGGCTAGACATAGAAATTGCGCGGAGCCCCACGCATTTTTTTTTTTATTATTTAATGAATTTCAGAGTCAGAGGCAGTCAGAGTCTCGGAGTCGGAGTCGCCTCAGAGTCGGAGTCGCCTCAGAGTCGGAGTCTCAGAGTCGGAGTCGCCTCAGAGTCGGAGTCGCCTCAGAGTCGGAGTCGCCTCGGAGTCGGAGTCGTCTCGGAGTCGTCTCGGAGTCAGAGTCGTCTCGGAGTCGGAGTCGTCTTGGAGTCGAGTCGGAGTCGGAGTCGAGTCGGAGTCGTCTCGGAGTCGGAGTCATCTCGGAGTCGGAGTCGTCTCGGAGTCGAGTCGGAGTCGAGTCGGAGTCGTCTCGGAGTCGGAGTCGTCTCGGAGTCGAGTCGGAGTCGAGTCGGAGTCGTCTCGGAGTCGGAGTCGTCTCGGAGTCGGAGTCGTCTCGGAGTCGAGTCGGAGTCGGAGTCGTCTCGGAGTCGGAGTCGTCTCGGAGTCGGAGTCGTCTCGGAGTCGAATCGGAGTCGTCTCGGAGTCGGAGTCGTCTCGGAGTCGAATCGGAGTCGTCTCGGAGTCGGAGTCGTCTCGGAGTCGGAGTCGTCTCGGAGTCGTCTCGGAGTCGTCGTCGTCTCGGAGTCGTCGTCGTCGTCTCGGAGTCGTCTCGGAGTCGGAGTCGTCTCGGAGTCGGAGTCGTCTCGGAGTCGGAGTCGTCTCGGAGTCGGAGTCGTCTCGGAGTCGGAGTCGTCTCGGAGTCGAATCGGAGTCGTCTCGGAGTCGGAGTCGTCTCGGAGTCGAATCGGAGTCGTCTCGGAGTCGGAGTCGTCTCGGAGTCGGAGTCGTCTCGGAGTCGTCTCGGAGTCGTCGTCGTCTCGGAGTCGTCGTCGTCGTCTCGGAGTCGTCTCGGAGTCGGAGTCGTCTCGGAGTCGGAGTCGTCTCGGAGTCGGAGTCGTCTCGGAGTCGGAGTCGTCTCGGAGTCGGAGTCGTCTCGGAGTCGGGGTCGTCTCGGAGTCGGGGTCGTCTCGGAGTCGGAGTCGTCTCGGAGTCGGAGTCGTCTCGGAGTCGAATCGGAGTCGTCTCGGAGTCGGAGTCGTCTCGGAGTCGAATCGGAGTCGTCTCGGAGTCGGAGTCGTCTCGGAGTCGGAGTCGTCTCGGAGTCGTCGTCGTCGTCGTCTCGGAGTCGTCGTCGTCGTCGTCTCGGAGTCGTCTCGGAGTCGTCTCGGAGTCGTCTCGGAGTCGTCTCGGAGTCGGAGTCGTCTCGGAGTCGGAGTCGTCTCGGAGTCGGAGTCGTCTCGGAGTCGGAGTCGTCTCGGAGTCGGAGTCGTCTCGGAGTCGGGGTCGTCTCGGAGTCGGGGTCGTCTCGGAGTCGGAGTCGTCTCGGAGTCGTCTCGGAGTCGGAGTCGTCTCGGAGTCGTCTCGGAGTCGGAGTCGTCTCGGAGTCGGAGTCGTCTCGGAGTCGTCTCGGAGTCGGAGTCGTCTCGGAGTCGGAGTCGTCTCGGAGTCGGAGTCGTCTCGGAGTCGGAGTCGTCTCGGAGTCGGAGTCGTCTCGGAGTCAGAGTCAGAGTCGTCTCGGAGTCGGAGTCAGAGTCGTCTCGGAGTCAGAGTCGTCTCGGAGTCGGAGTCGTCTCGGAGTCGGAGTCGTCTCGGAGTCGGAGTCGTCTCGGAGTCGGAGTCGTCTCGGAGTCGGAGTCGTCTCGGAGTCGGAGTCGTCTCGGAGTCGGAGTCGTCTCGGAGTCGGAGTCGTCTCGGAGTCGGAGTCGTCTCGGAGTCGGAGTCGTCTCGGAGTCGGAGTCGTCTCGGAGTCGGAGTCGTCTCGGAGTCGGAGTCGTCTCGGAGTCGAGTCGGAGTCGGAGTCGTCTCAGAGTCGGAGTCGTCTCGGAGTCGGAGTCAAAAAAATGTGTGGGGCTCCGCGCAATTTCTATGTCTAGCCAGGTACAGCTAAGCAGCTGGGGGCTGGAATCCGCAGCGCAGGGATGCCCAAGCTTTCTGGGCACCCCCCGCTGCAAATTGCAGCCCGCAGCCGCCCCAGAAGATGGCGCGTTCATTGAAGCGCCATCCTCTGGCGCTGAACCCCGCTCTTCCAGCGGCCCTGGTGGCGGTGGCACGCTGGGTTATAGAGGTTAGGGCCAGCTTTGTATTATCAGCTGGCCCTAAGCCCGAAATTTATGGCGGTCACGCCAATATTAGACATGACCGCCATGAATTTCTATTAAATTGTTTTAAAAAAAACACAACACAGAGAAATTTTTTTATTAGAAATAAAAAAAAAGCCATTAGGGACTCCATCTTTAATTAAAAAAATCCTCTTCCGTCCGACGCAGTCCAAAACGCGATGTCCTCTCTGCTACATCCCTTGTGTATAGATATAGATGTCTATGCACAGGGAATGAGCAGACTGAGAACAATCTCAGCTTTGCTACATCATCTCTGTGCACAGACATTCATGTCTGTACACAGGGAATGAGCAGACTGAGAACAATCTCAGCACTGCTACATCAGGCAGCAGGCGGGCTCTAGGACCCTGGAGCTGCACAGAGCAGACAGGACTCTTATCTGTGCGAGTTTCCCAGCGATTACAGTTGCAAAGTAAACGAGTCCAATGCAAATAAATGACAAAACTAGGATTGCTTCAGGCTGAAGCTTCCGAGACACATCTGCGATTTGTAAATCTCACACTACTCGCTATTACTCGCTTCCCCATTCATTAACATTGGACTCGCTAGACTCGCAACGAGTAGCGAGTCCTGTGCTCGGACTCGCTAGAGACAAGAGATTCCGAGTAATTTAGGATTCGCCCATCACTACTCCTGTATGGTGGGACTATACAAACCACACCCTGTAAAAAGGTACAGACCTGAGATTTTGAAGCCAAGCGGCGCTGAAAAAGTACCGATAATGCAGAAATCTGCCCTTTAAGGGAACCCAATGAGAGTCCCTTATCCAGCCCCGATTGGAGGAACCCCAGAACCACCGGGAGCGAAAAAGGCAAAAGCGAAACCTGCTCAGACTCACACCAACCAGAGAACGTCTTCCAAGTTCTATGATACAGTTAGGGCCAGAAATATTTGGACAGTGACGCAATTTTCGCGAGTTGGGCTCTGCATGCCACCACATTGGATTTGAAATGAAACCTCTACAACAGAATTCAAGTGCAGATTGTAACGTTTAATTTGAAGGGTTGAACAAAAATATCTGATAGAAAATGTAGGAATTGTACACATTTCTTTACAAACACTCCACATTTTAAGAGGTCAAAAGTAATTGGACAAATAAACATAACCCAAACAAAATATTTTTATTTTCAATATTTTGTTGCGAATCCTTTGGAGGCAATCACTGCCTTAAGTCTGGAACCCATGGACATCACCAAACGCTGGGTTTCCTCCTTCTTAATGCTTTGCCAGGCCTTTACAGCCGCAGCCTTCAGGTCTTGCTTGTTTGTGGGTCTTTCCGTCTTAAGTCTGGATTTCAGCAAGTGAAATGCATGCTCAATTGGGTTAAGATCTGGTGATTGACTTGGCCATTGCAGAATGTTCCACTCATGAACTCCTGGGTAGCTTTGGCTGTATGCTTGGGGTCATTGTCCATCTGTACTATGAAGCGCCGTCCAATCAACTTTGCAGCATTTGGCTGAATCTGGGCTGAAAGTATATCCCGGTACACTTCAGAATTCATCCGGCTACTCTTGTCTGCTGTTATGTCATCAATAAACACAAGTGACCCAGTGCCATTGAAAGCCATGCATGCCCATGCCATCACGTTGCCTCCACCATGTTTTACAGAGGATGTGGTGTGCCTTGGATCATGTGCCGTTCCCTTTCTTCTCCAAACTTTTTTCTTCCCATCATTCTGGTACAGGTTGATCTTTGTCTCATCTGTCCATAGAATACCTTTCCAGAACTGAGCTGGCTTCTTGAGGTGTTTTTCAGCAAATTTAACTCTGGCCTGTCTATTTTTGGAATTGATGAATGGTTTGCATCTAGATGTGAACCCTTTGTATTTATTGTCATGGAGTCTTCTCTTTACTGTTGACTTAGAGACAGATACACCTACTTCACTGAGAGTGTTCTGGACTTCAGTTGATGTTGTGAACGGGTTCTTCTTCACCAAATAAAGTATGCGGCGATCATCCACCACTGTTGTCATCTGTGGACGCCCAGGCCTTTTAGAG
Source organism: Allobates femoralis (assembly GCA_033576535.1). Lineage (NCBI taxonomy): Eukaryota > Metazoa > Chordata > Amphibia > Anura > Aromobatidae > Allobates > Allobates femoralis. Next base: position 550,951,122 of record JARQOC010000005.1, read on the forward strand.
TTCCCAAGCTCACCAGTCAATTCCTTTTTTATCAGAATGTACCCAACTGTTGATTTTGCTACTCCAAGCATGTCTGCTATCTCTCTGATGGATTTTTTCTTTTTTTTCAGCCTCAGGATGTTCTGCTTCACCTCAATTGAGAGTTCCTTTGACCGCATGTTGTCTGGTCACAGCAACAGCTTCCAAATGCAAAACCACACACCTGGAATCCACCCCTGACCTTTTAACTACTTTATTGATTACAGGTTAACGAGGGCGATGCCTTCAGAGTTAATTGCAGCCCTTAGTGTCCATTGTCCAATTACTTTTGGTCCCTTGAAAAAGAGGAGGCTATGCATTACAGAGCTATGATTCCTAAATCCTTTCTCCGATTTGGATGTGGAAACTCTCATATTGCAGCTGGGAGTGTGCACTTTCAGCCCATATTATATGTATAATTGTAATTCTGAACATGTTTTTGTAAACAGCTAAAATAACAAAACTTGTGTCACTGTCCAAATATTTCTGGCCCTAACTGTATATCCTGGTGGAAACAGGCTTCCTCGCACGCGCCATAGTGCGTGCAACTCCTTCCGAAAATCCTGCCCGGGTCAGAATTCTGGTCTCAAGGGCCATGCAAGGGCCATCAAACGCAGAGCCCCGGAATTCTGATGCCAAATCGGACCCTGACACAGAAAGTCCGGTCGAACCGGCAACTGCCAAGGAGCGTCTGCGACGAGCTGAACTAGGTCGGCGTACCACGACCTCCTGGGCCAATTGGGGGCTATTAATATCAACGCCACCTTCTCCGTCCTGACCTTCTGGACCACTCTGGGAAGGAGGGCCAGCGGTGGAAAGACGCAAGGAAGGTGAAACTCCGTCCAGTCCTGAACCAGGGCGTCTGATCCCAGAGCCCTGGGGTTGCGGGAACGAGCGAAGAAATGCGGAAACTGGGTATTCATCCGTGACGCCATGAGATCCACGTCTGGAGTCCCGAAGCGTTGGCAGATCTGCTCGAACACCTCCGGGTGAAGAGCCCATTCCACTGACGCGAGCCCCTGACGGCTGAGATAATCCACCGTCCAGATCTCGACCCCCGGAAAGTGCACTGCCGACAGCACAACACTCGAGGATTCGGCCCAAAGCAGGATCGGTTCCACTTCCCGCATCGCTGCTCTGCTGCGCGTCCCACCCTGATGATTGACGTAAGCCACCGCCGTGGCATTGTCCGACTGGACGCGAACCTGACAACCCATCAGGAAACGCTGGAAACTCTGCAATGCCAAGTAAATGGCCCGAATTTCCAGAAGATTGATGGGCAGAGAGGACTCCTGCCGAGTCCATCGACCCTGAGCCGTGTGATTCCGGAACACCGATCCCCAGCCGAGGAGGCTGGCATCGGTAGTTACAACAGTCCACTTTACTGGCAAGAAGGATCTCCCCCGCGAGAGACACGACAGGATAAACCACCACCGAAGAGATCTCCTCGCCGCCGCCGATGTGCGAAAGAGGTGATGAAGGGTGAAAGGACTGCGGTTCCATGCTGATAACAGATCCAGCTGTAGGGGACGGAGATGCAGTTGCGCAAACGGCACTGCCTCCATCGCCGCCACCATTTTCCCCAAAACAGCAGTTTGCAGAGACTGAACCTTGTCTTGGGGAAGAAGCACCAGACCCCGAGATGTGTCCAGGACCATCTCCAGAAACGTGAGTCTGCGGTTCGGAACTGGGGAGGACTTTGGCAGGTTGAGAATCCAACCCAGCCGAGACAGTGTGTCTATCGTGATGCGAACACTGTCCTCGCAATCCCTGAACGACCGACCCTTGATCAAGAGGTCGTCTAAGTAAGGGAAGACCACCACTCCCCGACCGTGCAGAACGGTCATGACCGCGGCCATGACCTTGGTAAACACGTGTGGAGCGGACGCCAACCCGAAGGGAAGGGCGACAAACTGATAATGATCGTCGCCCACCGCGAAACACAGGAATCTCTGATGAGGACCAGATATCGGGATGTGCAGATAAGCATCCTTGATATCTATAGAAGCGAGGAATTCTCCTCCTTGCATGGACGCAATGACTGACCGGAGGCTCTCCATCTGGAACCGTCGGACTCGCACGAAACGGTTCAAGCGCTTCAGGTCTAAGTTGGGATGGAAGGAACCATCCTTTTTGGGAACGAGGAACAGGTTGGAATAGAACCCCTGACCCTGCTCGTTCAGAGGCACTGGGACAATGACTTCTGCCCGCCTCAGAGACTCGACTGCCTGGGAGAAGGCACGTGCCTTTCCCGGCATTCTCGAGGGGCGAGAGAGACCAAAACTTCTGGGAGAGCAAGTGTGAAACTCTATGTTGTATCCGGAAGACACCAATTCCCGAACCCACTGATCGTCTGTAACAGTGAGCCAGGCATGCCGAAAGCGGGAAAGTCGGCCGCCCACTTGGGAGGTGTCTTCCGGATGTGACGAGTCATGAAGAGGGAGACCTCCGAGACCAGGAGTCCTTGGATTTAGGTTGTTTATTCCGGGACTGCCAGGCAGAACCCGACTTATTTGAGGAATGGAAACCCCTGTCCGAACGAGACACCCGATTCTGGGGAGGCGGACGGGAAACCGACCACCCAGACGAATTCCGAAAGGACTGGAATCTCGTCTGCTGACCCTTGGGAAACCTACGCCTCGCTTTCTGTTGAGGAAGCGAGGTGCTTTTACCATTCGTGGCATCCGAGATCATCTTATCCAGCTTTTCCCCGAATAAGCGATCCCCTACATACGGCATGTTCGTGAGGGACTTTTTGGAGGCCGAATCCGCCTTCCACTCCTGGAGCCAGAGAGCCCGGCATATTGCAATAGAATTAGAGGCGGCTACTGCAGTGCAATTAGCTGCATCAAGGGAAGAGTGAACCAAAAACTCCCCCGCCACTGAAATCCGAGCCGCCAGATCCAGCTACTCAGGATCAGCCTCATGACGACTCAGGGCAGAGTGTAAATCCCCCGCCCAAATCATGATAGCCTTCGCCACCCACATAGAGACGAAAGAAGGGGACAAAGAAGCACCTGATGCCTCAAACACTGACTTGGACAATTGTTCCAACTGGCGATCGGCCGCATCCTTGATGGAAGCACCATCAGGAAGAGACATCAGAGTCTTAGAAGCCAAGCGGGACACCGGAGGGTCCACTGACGGGGACTCTGACCATGCCTTAGCCACTGTCGGCAAAAAGGAGTAAAGGGCTGCAATCGCCTTATGATTGCCAAACTTCTTATCAGGATGAGCCTAGTGTTTTTGTAAAACCTCCTGGATCTCGGAATGGTCCGAAAAAACCTTCTGAGGTCTCTTAGGCCTCTTAAAGGAGACTACATGATCCGCCACCGACACCGGAGCAGGATCTGCCACCGACAGAGCCTGATTAACGGCCGACACCAGGTCGTCCACCATGGCCAGAGTATCAGAAGACGTGGACTCAAAGGATTCACCCTGATCCACCTCAGATTCGTGAAGTTCACCCGAAGAGTGAGAATCATGAGACCTACTCCGTGTATGGGAGGTCACAGAGCCCTGAGATAGGGCCGAGGAAGAACCCGTCTGGGATCTCTTCCTACCCGCCTGACCAAGGGGAAGGGAGGTACTCGAATGAGACTCCTCATGGTCAGAACCATCCTCCACATGGACCTGCTGGTTCGGGGACAATGAACGTGGTTGCACCACCCGGAGCAGTGTGTCGGAGAGCTGCTGTATAGCATGGCTCACTGATTGCGACAGAGTAACTGCCCATTCTGGGTTAGCAGAAGTATCCAGACACCTCCACCCCGGTGGGTGTCTGACCGGAGACAGAGACACTAGACTGAGGATAATCAGAAGCGCAGGCCTGGCAGAGCGGGGTCGAGCACCCACAGGGCAGCGCAGCTTTGAATGCTGTGCAAAAAGAATAGTAAACAGTGAAGGCCTTAGGTGCCTTCTTGTCCTTATTGCCCGGTATCATGCAGCTTTTCTCCACTGCTGCGCTTTGACTACACACACACACACAGTGCAGGGGGTAGTATGACAGGAAGGAAACCGCAGTGCTGATATGCCACAGCAGCCTAGAGCTATAGCGGCGCAAAACCGCTATGTCACCGGAGAGGCTAGAAGAAAAAACGCGTCCTGTGTCCCCCTGGCGTCCTGTGCTGCTGCAATGGCGTCCTAGGAAGAGAAAAGGCGCCAAAACAGCAGTGTGGAGAGGGAAAACGAAGCCACGCCCCCTCCCATGCCGCCTTGCACAGCCACCCTCCCCCTAATGCTACTGGCCAGCAAAGATGGCCGGGGGCGGCCCCAAGACACAGCAGCATCACTGGAGGAGGAGACATCCAGTGCTAGGCCGAAGCCGAGGACTAAATTAATAGTGCCGGCCGCCTGTCAGCAGGGGTTTGGCGCGGAGCACTGGAAAAAAAAACGCCGCAGGCACAGGACGCGACAGGGGACACGCAGCGCCGCCTCATACCTCAATGGCTCATCATCCTCAGCCCTTCCAGGGACCGGAATGCGAACCAGTCATTCCCCGCAGCTGTATTGTAGCTGCCGCGGCCAGGAAGAAACAAAAAATGTTGCTGGTGGCCCAGAGGGGATACCTCCTACAACCCAGAGTCCCAACTGTGGGGTCTGGGGAGGGATGCTGCAAGAGCCTGCCATCACTGTAACACGGAGTCCCAACTGTGGGGTCTGGGGAGGGATGCTGCAAGAGCCTGCCATCACTGTAACACGGAGTCCCAACTGTGGGGTCTGGGGAGGGATGCTGCAAGAGCCTGCCATCACTGTAACACGGAGTCCCAACTGTGGGGTCTGGGGAGGGATGCTGCAAGAGCCTGCCATCACTGTAACACGGAGTCCCAACTGTGGGGTCGGTGAAGGGACGGTGCAGCGGTCCGATAACGTCAGCTTCAACCTAGAACCCCAACTGAAGGGCCCGGGGAGCACGATCAACAATAGGATAAAATAACAAACCTACAAAACAAACAGTGTCTTGCCTCCTAAGACACTAAGCAAAAAACTGGCTAGACTGTGCCAATCAGGGGGTTATATACTGCAGGGAGGAGCCACTGTGCTTAATTTGTTAATTGCTTAGTGTCGCCTCCTAGTGGCAGAATGCTATAACCCATCGTCCTGTGTCCCCCAATGAGGCGAAGGAGAAATGTAAATCTAATTTCTCTTTTTTTGTAACACCTGGCAGATATTAATGGAACCAATAGATTTATTATAGATTTATCCTAAAAATTGGAATAAATTTATAGAAATGCTGGTGTACAGAGAACCAAAAAGGCAGCATAAAAAGCTTCTTTACAAAATGTGGCCCGTCTTATTCCAACCTGAAGCTGCTTTTAAGACGGTCGTATGAAATGTTATACTTAAATTTCTCCATGAATGTTCCTTTGACTACTCAAATACACAATTACACAATACAATGAAATCCAAGGCCTTCTCTTTACAGAATTATCTTTATTGGTCCCGGCATACAATGAAGAAAAATACAAAACTATGCAACGATTTGGCCAATGCCAGACCTTTATCAAGCTGTTAAAAAGGGTACAATGATGATGGGGGCAGAGCCTAGCGGCATGTGAGCAGGACGTGATTCTGCTGAGCTCCCGCTTACCGCCGCAGATTACCGGGACATAACCCCACAGCACGGCCGGAAACTGTCCCCGGGGCCACCCGGAGAGCGGGGGAACACTGTGCACTGAAAACTGCCGCTTCCCGGACCCCGCAATGCCCAAGAAAGGCCAGAGAAGAGTGACTGGTGAGGTGGGGTCCGGATTCCAAGATGGCGCCGCTGCTACAGCGTGCGCTCTGGAAGAAGCAGCTGCTGAAAGTGCAAGCAAGAACAGGGAGGTGAAGGCTCGGCTTCAGCGGTTTGCACGGGCTGAGGTGGCTGAGCAGAGGGCCCTTCAAGAGATAGAGGAGGTCCAGGAGAATGGGACTGGAGATATGGAGCAGGGGGAAGATGAGCAGGGGGAGGAGAACTCCACGGCCTCTGGAGATCAGGAGCAGCAGACTGTCGCAACAAAATAAGCACCAGCTCAAGACCCTGCAGCTACATATGCCAACTGACCCCACTATTAAGGATGTGCTACTTGCAGTTATGCAGTGTGGCAATGCTATCTCCACGGTGCTCACCCAGCTGGGGCACATGCAGGAATCTATGCAGACTGTGAAACATGATCTGCGAGAGGTTAAAGTTAAAACTGGCCACTTGGAGAGGAGAGTTGCAGCTTTGGAGGACACTGAATCTAAGACTCTGAAATAACATTAAGAATTTAAAAAAGAACTGGCTGCTGTATGGTCCAAAACCGACGACCTGGAAAACAGGTCCAGGCGGAACAATGTGCGTATTATAGGTATGCCGGAACGCCGTGAAGACAATAACCCCACGATTTTTATTGAAAACTGGCTCAAGGGGCTGGTCGGGACAGATATTTTGACACCTTTATACGCTGTGGCGCGTGCGCATAGAGTTCCTGCTCGTCCTCCTCCCCCAGGATATGCCCCAAGGCCTATGTTGGCTAAGCTCCTGCATTACAGGGACAAAGATAACATACTCAGATTCTCAAGGGAGCACCCCGATCTTATGGTGGAGGGATCCAGGGTGTCCTTCTACCCCAACTACTCGCCTGAGGTCCAGAGGATGAGGGCCAAGTTCTTTGACATCAAAAAAGAGAATTTTGTTTACGTACCGTAAATTCTTTTTTCTTTAATCATCAATGGGAGACCCAGACAATGGGGTTTAGGGCACTGCCCTCCGGAGGTCACACTAGGTACTACAAGTTTGTAGACACCGCCTCCTCCGCTTATAAACCCCTACCGCAGGGAACATCCTCAGTTTGGTCTACAAGCTGCGAGGAGGAAATAAACCACACCCGAAACATCGGGAAGAATGCCGTACACAAAACGGCTCAACAACCCGGCAAACACTGTCTCAACAGAGAACAGAGCAAATGCAAAACATGCAAAGGAACAACTGGGTGGGTGCTGGGTCTCCCATTGATGATTAAAGAAAAAAGAATTTACGGTACGTAAACAAAATTCTCTTTTTTCTGGTCATCATAATGGGAGACCCAGACAATGGGGATGTCCTAAAGCAATACCCCAGGGCGGGAAGAGTTCCTCAACAAGACGGAAAACACATGGTTCCCTTTAAAGGTGGGCAACCGCCGCCTGGAGAACCCGCCTGCCCAAACTCGCATCCGCAGAGGCATGGGCATGCACCATATAGTGCTTAGAAAAAATGTGCAGGCTGGACCAAGTGGCCGCCTGACACACCTGTAGAGCAGACGCTCTATGTCGCAAGGCCCAGGAGGCACCTACAGCTCTAGTAGAGTGTGCCTTCAAACCCACCGGGAGAGGCAAACCAGAAGACCGGTAAGCCTCCTGAATGGGAGCCTTGATCCATCTGGCCAAGGTCGACTTCGAAGCCGCGGACCCCTTACAGCGACCCATCGTGAGGACAAATAAGGAATCCGAACTCCTAAAGGAGGCGGTCCTGGACACATAAATGCGTACAGCCCTCACGAGATCCAGAGTATGGAGGTCGCGCTCAACCTGATGAACGGGAGCGGGGCAAAATGATGGGAGAACAATCTCCTGGTTTATGTGAAACGTTGAAACCACCTTCGGCAAGAATTCTGGCCGTGGGCGCAACACCACCTTGTCTTGGTGAACCACCAGAAAGGGTGACTTGCACGAAAGTGCAGCCAATTCTGAGACCCTTCTCAGGGACGTAATTGCCACCAGAAAGACCACTTTCTGGGACAGACGAGAGAGAGAGATGTCTCTCAGTGGCTCAAACGGCGGTTTCTGCAGAGCCGCCAGGACCATGTTGAGGTCCCAAGGGTCCAGAGGTCGCCTGTAAGGCGGAACCACCCGAGCTACCCCCTGCAGAAATTGGCGGACCTTCGGCAGGAGCGCCAAGCGCCTGTCAAACAGCACTGAAAGTGCTGACACTTGACCTTTCAGAGAGCCAAGGGATAACCCCAACTCCAACCCCGACTGTAGGAAAGCCAACAATGTCGGAATGGACAATGGCCACGGTGAGCGTCCACCAGAGGCACACCAGGAGAAAAAGATTTTCCACGTTCTGTGGTATATCTTCCTGGAGACAGGTCTCCTAGCCCTATTCATAGTGGCAACCACTGTAGGAGAGAATCCTCTGGACGTCAGCAGCCAGGCCTCAAGAGCCATGCAGTCAATCTGAGGGCCCTGGAATTGAGGTGGAAGAATGGGCCTTGCGCGAGTAGATCTGCGCGTTCTGGAAGAGCCCACCGGTGTCCGCCTGACAGTTGCCACAGGTCCGGGTACCAGGACCTCCTGGGCCAATCTGGAGCCACTAGAATGGCTACTCTGCATTCCATCCTGATTTTCCACAGGACCCTGGGAATCAGAGCCAGAGGCGGGAACACATATGGCAGCTGGAAGCTGGACCAACTCAGGATCAGGGCATCCGCCCCCAGAGACTGAGGATCCCACGATCTTGCCATGTATTGGGGCACCTGATGATTCAGCCGTGAGGCCATCAGATCCACGTCCGGAGTGCCCCATCTGCCGCAGATGTCCCGGAAGACGTCTGGATGAAGAGACCACTCTCCGGCGTCCATGCCCTGTCGGCTCAGGTAGTCGGCCTCCCAGTTCTCGACCCCTGGGATGTGAACTGCGGAGATCAGGCAGCCGTTTTCCTCCACCCAGGCTAGAATGCGGTGGACTTCGGCGAGGGCCTGAGCACTTCTGGTCCCTCCCTGATGATTTATGTAGGCGACGGCCGTCGCATTGTCGGACTGCACCCGAATGGGGTGTCCTGACAGGAATTTCTGAAACGCCAGGAGCGCCAGATAGACCGCCTTGATCTCCAGCACGTTGATCTGCAATGCCGACTCCGACTGAGTCCAGAGGCCTTGAGCCCTGTGGTGCAAGAACACCGCACCCCAGCCCTTCAGACTGTGGTCACCACTAACCATGACGGTTTTAGGAAGGACTGGCCTCGTGACAGGTGACGTGGCTGGAGCCACCACTGTAGGGAGTCCTTGGTCGGTTGTGACAGTGTCACCAGCCGATTCAGCGAGATCGTCCTCTTGTCCCATCTGTGAAGAATCTCCAGCTGGAGAGGACGGAGGCGAAACTGTGCGAACGGCACCGCCTCTATCGCCGCTACCATGCGTCCCACTAGTCTCATCAATACCCGTAGGGATGAGTGTGGTGACAGGAGGACTGCTTGTACTCCTGATTGGATCGCCATCTGTTTGACTCGTGGCAGAGACACCAGGGCTGAGGCTGTGTTGAAGTCCATGCCCAGATATGTCAAAGACTGGGTCGGAACTAGCGTTGACTTCTGAATATTGAGGAGCCAACCGAACTGTTCCAGAGACCGCATGGTCACATCCAGGCTCTCTTGACAGAGGTGTTCTGATGGCGCCCTGACCAGCAGGTCGTCTAAATAGGGTATGACGGCATGTCCCTGCATGTGCAGGAGAGCCATCATGGAAGCCATCACTTTTGTGAACACCCGCGGTGCCGAGGCTAGCCCGAATAGCAGTGCCACAAATTGGAAGTGTTCTTCCCCCACTGCGAATCGCAACCAGCGCTGATGAGCCGGTGCAATGGGTACGTGAAGGTAAGCGTCTCTGATATCTATGGACGCTAGGAAGTCCCCCTGTGACACCGCTGCGATCACGGAGCGCAGTGATTCCATACGGAACTTCCGAACCAACACGTGATGGTTGAACAACTTCAGGTCCAGTACTGGGCGGAAGGATCCGTCCTTCTTCGGGACGATAAAGAGGTTGGAGTAAAAACCCCTGAACCTCTCTCCGGAAGGTACCGGGACCACCACTCCGTCTCTGCGGAGACCCTCCAACACCTGGTAAAAAGCCTGAGCTTTTTCTGGTGACGGGACCGACCGATGGAATCGGGATATCGGTTTTGACGTCAGCTCTATCCTGTACCCTCGCGAGATCACGTCTCGAACCCACTGATCTTGAACGTGAAGCAGCCACTTGTCCTGAAAGCGAGACAAGCGGCCCCCCACCTGTGGGGAGGCAGGATGAGAGAGCGAGTCATGTAGAGGCGGGTTTGGGGGTGGCAGCTGCCGCCCCCGCCGGCTTCTTTGGACGACTCTTAGAGCGCCACTGGGAAGCGGGCTTTCCCCCTCGGTCCGTGCGAGCGGACGGTGCTGATGACTGCGAGCTGGAACGAAAGGACCACTGTTTAGGGTTCCTTTTAACGGTATACCGTGGCTTAGGCTTATTCTGCGGTATCTTAGACTCAGCAGAATCCTTAATTAGCTTGTCCAGTTCGGTGCCAAAAAGCCTGTCACCAGCAAACGGAAGATTCTGCAAAATCTTCTTGGATGTGGCATCTGAGTCCCAAAGACGCAGCCACAACAACCTGCGGATCGCTATAGCATTGGCCGAAGCCACAGCTGAGCGAGTGGCAGTTTCCAGAGTCGCCGTCCTGGCGTAGTCCGCATAGGCCCTTGCCCTTTCGGTAAGTGCTAGGACCTCTGGACTGGATCTTGCCATGTCAGAGATACCATCCAAGCAGGTAGTAATCGCTTGTAAGGTCCAGACCGTGGCAAAATTAGGGGCAAATGAAGACCCCACAGCCTCATAGGAAGACTTGGCGAGCTGCTCGACCTGTCTATCAGTAGCATCCTTCAGTGAGGAGCTATCAGAGGCAGAGAAAAGGGAGCGTGCAGCAATCCTGGTCATGGAAGCATCCACCTTCGGGGACTGCGACCACTCCTGTAGCACCTCCTGGGGGAAGGGGAAGCGATTGTCCTTGGTTTTACGGACAAAACGCCGCCCAGGATGTAACCTGGGAGCTCTAACCACCCTTCCAAAATTAGTGTGGTCCATGAAGGAGCCACTTGGTCTAGCCTCCGGCCGCAGCCATTGATAGACCTCCTTCGGGTGCACCGTCACCTCCTCAGGGGGTGTCACGAGACGTAAAGTCTCGTTGATAGAGGACACCAGATCCTCCACCCCGTCTGGTGGTTCAGATACAGACACAGACCCGAAATTTGAACCCCCATCATCTTCCTCACCATCAGAGGAACGCTCCTCCTCAGAGAGAGTATGGAGCTCGGGTGAATCCTCACGACGAGCCCGCTTAAGGGGTCTCGCAGCAGAAGAGGGGGACACCCGGGGGTAACTGGATGGAGTAGCTGGGCTATCCAGTCTCCTATTAAGTGCCTCCAGGGATTGCGACATGGAGGACAGCTGAGACAGCAGAGATTCATTGATCTTATTCTGAGTCTCCCATGGCCCTGAGATCACCTGAACCTCAGGGTATAGCACCGGAGCTGCTGACTCAACAGTATCAGTCCGGGCCTCTGGGCGTCCGCAGTTATTGCAGGATCCCTCCACCAGTGTACCATTGCATGTAGCACAGGTAATGGTGGTTACTGCCGCCTTAGCAGCACGCTTCCCGGCTGAGGACATCGCCACAGTAGGGGAAAATAAGCCAAATTGCCGACAACAAAACCGGGAATCCCGGTGGCTTACCGACCGCAGTAAAGCGGTATGAGGAAGCGGTGTGTGTGTGACCTCCGCGACGGTTTCCGGTCTCCCCTCTGGAGTGCAGACGCACGCTGCATAAGAATCCCAACCGGGAAGTGAGGGTAAAGATGGCCGCCGACAGTGAAACTGTGGGCGGCGCCGAAGAGACGCGGGAAACACACACACACGCCCAGCGATGACGTCACCGCACGGGCTGCTTTCCATCCTCCAAGCATCCACAGCATAAGGGAGCCGGAGCCCGCAGCGCGGGAAAGAGTGTAAAAACATTATACACAGACTGCATGTACACCATCCACAGCATGAGGGGACAAACATCCGCAGCCTACGGCCTCAGCCCCTGTGACACACAGGGCGGTCAGCCAGGGTGACCCCAGCACAGGGTACACCCGCAGAACCGCGGACCCGAGGGTAACGCGCGGTCTGAGTGTCCTGAAACACATAAAGTGCCAGACACTACCCCCAGGCACGCAGGAGACACAGAGTGCCTCAGTGCCGGTCCGGTCTGTAAGCACCATTTAGGGAGGCCTCGGACGGGGGTGCAGCACCAGTCTGGTCTGTAAGCACCATTTAGGGAGGCCTCAGACTGGGCCGCTCAGCACCAGTCCGGAGTGTAAGCACCATTTAGGGAGGCCTCGGACTGGGCTGGCTCCAGTCCGGTCTGTAAGCACCATTTAGGGAGGCCTCGGACGGAGCGGAGCTGTGCAAGGCTCCCATCTCCCACTCTCCAGAGCCCCCAGAGAGGGATGGAGAGGAGCGTAACAGCGTACCGGGAGAACACGAAGTGTCCAGGCTCTAGGCCCTCCGGTACCTCCACCAGCGTGTGCCACTAAGGGTGAGCGGGGAGGCTGTCACCGGTCCCGATAGGACCGTATTACCTTGTCTTCAGACGCCATCACGTAAGTAGTGAGAATGCAGTGAAGTGCAAGCAAAGCGTGATCCTCCGAGCACACTAAGTTTAAAACTGAGGATGTTCCCTGCGGTAGGGGTTTATAAGCGGAGGAGGCGGTGTCTACAAACTTGTAGTACCTAGTGTGACCTCCGGAGGGCAGTGCCCTAAACCCCATTGTCTGGGTCTCCCATTATGATGACCAGAAAAAGCATTTACGGGAGGTGGGCGTACGCTATGATCTTCCCTGCTAAACTACGGGTTGAGGCCCAAAATAAAGTTCATATTTTCTTGGACTCTGTTGCGGCTATGGACTGGCTGGACCGAAACGAGCAGCTGCTTCGACGAAATAAGGAAAATTCTGATTGTGCCTGAAGGAGGCCCTGTCCTCAAGGGTCTATTGATATTATATGAGAAAATTGGTCTCACTTTTCAGTTCACAGTTAATAGTTGACTGGTGGGATGTTGATTGTGCTTCAATGGTTCAGACGTACACAACCGGTTGTTGTGGCGCACGGGGGGGGAGGTGGGACTGTATCTGGCTGGTTGGTTTAGATTGCAACGTGCTGTGGGGAACTATATTGCTTTAAGCAGGTGGCGGCAAGGATTTCAATCGCCAAAGGACTGATGTGAAAGGGATTATCATCATCCTGGTTTTGGGGTTTGGTTGGGGGGTGGGGGAGGTTTCAATGGGTATGCTGGGTCTTATGTTATGTTTACGCACATGACCATGTTTCTTGCTATTGCACGATGGACGTCAGTATTGATTCTGTTACAATGCAGGTATGGGAGAGTTTAAGATCATTAGTTGGAATATCAGGGGGCTAAAGTCGCCGGTCAAGAGGCAGGCTATATTTTCATTTCTAACCGACCAGGGGCCCACGGTCATCTGTCTACAGGAGACCCATCTTACCCCGGGGACGTTAAGCTTGCTAGACAAGAGGTGGATACAATGTGGTTACCATGCTACGTACTCGCAATACTCTCGGGGAGTTAGCGTTTTGATTCATTCGGGTGCTCAGTTTATATGCCACCGGGCGGTCGTGGACGAGGAGGGACAGTTTGTTTTTTTGTATTGTAAAATATATACGGTAACAATGGTGTTGATCTCTGCCTACCTTCCCCCGCCTTATAGTAGTAGGGTCATATACAAGATCCTTAGGATCTTGAAAGTCTACCCGGGGATCCCTTACGTGCTAGTCGGAGACTTTAACAATATTTTGGACTCTCACTGGGACAGGGCTAACCATGCGCCACTACAGCGGAAGGGTAAATGCACGCCCTACGGGGCACTCATTCAGCAGCTGGCCCTCACGGATCTATGGAGGAGCCACAATCCGGATGTATACAAATACTCGTGTTTCTCTTCCACCTATATGTCGCTGTCGCGAGTTGATCTGGCCCTGGGTGATGGTCGGATGCTGGGACATATTTTAGCCGTTGACTACCTGCCTAGAACAGTGTCGGACCACTCGCCCATGTCCATTTCGATCCGGAGGGCTGTAGAGGATGGGAGGTCTGCTTCACTTTGGAGGCTTAACCCATTTTGGATACAACTAGTTGACGGGGGGACCTCTTTCTCGCAAAAATCCAGGAACACCTTGAATTTAACTTACACTCCGCTTCTGACTCTACTGTCTGGGAGACTTTGAAGGCATATATAAGAGGCATGTTTATCCGGGAGATGTCTAAATTGAAGTCTAATACTAGGGCAGCTTCTCAGCTAGTATATAGAGAATTGGAAGAGGCGGAGAGGGCTCTTTCACTGCAGTTTGCTCCCGCAGCACAGAAAAGGGTGCAGTTGGCGCAGAGGAGGGTGACAGAATTGACTTTAGAGGCAGCGTCACGTAAACGCATGTTCCAGTCTATTCAATATTTCGAAAATGCTGAGAGTGTGGGTCATCTGCTCTCAGTTATCACTACAGCACAGAGGGGATCTTCAGTTATATCGAGCTTGCGGGACACAGATGGGACCTTGGTTACGGATACACCGGGTATTTTAAGAATCCTAGGATCTTTCTATAGAGGGCTGTATTCTTCCCACGCTAATTCATCGGAGGAGGACATTGACACCTTTCTGAGACATGCTAAGCTCCCGCAGTTGACGGGCAAAGATAGGCGTCTATTAGAGGAGCCGTTGGAGTTGGGGGAACTGGAGATAGCTCTGAATTCCATGTCCACGGGTAAGACGCCGGGAGTGGATGGTCTGCCAGTAGAGATTTATAAAAAATACAAAGCGGTCCTGCTTCCAATGTTGTTGGAGGTCTTTAAGGGCAGTATGAACGCTGGGATGCTTCTGCCCTCTATGAGGGAAGCTATAATAACGGTATTACTCAAGAAGAATAAGGATCCGACACTCCCTGGGTCTTACAGGCCGATCTCTCTTCTGACGGTGGACATTAAAATACTGAGGGGAGGGGTAGTGGAGGGATTCTGCAATACCTGGTGGGTAGGGGATCGACACTATCTGGTTTGGAGGCCGGAAAGTTCCAGTCATGGGTGCCGGGGCTACCTACAGTCAGGCTTATGGTTAAAATATGGGACAAACTAAAACAGATGAGGGGCATCACTGGCCTGACCAAGTACTCCCCTATCTGGGACAATTCGCATTTACCACAGCTGCGCAAGCTTTCTGGATTTGCACAGTGGAGGCGGATAGGCATATGGTGGGTGTCGCAGTTGACGGAGGGTGGAGTGTTCAGATCATTTGAGGAATTAAGACGGGATTTCCCGTTATCACACAATATGTTTTTTCAGTATTTGCAGTTGCGACATGCCTATTTACTGCAGACCCGGACACAGAACATGTCTGTGCACCAGGATGTTGTAGTTAGCAGGCTGGGAATGCAGGCACCCACCAGGGGTCTGACATCTTTTATTTATGGAGCTCTGTTGTGTGTGGACTGGTTGAGACATCCGATCAAGGCACTGATAAAATGGACGCAACAGCTGGGTCCAATTACTGGAGATCAGTGAGATTCGATACTTCAGATGGTTCCCAGACTGTCCTTAAGTGAACATGCTCGTCTGTCTCAGTTGTATCTCCTATATAGGGTCTATCGGACCCTAAGTGGCTCTTCGTTCTGAATCTGCGGTCGGACTCGGGATGTCCTAAGAGCGGCCTGGATGACGCAGATATTCTGCATATGATATGGACGTGCCCCTGTCTGCAAATTTTCTGGATTCTAGTGCTCAATTTAATACATTTGACTACGAGAAAGGACATCCCCCGAGACCGGATAGTCTGTGTGTTGAGTTATGTGGAGGAGGTAGGGGGGGGGATGAGTGTCTTAAGGTCGCAGTGGCTAGGATGTTGTTTGTTGCTAGAAAACTTATAGCGTCCTATTGGATTTCGGACAGAACTCCCTCACGTACCGAATATATTAATAAAATTAATTTTCTGCTATGTCGGGAAAAGGCTATTTACACTAAGAGAGGATGTCCCAACATCTTTGAGAAGATCTGGGCGGGATGGTTGGATGCCCCGGCCTTGCCCTCAAGGAATTTGTCTGCCTAGTGATTGCCATCAATATTAATATGATTTTTGACCTGCTTCTGTTTTCTGTTTTCTTCTGCTGCGTTCCTTTTTATGCCAGATGTATTCCACGTGCTTATAATATTGCTGACATGTAATTTTATGGTATGTGCTCATTGTATATGCGATATGAGAAGTTTCCTTATTCTATGTTATGGTTCTTAGACCGAGCTAAGGGAGGGGGAGGGGGGATTCGGGCGAGTGGGTTATGCTCCGCTTGCAATGTTATGTTTTTCTTTTTTTTCTCTTATGTATGTTTATGTTGGAAATTCTAATAAACACTATCTGATTAAAAAAAAAGGGTACAATGATAAAGGACCTGCTTTGGCCAAAACATTGCGTATTTTTGGTATTTTTCATCAGGGTGTGCAATAAAGATAATTTATTTAAAAGGAGTTTCGGTGTCTTGGATTTTGTTGTTTTATCTACTAATTTGCAACCAAGTGGAGGGTTGTATTAAGTAGCACGAGCAGCAGCATGGTGCATGGAGTCGTGCTACATATATATGTTCAGGTTGCACAATGTTAGGAGTAAGTGCTACAGACAAACAGTTTGATATGCAGTTTCCGGGTCTGTTGCCAACTCAGGTCATCAGT
>JARQOC010000005.1:550967757-551191844 GCA_033576535.1 Allobates femoralis
ACACACCCCCAATGCACTTCCAGCTTGTTTTACATATGATTTCTGCTTTAAATTTCTTTCGACTGGCACATCAGATCCTACAAAAAAGATTTAATTTTTACTTCCCACTACATTAATATTAAAAAATGTGCTTAGAGGTTTCAGAGCAATAAGAGTGAAGAACGTTATGGGCCATGGACATGGAATTGGGGAACTTTGCAGCATGCATATTACATTAGGAGCCACGTAACTTTATGCTGCCCAACACAGAGGTACTTACTGAAGATTTCAAGGCCTCGATAACAGCTTTAAGAGCCTCACACTCGTTAGTAAGAGCTTGTACGACCGCATACTGATCACTCCTCAGAGTGTCCGCCTCGCTGATGTGCCGGGCTTCCATGTCGAGGATCTCTGCCGCGTGGAGCTCCTGCATCTGGGTGATCTTATCCGTGTAGCACTCCATTAGGTCGGCCACCTCCTCGGAGGTGCTGCTCATGTGAGCGGACTCCAGCTCTTTCTGGACTCCTATGTGCTTGTGGTGGACCGGGGTGTCTGGATGCTGTTGTTAACACTTGGGACTAGGTCTGTCTGGGACGATGAAGATGTTGACCTCTCCTTGGTCGCCCAGTTTGGGCTTCTCGACCCCTCTGTGAAATCTACACCCGGCAAGATCTGCTGCTCCTCTTCTTGAAGCTCCTTCTTCATGTAAAACGCCAACTTCTCCTCAGCGTGGGCGAGACATTTCTTCACTTCTCGGAGGTCTTCTTCAAGATGGGCCAGGTTGGATTCCTTGACCTGAAAGACATTAATTAGTGAAGTCTGCATTTAAACTGAACGTCGACACGACATGGAGGATGCCATATTGCTGAACGACCTCACAATCCTATAAAGAGACAAAGCAACTATCTACAATTGAATGGGATTTTTCAGGATTGTATGAATAAAAAGGGATTGTCCCAGCCGGGAAAGTTATCACCTAGCCACAGCTAGAAGAAAACTTACTGACTGCCGGGGTCCTCCAAAGACCCAGAGAACAAGGCTGAGAAATGCCCCATTCTTACCACCATTCCATTATGAAGATGATTCCAATAAACAATGGATATTGGTTATAAACACTGCTCAATTCTAAAGGGCTATTTTAATACCCTGTTATTGGAAATCAACACCTTTGAAATGTAGTGCCGGAGAAAGAGGTTATCAATACCATGGATGGCAAGAAGAACAAGCAAATCAGTTCTGGAACAAATCAAGCCAGACATGTCACTCGAAGCAGGGATCACCAAGCTACAACTTGTCTACACATCATACGAAGAGAGCGATCACTGCAGAAGGACATCATGGGAGAAGAATAGAAGGAACAAGGCGAAGAGGAAGACCAGCAATTGGATGGCTTAATACTATAAGGATAACAGTAGAAAAGATCCTGGTAGACCTATCTAGGCTTGGAGAAGACACTGAGGAACCTATATTGACTTGGTGAAGACGCTGGTGAGCTATCTAGGCTTGGAGAAGACCTAGTGGAGCTATCTAGGCTTGCAGAAGACCCTGGTGGAGTTATGTAGACTGCACAGATCGATCTTCCTACAGAGCGGTCATCTCTAAAGTCATCATGGCTCGAGATTGAGCTGAAGGCCATTCAAATAAGAATAAAAGAGCAATCACAGGAGGAGGACATCAGGGTAGGAAGAATAGAAGGAACAAAGCGAAAAGGATGATCAACAACCTGATGGCTTGCTTTTATCAAGAAAATGCCGGACAAGACCTGGTGGACCCATCTAGGCTAAGAGGACATGCTGGTGGACCTATCTACACTTGAAAACGACGCTGGTGGACCTATCTAGGCTTGGAGAATGCCCTGGTGGACATATCTATGATTGGAGAAACCTAGTGGACCTATCTAGGCTTGGAGAAGACCCTGGTGGACCTATCTAGGCTTGAAGAAGACCCTGGTGGACCTATCTAGGCTTGAAGAAGACCCTGGTGGACCTATCTAGGCTTGAAGAAGACCCTGGTGGACCTATCTAGGCTTAGTGAAAACCTTGTGGACTATCTAGGCTTGGAGAAGACCCTGGTGGACCTATCTAGGCTGCACAAGATTGATCTTCCTACAGAGCATTCATCTATCAAGTCACCATGGCTCGAGATTGAGCGAAGGAGGGTAAATAATATTAAATTAGTTATTGGGTCCCAGAGGTAAGCAAGTTATGACCTATCCTTCAATTTGTGAATAGACGTTCATTCTATTATTTTAGTCCATAATCTGCATGAGACTGTTGGAGCGTCAACAATGGAACAGGGCAAAATTTATTCAGGGGGTAATACTACTTACTTTTGTCTTTTATAAGCATCCCTAGACAATGATAACTTAAAACCACTTTTAATGATTAGCAGAGGCAAAACAGAAGAGGTGCAAAGGCCACAGCTGCAACCCAGATCCTGGTACCTGACGGGACTCTCCGGCAACGTATGAAGACAGAAGAGTCATAAATGGCCCATAACATACATGGAGCATTAGGGGCAAAGATTTTCAAGTCCGACTCAAAAGCCCAGCTTTGCACCCCAGCCCTAATTTACAGAACCTCTACACCACTCAGTGCTTTATTCAATGTCAGCATTGTAACTATAAAGATAAAGCAGCACTCCTCCCCACCATCAGCTCCTCCTTCAGTTTCTCCGCCATCTCCCTGTAATGGCACAGCTCTTCTTTGGTCGCTGTCGCTTCTGCTTTAGTAATTTGCAGCGTATTCTCCAGATCCGTCACAGTGTTATCATCAGACTTTAGCACAATTTCCTGTTGATACACAAGAACATCAAAATCAATCATATCAACTATACTTTATGTATTGAAAATTTAAAGGGTGTGTTTAATTTGGCAACAATTATCTGCAATTAAATTATATTTTTAAATGAAAGAAAAAACTGAATAATTTGGAAATAATAATATTCACAATAAACCTCCTATTGTTCTGTATCTACAGCTCCTCTGCACAGCTATACACCCTACTGTTCTGTATCTACAGCTCCTCTGCACAGCTATACACCCCTACTGTTCTGTATATACAGCTCCTCTGCACAGCTATACACCCCTACTGTTCTGTATATACAGCTCCTCTGCACAGCTATACACCCCTACTGTTATGTATATACAGCTCTCTGCACAGCTATACACCCCTACTGTTCTGTATCTACAGCTCCTCTGCACAGCTATACACCCCTACTGTTCTATATCTACAGCTCCTCAGCACAGCTATACACCCCTACTGTTCTGTATATACAGCTCCTCTGCACAGCTATACACCCCTATTGTTCAGTATATACAGCTCCTCTGCACAGCTATACACCCCCTATTGTTCAGTATATACAGCTCCTCTGCACAGCTATACACCCCTACTGTTAAGTATATACAGCTCTCTGCACAGCTATACACCCCTACTGTTCTGTATATACAGCTCCTCTGCACAGCTATACACCCCTACTGTTATGTATATACAGCTCTCTGCACAGCTATACACCCCTACTGTTCTGTATCTACAGCTCCTCTGCACAGCTATACACCTCTACTGTTCTATATCTACAGCTCCTCAGCACAGCTATACACCCCTACTGTTCTGTATATACAGCTCCTCTGCACAGCTATACACCCCTATTGTTCAGTATATACAGCTCCTCTGCACAGCTATACACCCCTACTGTTCTGTATATACAGCTTCTCTGCACAGCTATACACCCCTACTGTTATGTATATACAGCTCTCTGCAAAGCTATACACCCCTACTGTTCTGTATATACAGCTCCTCTGCACAGCTATACAGCCCTACTGTTCTGTATCTACAGCTCCACTGCACAGCTATACACCCCTATTGTTCTGTATCTACAGCTCCTCTGCACAGCTATACACCCCTACTGTTCTGTATATACAGCTCCTCTGCACAGCTATACACCCCCTATTGTTCAGTATCTACAGGTCCTCTGCACAGCTATACACCCTACTGTTCTGTATCTACAGCTCCTCAGCACAGCTATACACCCCTACTGTTCTGTATCTACAGCCTCTCTGTACAGCTATACACCCCTACTGTTCTGTATATACAGCTCCTCAGCACAGCTATACACCCCTACTGTTCTGTATCTACAGCTCCTCTTGCACAGCTATACACCCCTACTGTTCTGTATATACAGCTCCTCAGCACAGCTATACACCCCTACTGTTCTGTATCTACAGGTCCTCTGCACAGCTATACACCCTACTGTTCTGTATCTACAGCTCCTCTGCACAGCTATACACCCCTACTGTTCTGTATCTACAGCTCCTCTGCACAGCTATACACCCCTACTGTTCTGTATATACAGCTCCTCAGCACAGCTATACACCCCTACTGTTATTATCTACAGCTCCTCTGCACAGCTATACACCCCTACTGTTCTGTATCACAGCTCCTCTGCACAGCTATACACCCCTAATGTTATGTATATACAGCTCTCTGCACAGCTATACACCCCTACTGTTCTGTATGTACAGCTCCTCTGCACAGCTATACACCCCTACTGTTCTGTATCTACAGCTCCTCTGCACAGCTATGCATCACCAAGGTAACAGACTACAAACAAACCCTATGTAGTCAGATCAGGTGTTATTCTCTACTTTTTGCTGTCACATAACTGCTAATTTATTTCTACAAGAATGGTATTTTCACTAGCAGAAAATGCAAACATTAACCTGGGATACTGCGAGTCTGTCATTCTTGATTCGCTTTCAGCTCGCTTTGTGTCCATATTCCTTCTATATTCTTCCAAGCTTTGTCGCAGTTCGTGGAGTTGTCTCTCCTTGTCATCCGCCTGTTGATTTGCGATATTGACCTGTTCTCGTTCCACCTGTAGTTGCTCGTGGAGGTCGGACAGCTGCTTCTCCAGCTCTAAAAGTCTCATAGAAAGAGCCGATAACTTTGACTCGGTTTCCTCCTCCAAGGAAGGTTTAGTAACAAGCTCCTCCATTTTTGTGGCTCCTTCCTCCGGCCTGTCTGGGCTATCATCCTCATGCAACTGCTTAGTGTGCATCTGAATGGCTTTGAGCTGGGCGTCACTCACGAGAGCTGCGGCCACTTTTTCCCTGAGCGTGTCCTCCATGGCCACCATCATTACACCGTGGTGATCGCTTTCGGCTTTGACCTGCTCTTTCAACGTTTCAATCTCCTCTAAATACAGTAAGATTTCCAAGTCTTTCTCTTTAATAACATTTTGCAAGTGATCTTCCATGGTGTCTATCGTGTTCTGCATGGTCTCCTGTACAGAGGTGAGCAGGACTCGGCTGGCCAAGTGCTGTGCAGTCTTATCTCTCAGTGCTTCCTCCACATCATCATACCTTTCACCTCTACTGGACTTGCCTTGCACAGACTCTGGTTCGTCTACACTGTCCTCAGCCGTTGACAATTGTCTTGAGCCTACACCTCGTGAACTGGTTGCAGTGGTCTCACCATTCAAGAGCATTCTCGATTCCTTCTCCTCATCTCGGACTTGCTGTGCATTACTTTCTGACTTCACTTTAGATGACATCTTCAGCTCAGCTTCACACAGTTTTTGGTTGAGCGTTTCGATCACATCGTGCAGCTGCTCGATTTCCATGTTTTGCTGGCTTACTTGGTTTTGTTGGTTTATATACTGTGCCAACTCCAAATCCTTCGTTTTATGACTTTCTTTAGTTCTTCTAACTGTGACTCAATGTCGTGGACACTATTTTGTGTGGTCTCCTTCGTGGATGTCAACATTACTTGCTCCTCTGTCTGTGCTTGTCCTTTATCCCTCCGGTTAAGCTCGGCTTTGGAGGCTTCTTCTCTCGTCCCATCTGTATGGTTTTTATACTCTTTTAGCTTTTCTAGTTCTTCCTTTAACACATCAATTTCCATAATCTTCTCTTCAAGCTCAGCTCTTAATTCATAATGACCATCATCCTTCAGGTCTCTGTTCTCTATTCTACTTGGTTTATGGCTTTTTTGACGTTCCTCATCCTTCTTTGTAGCACCAGGATCCATTTTCATCTCTTTGTTGGATAAATCGCTGATCACTTTCTTCAGCTGTTCAATCTCTTGGGCTTGCAGATTAAGCAGTTCTTTCTGATTCTCATATTGCAACAATTCTACATCCTTGAGACCTATGATGTTTTGAAGCTCTCCTATGTGCGCTTCCTTATCCTTTGAGTGGTCTCCCCCATGGAGGTTAACACCCCCTGAATTGGTGCCTCCCTTTTGTTTAATCTTGGTTTTCGACCCATCGCTTGACGTCCTTCAGAATGTCTAGACTCATCCCTTTCTCTTCATCTTCAGATCTTTGAAACATCTTTAGTTTTCGCCAGTTCTTCTTCCAACAAGGCCATCTCCATTCTCGTTGTCTCCAGCTCGGCCTTTAGCTGCACGACCTTAGCTTCTTCTTCGCCAACTTTTAGCAGAGCAACATCTTCATTTTCGATTATAATATCTGGGTGGTATGTCTGACTTATTCCCTCTTTTCTTTGGATGTCTCTTAACTTCTCAAGCTCTCTTTTTAACAAAGCCATTTCCTCTTTGGTCTTCTCAAATTCTTCCTTTAAGGCATTACCGCCATCTGAGATGTTCTCATTGTCTTCACTTTTGGTAATGGGCTTGCTATAGCTTCTTTGGCTTTCTCCATCCTTTGAAGACACTTCCAAATCCAGTAAAGTCTTTTCTTTCCTGAAGTCCTTAATCGTCTTCCTCAGCAGTTCGATCTCTGTCATCTGTTGGTCGAGCAAGTCTCTTTTGATTTGCGTACTGCAACAATTCTGCATCTTTAAGATTTATAACACTCTGAAGTTCTTGCATCTGTAACTCCATATTCTTTATTATAGTGGTGGTGGTCTCCTCTGTGGATGATTTAAACCTATCTTGAGGAGCTCCAGTAGACTCTACTGCCTTTCTGGACAAAGTTTGTTCTGGATCGAGATGGCTTGATTCAGCTTTCTCATCATTCTCAATAGACATTTGCAAGACTTTGTGCCGTTCCAGTTCTTTTTCCAATTGGGTCATCTCGAGTCTAGTCTTCTCGAGTTCGGCTTTAATTCTCGCGAGCTCACCCTCATCTTCATCCACCTTCTGCAGAAGAATTTCAGAGTTTTCTATTAGGATTTCCCTTTGACTTTCCTTGATCTTCATCTCTCCGTCTGCCAGTTTCTGCTGTAAATCCTTTACCAGATCATTTAGCCGCTCTATTTCTTGATTTGAAGGATGATTTGAGAACTGCAGGAGCTGTGACTCTTTCTCCAGGATGTTTGTCTGCAGATCTTGAACATGAAGCTCAAGTCGATCTATTGCGTCCTTGGAAGCTTCTTGCACAGACACAAGCAAGGCTTCGACGGCTAAATACTGAGCGGTTTTTGCTCGCAATTCCTCTGTCAATTTATCGATGATGACGGTGACATCTCCGTCCTTCCTCATGAGATTTTCTGAAGGTTCTTTAGCTTTGTTCAAACCTTTTTCTGATTTGCTTACAACAATGTCCCTGTTTGTAGGCTCCTCTTCAGCGTTACCTTCTTCAGTGTTTGGAGATGGGGTGAGTTTTTCAGGATGAAGTTGTCTAAAACTTTCCATTTCTTTATTTTCAAGCTCAAGCTGAAGCCTTTTGACTTTTTCTTTCAGGTCCTTCATCGCTAGTGTTTGTTCTTCCAGTATTATAATTTGCTCATCCTTCGTTTTAATAACACCCATCAGTTCTTTCAACCTAGACTCCATATTTTGCAGAGTAACCTCCTTCTCCTCATCCGACAGATTTTCAGACAACTGACTCAATGGCACTGTGGCGATCCCGTTCCTCTGTCCATTTTTGTCAGTGACCTCGTGCCTCACCGCCATATTATTTGCCGAGGCTACGCTTGCATTCACTTCTTCCAAGTTAGGAAACGGCGCATCTCCTTGACCAAATAACGGCTGTAACATTTCCTTCCCGTCCGCCGAGTCTTCATATTGGTGTTTATGAGCAAAGTCCATGGCAACTTTTTGCTCTATACGAGACAACTCCTCTTGTAGTTTATCTATGACTTCATTGAGCTTTTCTATCTCCTCTTCGCTGCTCTTCTTTAGTTGTTCCTGGTCACTTTTTAGGCATTTAATTTGACTTTTGTAAGCTTTGATTTTTTCGTTATTCTCTTCAATCACCTGAAAGTGTAAAAGATAAAAAAAATTAATGATTTTGCTTTCATTTGCAACATAAAAAATATAATAATACGCCGTAAGAAATCCTGCCACAAGACAGAGGATCTGAGATTGCGGAGCTAATAAGCCCTGAAGTGCTTCAGCAACAAATAGCTGTAAAGAAAGGTTAGAAATAATGGTAAAGATGAGCTAGAGACAAATTAGCCCTTAAATTGCTCTTGGCCTTCTTTATTTTCTAAATCTTTCTTGAAACAAACACTTAACGAACACAAATTTAATATAGTCTGAAAAAGAGTTTGGCCAATGGGCGCACGGATAACATTTTTTCCTACAGCAGATAAGGTAGAGCAGGGGATACTTCTGCTGGAGCTAGTTGGCTTAAGACCAGACACAAGAAAGTGGGGAAGACACAGTTATCCTACAGCTGGACACAAAAGAGAGAAGAGCAAAGTTGTGAGGTGGCAGTCAGTAGAGATTCCTGCTGCAGCCATTTGCCTTACAGCTGGACACAAAAATGTGAAGAGCAAAGGGGTGAAGTGGCAGACAGTAGTGACCTCTGCGGCAGCCAGTTGTATTACAGCTGGACATAAAAAAAATTTATGAGTAGAGGGGTGAAGCCGCAGATAGTAGAGGCACTTGCTGCAGCCAGTTGTCTTACAACCAGACAAATGAAAATGAAGAGAGCGGTGGGGTCATCAAACAAAAGAGGCTCCTGCTACAGCAGTTGTGTTACAGACAGACACAAGTAAGTAAAGAGGAGAGAGGTGAAGGCTGCAGACAAATAGGCTCCTGCTAAAGCCAGTTATTTACAGAAAGACACAAGAAATGATTTGAGGAATGGAGGTGGAAGACTTGAGAGTCAAATGCTGCAGTCAGTTATATTACAGTCAGACACAAGTGAGGAAGAGAGGGGTTGAGGCAGCAGACAGAATAGGCTCCTGCCTGCAACCAGTTGACTTAAAGCCAGATACAAGAAGACACTGAGGATGAGAGGAGTAGAAGTGAAACACAAGGAGACAAATGCTGCAGCCAGTTATTTAAAGCCAGACAAAAGATAGTGAGGAAAAGGGGGAGAGAAAAGTTGATTTTCTGAGAAACATACATAGAAAATTCTTGTATATATTTCTATTTTACATATTTTGCAGTATAAAGCAAGACTGGATCAAAAGAAAAAAATGTAAATTGTGAGATAAACTTTATTTAGTATATTTTTAATATCTAGTCTTCCTTTAGCATTCACTTGCTACCAGTGCCACTTGCCTACAAAAATTATATTTCTGTTAAGTTAGTTTGTGC
Source organism: Allobates femoralis (assembly GCA_033576535.1). NCBI lineage: Eukaryota > Metazoa > Chordata > Amphibia > Anura > Aromobatidae > Allobates > Allobates femoralis. Next base: position 550,977,189 of record JARQOC010000005.1, read on the forward strand.
GTGTGTGCGTGTGTGTGTGTGTGTGTGTGTGTGTGTGTGTGTGTTTGTGTTTGTGTTTTCTGGGACCGTCTTCTTGATTAGCAGTCCTTAGAATAAGCAATCAACATCAAGTTGGTGTGGGTCCGTCAGGTGACTGAATTGCAAAAGGCTGTATTACCAAGAACGGCCAATACAAAATGGTAAACTAAAGTTTCATGGAGACGATTCAAATAGCTGATTGGTGCAGATGCCAGATATCAGATCCCCATTAATCTGATAGTGATCATGTATCTGAAGGATAAATGACCACTATCTAACATGGTAGTCCTGGAAAGTCCCCATAAAGGGAATCTATCACCAGGTTTTTGCCATCACATCTGAGAGCAGCATAATGTAGAGACAGAGATCGTGATTCCAGCGGTGTGTCACTTACTGAGCTGCTTGTTGTCATTTTGATAAAATTACTGTTTTCTCTGCTGCAGATGTAGCGGTTCATGAATATGCTGGACTACCTGCCAGCAGTTCAAGTAGTTCTGTAATGATTAAACAGTGATTTTATCAAAACTACACCAAGCAGCCCAGTAAGTGAAATTACTGGAATCAGGGTCTCTAGCCTACATTATGCTACCCTCAGATTAGGTGGCACAAACCTGGTGACAGATTCACTTTAAGGGCTCAACAGCTAATTAGAAAAACTAATCCAGTAGATTTAATAGGAGCAGACAGCATGCAGTGTAAAGATGGTTCACTGTATCGGTGATGGCACCAGCGGGACAATCCGTTACCTTGTTATCGGTCGCAGCCTCCAGTTGTGCCTGCAGTTTTCCCACTTGCTCGTTGAGAAGGTCGATTTCTTGATCTTTCAATAGTAACAATTCCTCTGATTTTCCAGGTTTGGGAAGAAGAGGTTTAGAAGAGAAGACTCCCGGATTTTCAGTCTGTGCGTTTTCAACTTCATCCTACATATGTAATATAGATATTTAGATTTAAAACAGATTTCCATCTCAATAAAGGATCATTCCCATAGTAAAAGATTGCAATGGGTGGTGATCCGGCCCTGAGACCTTCCCTGAAGGCTTCTTGAAATGCCCTCTCTGAGGCCAGGCCAGCACTCCATTCTCCCTCTATGGGACGGCCAGAAACAGCCAAGAACAGTGCTCAACTTTCTCCAGCAGACCTATAGACAATTAATTCAATGGTTGTGACCATGAGCAACCTTCGCTCTATTTATAGGTGGTCTAATAAAGGTCTGATCTTGACATCTCTGGGGGTCCCAGTGATCCGACCTTCACGATCTGGAAAATGTATCACCCGTTTTATACTTTTAAAGGGAATCTGTCAGCAGATTTTTTTTGATAATGTAGGCAAAGAAATCCTGAATCCAATGATGTATCTGATACAATCAAAGCATTTAGTTTAAGTAACACAGCAGAGCTGGGAGAGCTGCCCCCGTCCACACCAGGCTCTCTATAGAGAGTGCATTAACTGTGAGATGTCAATCACAGCAGGAGGTGTGTCAGACTGCCCTGTGGGTGACTCTGTAGTCCAGTTATAGTAATCACCAGGTGATCAATCCTTTAGTGTACATTACATAACATTCACAGTCTGATAAGAGAAGCATAGTTACTTTTTGTTTTTTTAACCCTTGCACCATGCTGTCCTCAGTTTACATAGCAAAAAACTGCTGACAGATTCCCTTTAATGATGGGAATAACCCTTTGGTAAAAACTTTGGTATGAAAAATAATAATATGCCCAAATATCTCACCTTTAGCACTTTGTTCTCTTGCTCCAGCTCCTGCAGGCGGGTATCGGCCTCCTTCCTCTGGATCTCCAGCTGCATGTGCAGCTGCTGAACCTCTTCATTCTTATTCTCCAGCTCTTCCCTGAACTGCTCAAGCTGCTCCACCAGGTTTGTGATCTGCCGGGCAAGAAACAAATATAGAACTGTGATACAGGATTCCTGATTGTTAAGCCGACAGATCTTCAGGCCTAAAATATCCTTATGCCTAGGGATCACCTAATGGGTATGGCCAAGAATTGGTGGAAGTGGGAGCATCCTAATGTGCAAGGTGGCTTAAAGGGAATCTGTCAGCAGGTTTTTACTTCCTCATCTGACAGCAACATAATGTAGGCAAAGAAACCCTGAATCTAATGATGCATCACATAGATTACTGGTCAAGCTGTTATGACGCAATCAAAGCATTTAGTTTTAGTAACACAGCAGAGCTGGGAGAGCTGCCCCCACCCAGTCCAGGCTCTATAGAGATTGTACATTGACTGTAAGGTGTCAATCACAGCAGGGGGCACGTAGGACTGTCTTGCATGTGGCAGAGCAGTCCTGTAATTATACTCACCAGATGATAAAGCTTTTAGTTTAAGTAAACAATATCACACAGCCTGATAAGAGAGGCAGAGTTGATTTTTGTCGTTTAACTCTTACAGAATGCTGACCTCAGCTTACAAAGAATAAACCTGCTGACAGATTCCCTGTAAGTCGGACATGTGTGTTTTACTCCCCATAAATTAACTATTTTCTTACAACTTTTCCCTCTAGAAAATATCTGATTAAGCTGATTACTGGGTGTTCACAAGCAAGGGTCACATCCCTAATCAGATCAATAGTGTCCAATCAGCTCTGTAGAAAGGGAACAATAAGTATTAATATTCATATATTTTCAGAAGGAATAACAGAGGTACAAGTTCAAAGAAAATTATGATGATTCAAGAGCTGTCAGGATTCCTATCAGCGGGATGTATTACAATTGAGCCACACATCCAGTGGTGAAGGAAAACTCAAGACAACCTGTAAGGGATGATTATATTATAAGTGAATGTTGGATAAGACACAATGGAAAGCACGATCCAAGATTAGAAACAATTGTCTCCTTTCTGTCCATGGTTGTTGTATTGCAGCTCAATTGCACTGCATATAATGGAGCTCAATTTGCAAAACCAAAAACAGACCAGAATACAGGTGAGGGTGCTTTCACATTGTGTTTTTATGGGATCCCTTTCTGTCCGTTGTAAAACTGACAGCCAACCGATCTGATTTAGCCCCCACGTGTCTCTATGGGCGACGGATCTCATTGGATTTGCCCTTAATGGATTCCGATTTGTGTCAGATCCGATTGTGTCCAATTTTCTCCTGTGCCCAAAATCGTAGACTACTCCGATTTTGGACACAGTGGACCCAATCGGACACAATCTAATCTGACAGGTTACTCGCCAGTTAACATGGGGGTCTTTGAGTGCGGGTCCGAGGAAACAGCTGGTCGCTCCTTGGACCCGATTTTAGTGTACTGAGCATGCTCAGTACACTAAAACTGCTGTGTGCCATCTAATTTCACTTCCGCAATGTATCACATACATTGCGAAAGTGAAATTTGGGTAAAGCAGGTGTAAAAAATCTCTATTCTCACCTTTCCAGCGATCCCCCGATGTTGGCATCTATCTGTGGTGATTTACAGGACCTGCCGTTGCTTGGCAACCTGATCAGCTGATCGGGTCATATGACCGGTTACCGCGGTAACCGGTCATGTGACCGATGATGCTGATCGGGTAGCCCCACCCAGCCAGGTCCTGTAACCATTTGGAGCTAGATGCCGGCTTCAGGGGATCGCTGGAAAGGTGAGAATAGAGATTTTTTATTTTTAACACCTGCTTTACTTAAATTTCACTCCTGCAATGTATGTGATACATTGCAGAAGTGAAAGTGCCCCGCACAGCTCTGTCTCTGTCCGGACCCGTGAAAGTCACAGACCCAGACACAGAAATAGGTCACCCCCTGTGGTGTCCTTTCATGTCCGTGGAGTCCTGCAAAAAGTAGGATCCCACGGACAGGAAAAATATCGCAATGTGAAACCAGCCTAAGGGAGGATGGGGAATGTATAATGTTCATTATCAGACAGGTCACCTCCTTCTCCTTTCTGTCGGTTGCTTCTCTCTCCACCTGCAGTTGGGCTTCCAGGGGCATTTCTCCCTTTAGGCTGATGACAACGGACGGTCGTCTTTCCACCTTGGAAATAAATTCAGAAAGATTCTCACAGTATAATTCAGAAGGTAATAAGAAGAGAAATATACTAATCAGAGACACAATCTGCCTCTTCGTTCTATACGGACACTTTACTATACTGTATTATACCATTGGTGATACACTATATGGAGAAACGTATTGGGACACATCTCAATCAATGAATACACGTTTTTCATTCACTCAGACTCATTGCCCCAAAGCATAATCTCCAGCCCCTCACCCATGGTGTATAACATCCGGCCCCTCCTCCCCTGGGTACAACATTCAGCCCCTCACCCCCCTGGTCTATAACATCCGACCTCTCACCCCCAATGTATAAGATCTGGCCCCTAGCCCCTGGAGTATAACATTCGGCCCCTCACCCCTGGAGTAGAACATTTGGCTCCTTGCACCCGGTGTATAACATCTGGCCCCTCACCCTCAGTGTAGAACATCTGGCCCCTCACCCTCAGTGTATAACATCTGGCCCCTCACCCTCAGTGTAGAACATCTGGCCCCTCACCCTCAGTGTATAACATCTGGCCCCTCACCCTCAGTGTATAACATCTGGCCCCTCACCCCCAGTGTATAACATCTGGCCCCTCACCCCCAGTGTATAACATCTGGCCCCTCACCCTCAGTGTATAACATCTGGCCCCTCACCCTCAGTGTATAACATCTGGCCCCTCACCCCCAGTGTATAACATCTGGCCCCTCACAACATAACTGCAGAGTCCAGACCTCCTCTGGTAACATCAGCACAAACACTGCGCCCACCGGGAGCTTCATGGCAGAGCAGCTGCAGCCGTACATCACCAAGCACAATGCCAAACATCGGATGGAGCGGTATAAAGCCGCCACCACTGAACTCTGGAGGAGACATGTCCTGTGCAGTGATGGATCACACTACTCTATGTGCGTCTGATGGAGCAGTTTGCTGAATAGAGAACGTTACCCCCTGTCTGCATTGTGCCCACTGTACAGATGGAGGAGGAGGATAATGCTTTTGGGCTGTTATCAGGGTTCGGCCACAACCTCTTAATTCAAGTGAACATAAATCTTAATCTTCAGCACAAGACATTGTGAACAATGGTAGCTTCAGCTTGGTGGAGGTCCCTTTTCTGTTCCCCATGACGGTGTCTAGTGCACAAGGTCCATATTGACATGGAGGGAGAACCTGAGCGACCAGCATCACAGAATCTGGACCCCAACATCTTTGGAATGAATTAGAGCAGAGTTTGTGAGCCCGGCATCCCCCAAAATCACTGCCTGACCTCATAATTGTTATTGTGGATGAAGGAGCAAAACGTCCCATAGAAACCTCTGAAATTAAGCAGAAGGTGTAGGTGTCCCACTATTTGTCCATACAGTGTATATTGCAGATGGAGCATGTGAGACAGAATCTCACTGTGATTATCATCCATAGACGCACCTTGTGTAAGCTGTCGGCGCTGATGATCAGGGCCTGCTCCAGCTCCCGGATCCTGCACTCCAGCTTCTCAATCTCATCGTTCCTCTCCTGCACGTCTCGCTGCAGCTGCTCTTTACACAGCAGAAGTTCGCTGCACTTGTCAGTCTTTTCCTTAAGGTTGCTTTCCAGCTTCTCAACCTATCAGTTATCCAAATGAAGAAAAATATTAATTTAAAAAAAAAAAAAAAAAAACTGTAACAAACTTTGTTTTTTTTGCAATTCACAAATGCTCATTTTTGTTGTATGATTCCATACAGCTGATCCTTATGATCTCTTTAAAAAAGCATCCCATTTCTGAGAATATAATGGTGCGCTGCAGGTAATTAACCCATAACGATGTGACTTTTGTGCCGGAAATGTCAATGCTATGCAATTAAGCCAATTTCCAATGACTCCTTTAAGTCTTTATAGAAGTTAAAACTAGTCAGTGCTGTCCAAGATGACTACACACATAATTGCCTAAATTGGAGTGCACCCATCATTATATGCCTAAGTGGCTTCTACCTTCAAAGGTTATTTCCATTTCATAATCATCAAATAGTGTTAGTAAATAGGAGCATTTTTGCAATTTACTGCTTGTTAAAATCTTGCACCGTTTTTGAGATATTAACACTTTTCTGTTGTTTGTTTATAGATCGTTGCCTTGGAGACCGACCACCAAAGCAGGATCGCAGAACGTGCAGCGCTTACAAGCCCTTTTCTGTTCAGCTTGTAAGCACCTTATGAAGCTGACTTATCGCTAGAGCTCGCTGTGACCTCCTAATCTTTGTGAGCTTTATGTAGCGCTTACAAGCTAGTACAATCTAGACCTCAGCGGTGGTCGGTCTCCCAGGCAACGAGATGTAAACAAAAGAAACAATTGTTAATATCTCAAGAACGGCTGCAAATTTTAATATGCAGTAAATTGCAAAAGTGCTGTTCACTAGCTCCAACTTAAAATAACCCTTCAATGGGACAAAGATGGAGAGCTCAGATGTGTCAGCTCTCCATCAGTATCATGACTGGGAAGGGCAGGTTGCCTCTCGGCGGTCTGCACCATAGTGCGATGTTGGCATGGGGGGATACGACCTCCTACCTCATTGCTCTGATGGTCGGTAACGGGTTGGTGTCTTTGTGGCATTTTCAGCTGCTGCTCTAATTTCTGGATTTCTTGCTGAAATACATCTCTCTCGTGTTCCCGGTCGACCGCCTGTTCCTAAAAAAAAAAAAATAAAAAAAAAACAGCAGAATGAGCAAAAAAACTAGGAAAAAGAAGCATGCATGGAGCGCATACAATAAATGAGGAGATGTAAAGGGGTAAACACTGCAATGATGCAGTAGGTTCTGGGGCAGAGCTGATGGGAGGACGTAGGGTCTAATATTACAGCTATATATATAATTCTTGTCCATCTCTACCACTCTCATCCCTCCCCCAGTCCGGTATATATTCCCCCTACGTGTCCTCTCCTCCATCATCGCTAGGTCAGCGGCTGGTGCTCCTGCACTCGCTTGGTTGGAGAGGAGGATTGACGTTTCCTCTTTGCCCACGTCCGCCCCATACAGCGAGGATGGTGCAATCACAGGTGCGCAGTAAGAGGAGGAAACCCGCTATAGAGGAATAGCCGGGACCTACTGAGCATGTGCGACCTGTCATGAAACAACAACATGGGACGTATCTGTGAGCAACCAGTTAAGACATAAGCTTCTAACAGGAGCAATCTCCATACCGGCAGACATTTTTGGAAACTTTATTTTAGGATTTTAAGCCACTGAGCTATGATGGATATTTGGGGGAAGGGGACATAGGTCTTCAAAGGAATTTCCTATGAAAGACACTAAACACAGGGACTGCCCATGATCACGAAAACTGAAGTCGAGAGCAGAGAGACTGCAGCGTTTTTGATTCGACGCCACCGTTGCAGCCTAACAACAGCCACCGGGGGCAGCAGCGGAAACAAAGGGAGGGTGAGTATAGGTCAGTCTGTTTGATTTTATTACTAACAGAGTTCAAAGGAAAAGCTTTTCAGGAAAGAGACTGGTCAGAAGTAGAATGGGGTTTTGGAGTTTATGATAAAAATATTTTGAAAAAAAATAGATAAAATATTCTTATGGTCCAAGAGCTGAATAGGTGATTAATCCTGTGAATAGCTGATTAATGTCATTTCTGAAAATCATATCTCATAAAAAAGCTAAACACTGAAATGGGTGTCTCATCACCAAAACCGGACCCCTGTATGGACACCACTTCATGTGGGAAAAAGTTAAAATAACCTTCTCTGATGCGATTCACAGGTTAGAATAATCTACAGATTTAATCTCCGACGCGTTTTGCAGGTTACAATAATCTACAGATTTAATCTCCGACGCGTTTTGCAGGTTACAATAATCTACAGATTTAATCTCCGACGCGTTTGCAGGTTAGAATAATCTACAGATTTAATCTCCGACGCGTTTTGCAGGTTAGAATAATCTACAGATTTAATCTCCGACGCGTTTTGCAGGTTACAATAATCTACAGATTTAATCTGACACATTTCGCAGGTTAGAATAATCTACAGATTTTAATCTCCGACGCGTTTTGCAGGTTTAGAATAATCTACAGATTTAATCTCCGACGCGTTTTGCAGGTTACAATAATCTACAGATTTAATCTGACACATTTCGCAGGTTAGAATAATCTACAGATTTAATCTCCGACGCGTTTCGCAGGTTACAATAATGTACAGATTCAATATCCATCACTATTGTGTTACAAAATGGCTCAAAATGATAGACTTTATGCATTCACAAGATCAGAGGAGGGATGTCTAAGGTGACAGACTTTAGGTTCAGGTCTGCAGACAGTAATTCGCTTACTTACGTCTAGGAAGCGCTTAGTCTTCTCCAGTTGTTTCTCCAGAGCGAGGTTCTTCTGGCGGAGATCTTCCAGGTGAGCGTTCTTCTCCTGCTCTAAATCGGTATACCGGTTCACCTGCTCCTCCAGCTCCACCTCCAGGACCTTCACTTGTTTGTGGAGGTCTCCGGAGTCCTTCTCCGCCTGACGCTGGACCTCGATCTTCTCCATCAGAAGCTTCTCGGTCTCTTCCAGCAGCTCTGTTCAGGGAGGCGACATACAATCCCATCAATCCCTACTCCATGGTGACGTCCTCCACAATCAGCACAATCTCAATAACCCCAATATTCATGGCAGGAAAAACATTGGATGGAGTTGAAGTGTTTGAGGTTTTGGAATTTTCCAGCTAGTGACATCCCGATCTGTCTGAAGTGGGGCGGGTGTCTGGGTTTATATATGGTGAGCGTAATAAGGAACTGGTTTTTGGTAATGAAAAAAAAATGCAACATAAATTATATATAAAGAGGTTTTACCCGATATAAAAATGTATTTGTAGCAGTCACAAATGTTCATTATATATGGAAAGAGCTATGCAATTAAATCTAAATGCAGATGAGCCACGCTCCTGGCATTCACTTTATTGCCGGTCTGGCCTACTTACAGTGTCAGCAGCTGTGCCTGTGTGGATACCCTAATAACTAACCCCCCGGGTTCTCTCAAATGTAAATATCAGATTTAAAGGGATTGTCCGAGATTGAGAAAAAAAAAACATGGCTGCTTTCTTTTCTTTAGGGAAACAGCGCCACCTCTTATCGTGGGTTTTATATGGTACTGCAATTCAGGTCAATGGAAGTGAATGGAGCAGACCTGCCAAAAAAATGCAGAATCCATAGTCTGTGCATGTGTGACACCGCATTATTCACTTTCCATGGGACTGGGGTAATAAGAGTACAGCGCTCTCCTACTATGATCGGAGCCATGGTGTGGGCCCAACATTGCTCTGTTTTAATGGGGCACTTGAGAACCCCATTATCAGGATTAGAGGGAAGGTCCATGGGATTATACTCCAAACGATCAGTTGTCTTGAAAGTACCCCTTTAAAGGGAACCTGGCAGCAGGGTTCCCTATTTTATTCTCCTGCTGCATTCTTAAAAAGGGGCTATAGGTACATGAAAATATCACCAAAAAAGCACAGCATACTTTTGAACAGAGGCGGGCCCCTATCACCCGCGTACCGATATTTAGGATGCAGATAGCAGTGAATACATTGGTGGAGGACTAAGTTAATTACTGTGTGCGACAGACAACAGATGCGATGACGTTATATCATCATCGCATCTGCTGTGCCAGTGCACTGGAGACCGGAGCAGAGCGCAGCACTGGGGGAACGTCAAGGAGGAGAGTATGTGGATGTTTTGTATTTTTCTATCTATGTGAGATGCGTAGATGTACATAAATGGTGTGTGGGGGCTCAATGTATATAGGGGCTATGTAGGAGGTCATATTATATATAGGAGGTTATGTTGGGGTTCATACTGTATATAGGAGCTATGTGGAGCTCATAGTGCATATGGGGCTATGTGGGGCTCATACTGTATATAGGGGCTATATGGGGGCTCATACTGAATATATCTAGGGAGCTATGTGGGGCTCATAATATATATATATATATATATATATATATATATATATATATGAGGGCTAGATGGGGGCTCATACAATATAAAGGGGCTATGCGGGGGCTCATTCAATATATATAAATATATATATAATATATATATATATATATATATATATATATATACACACATATATATAGGCTATATAAGGACCCATACTGTATATAAGGAGTTTATAGTATATATATTATACTGTTTATAAGGAAACTCTTTGGGGGCTCATATTATATACAGAGGCTGTGTTGGGTCTCATTGTATATAGGGGTTTATGCTCTATATAGGGGGCTATTTGATGACAAACTGTATATTAGGGCTTTCAGGAGGCTAAAACTGTAATCTGAGTTATGTGGGGGTCATACTGTGTATAAAGAGACTATTCGGAGGCACATACTGTGTATTAGGAAAGATATACTATGTATAAAGAGGCTATGTGAGGGCTCATACTGTGTAATGGGGTGTATGTAGGGGGACTGTGATATAAGGAAGCTATGTGAGGGATCACACTGTATATAGGGGTGCACATACAGGGACTGTGATATAAGGAAGCTATGTGAGGGATCATACTGTATGTAGGGGGCTCATATTGTATATGGGGCCTGTCAGCATACCTAATTCTGCTCAATATTAAGTGATGCAAAAACTAAAAAACTATTCTGCACTTTTGAGGTGATATAAAGGGGTGTTAGGACTGCACGTGAAGTATATAAGATGGAGGCAACGGTATATAAAGAGAAAATAGTTTCTCTTTAAGGTTGAAATATCAAAAATATTTGTAAATGCCACAAATATTCCATTTTTTATTTTTGCATTCTTTTTTTTTTTACTTTTGATTGCAAAGATCCAATGTTTTTCCGCTGCCTGATCAAAGCCGGGACGTGAGCGTCCGAGTGCACCGGGTGACGTTAGCCATACAGTATAAATACATCAATACTTTTCACGCTTTGGAGTTTGGAACAAACTGCAAAACTTTCACCGGGTGCTGTTACCAGGGAGAGAGAAACCGTCACAAAGATGATTAGGGTAAAAAACAGACAAATGAAAGGAAAATCACCCAAAAACATATATGCAATTTTCTTTATTAAAAAAATCACCGTTTCCGGTGACCCCTCCTGCCTATTACCATCATCTTACGTGAACGATCATCTGCGATGCAATATAATAGTGCCGAAATGAGAGCGATCAATCAATCAATCAATCAATCAATCGCATCTGGAAGTTTGGCAGGGGGTGGGGGGTGGATAGATTTCCGAATCAGGGAATAAAGGGGGGAAAGTCATACGGAGCTGTGATTGGATGATGGATAAGATGATGGTTGAGATGCGTGTTAATGAGAGGTAGAGGATTTATCCCCTTGCTAGCAAAAAGGGGTTCGGAGCACCACAAGAGGAGTGGTTATTAGGCACAGGAGCAAGCCAGGATTAGTGCAAGGAATCAAGGAGCCCAAAAAGCCAAAGGATTAGTTCATTCCCAAATCGTAGCCATTAAACACCCGATTAGAGGTTGGCCATGCGGGGGGTACAAACACACCTTCTTCGGGAGCTGCAACGACTGCAGCTTCTACTAAGCCTGGGAGAATAGAGAACAAAACAAATGCAGAGTAATTCACATGCCGTGTACAGTTGTTCTGTCAACGCTGGAGAGAAGAGAGAACAGCAAAGGGAGGAACGGGGGAGTGAATAGTAACAGGAGAATGTGGCGAGAGTATTACATGTGAAGGTGAAGTTATACCAAATGCACAGGCCCGGATAAAACATCTGGGATGACATCATCAATGACATCATCATGACATCACAGACATCACAGCGGAGCTAATAGGCTGCCATGTGCAACTCCTGCTTTACCCGGACCTGTCACATTGAGGACTTACCTGATGAGAGAGGAGAGTGATGGGGGCTCTGGACACAACACAGTTATACTTCGGGGTGGGGAAAAACTTTGGTATTATGAAAATAAAACAAAAAAAGACTAATGCTTATATTCAATGCCACCTATACCCAAAATCATGAGTGCACAAAGTGCAGCAGCAACCAAAGGACAAGTAGCACAATGACCACAAAGTGCACTCTCTGGTCAGGGTGTCGGAGTCCCTCTAACCCAAAATCGCGTTTCGTAGTCTTCACACCCCCTGAAGAAGGTTATGAAACGTGGGTTGGGGTTAGAGGGACTCCGGACAAACCCTGACCAGACCATGCACTGATCTACTGCCAAGTAATGACCCTGTAACTAGTTCATAGCATTTTGGCGATTTATAGGTATAAAGTGCACGATCTGGTCAGGGTGTCCGGAGTCCCTCTAATCACACAACGCACATTTTGTAGCTTTTACATCCCCTGAAGAAGACTACGAAACATGCGTTGGGGTTAGAGTGACTCTGGACACTTTGAGCAGATCATGCACTGATCTACTTCCAAGTAATGACCGTGTAGCCAGTTCATAGCATTTTGGGTATATATAGGTATAAAGTGCATGATCTGCTCAGGTTGTCTGGATTCCTTCTAACCCCAACGCACGTTTCGTAGCCTTTTGAAGCCTTCACACCCCATGAAGGTTATAAAATGTGCGTTGGGGTTAGAGGGACTCTAGACACCCTGACCAAGCCATGCACTTTATATCTATATATAGCCAAAATGCTATGAATTGGTTAAGGGTCATTACCTGCACGGCTTAGTCAAAGTGTCCTGAGTGCCTCTAACTCCAAAGCACCTTTCGTAGCCTTTTTCAGGGGGTGTGAAGGCTACAAAAGGCTATGACATGTGCGTTAGGGGTAGAGGGACTCCGGACACTCCGACCAAAACATGCACTGATCGATTACCTGACCCTGAAATAAGTTCATGGAATTTTGGCCAAATATAAGTATACATAAGTGTTTGTAGGGAGCACTGTACCATGTCTACTATTGTAAATAAACTGTTACATCAGCATTGTAATGTATATGTGAGGTCTGTATACTGACAATATATTATTGGTATATTTGGATGCTTCTATGCAGGTTTTCCTTCCATTGTTAAGTACTATTCTGTATATTATATATATGTGGTATTGGATATATACATTGGTTCTGTATGACAAATAATTATGGACATTTTTTGATACACAAAAGACAAATGCTTGTAAGAATATAGTCGGTGCTCCTGACTAGTCTGAAAGCAACAATAAACCTGGAATCCCCAGAAAATAGCAATGCTGAAGCAGGTAACTATCCAGGACTCCACATTGTGCTGTTCCAACATTACTCCTCTTAGAAAACTAGGAAACAAAGTCACTCAATCAGTGCTGACCGTGTAGAGACGCCCCCTACTGGCAAAAAGAGGGTAAACCACACTATAATAAAGTCTTCAAATACCGTATTTCCAGAGGAGAAATGGAGGAACAGAGCAATGCAGAGTTCTGAGAAACAATCATCCTGCTGAATTGTTATCACTTAAGAATTTACTGAAAAAAACCTGTCAGGAGAGCGGATATATTGTAAACAGTACCTGCAAAGGAAAATATAGGATTTCTATTACAGGATCAATTACCACTTAAAGGGAATCTCTCTACAAGTTTTAGCTATGTAATCTGAGAGCAGCATGATGTAAGGGCAGACACTCCGATTCCAGCGATATGTCACTTACTGGGCTGCTTGTCGCAGTTTTGATAAAAATCAATGTTTTCTGCTGCAGATCTATCAGTTCTTTGAATACTGAGCTGTTTATAACCCCGCCCACCAACACCACTAATTGGATATAACCCCGCCCAGACCACTGACTGTGTATAACCCCACCCACACAACTGTGTATGACCCTGCCTATACCACTCACTGTGTACAACTCCGCCCACACCACTGTTTATAAACCTGCCCACACCCCTGATTGTGTATAACCCCACCCACACCGCTGATTCGGTATAACTCTACCCAGACCACAGATTGTGTATAACCCCACCCACACCACTGTGTATAACCCCACCCACACCACTGTGTATAACCCCGCCCACACCACTGTGTATAACCCCGCCCACACCACTTTGTATAACCCTGCCCACACCATTGTGCATAACCCCGCCCACATCCCTGATTTTGTATAACCCTGCCCACACCACTATGTATAACCTCGCCCACACCACTGTGTATAAACCCGCCCACACCACTGACTGTGTATAACCTCACCCACACCACTGTGTATAACCCCTCCCACACCACTGTGTATAACCCCACCCACACCACTGTACATAACCTCGCCCACACCACTGTGTATAACCCCGCCCACACCACTGTGTATAACCTCACCCACACCACTGTGTAGAACCCTGCCTACACCACTGTGCATAACCCTGCCAACACCCCTGATTTTGTATAACCCTGCCCACACCACTGATTGTGTATAACCCTGCCCACACCACTGTGTATAACCCCGCCCACACCACTGTGTATAACCTCACCCACACCACTGTGTATAACCCTGCCCACACCACTGTGTATAACTTCACCCACACCACTGTGTATAACCCTGCCTACACCACTGTGTATAACCCCGCCCACACCACTGTGTATAACCTCACCCACACCACTGTGTATAACCTCACCCACACCACTGTGTATAACCCTGCCTACACCACTGTGTATAACCCCGCCCCACACCACTGTGTATAACCTCACCCACACCACTGTGTATAACCTCACCCACACCACTGTGTATAACCCTGCCTACACCACTGTGTATAACCCCGCCCACACCACTGTGTATAACCTCGCCCACACCACTGTGTATAACCCCGCCCACACCACTGTGTATAACCTCACCCACACCACTGTGTAGAACCCTGCCTACACCACTGTGCATAACCCTGCCAACACCCCTGATTTTGTATAACCCTGCCCACACCACTGATTGTGTATAACCCTGCCCACACCACTGTGTATAACCCCGCCCACACCACTGTGTATAACCTCACCCACACCACTGTGTATAACCCTGCCCACACCACTGTGTATAACTTCACCCACACCACTGTGTATAACCCTGCCTACACCACTGTGTATAACCCCGCCCACACCACTGTGTATAACCTCACCCACACCACTGTGTATAACCTCACCCACACCACTGTGTATAACCCTGCCTACACCACTGTGTATAACCCCGCCCACACCACTGTGTATAACCTCACCCACACCACTGTGTATAACCTCACCCACACCACTGTGTATAACCCTGCCTACACCACTGTGTATAACCCCGCCCACACCACTGTGTATAACCTCACCCACACCACTGTGTATAACCCTGCCTACACCACTGTGCATAACCCTGCCCACACCCCTGATTTTGTATAACCCTGCCCACACCACTGATTGTGTATAACCCCCGCCCACACCACTGACTGTATAACCCCGCCCATAGCACTGTGTATAACCCCGCCACACCACTTATTGTATCTAACCCCGCCCACACCACTGTGTGTATAACCACGTCCACACCACTGATTGTGTATAACCCCACCCACACCACTGATTGTGTATAACCCCACCCACACCACTGATTGGGTATAACCCCGCCCATACCACTGTGAATAACCCCGCCCACACCACTGATTGTGTATAACCCCCGCCCACACCACTGACTGTATAACCCCGCCCATAGCACTGTGTATAACCCCGCCCACACCACTTATTGTATAGAACCCCGCCCACACCACTGTGTGCATAATCACGTCCACACCACTGATTGTGTATAACCCCACTCACACCACTGATTGTGTATAACCCGACCCACACCACTGATTGGGTATAACCCCGCCCATACCACTGTGAATAACCCCGCCCACACCACTGATTGTGTATAACCCCCGCCCACACCACTGACTGTATAACCACGCTCACACCACTGATTGTGTATAACCCCACCCACACCACTGATTGTGTATAACCCCACCCACACCACTGATTGTGTATAACCCCACCCACACCACTGATTCTATATAACCCTGTCCACATCACTGATTGGCAGTTATCTGTGTACACTGTGCATAGGCAGAAATCTGCCAATCAGTGGTGGGGAGGTGGTTGCTCAGAGCAGGGGTGTACATGGCATAACAACTAGGCCTCTAATGATAATCTCCTGCTTATAAAGCACTTAGTTTTATTCGAACTGTAATATGCAGTAACTGTAATATGTAAGTAACACATTGCTGTAATCAGGATCTCTGCCTATTCTCTGATTAAACAGCAAAACCTTTATGGCAGATTCCCTTTAAAGGTGATGTCTTGGAGATGAACTGTATGATAACAACAAAATCTTCCCTACTGATCTGCTGTCAACCACGTGGAACCAGACCGCACAAGCACTGAAGTGATGACGTTGGCATTTATCTGTCCCAGGCCTGCGATTGGCTACAGTGGTCAGGTGCCTCATTATAAGAGACATCCAATGATGTATTAATTCAAGGCACCTGACCACTGCAGCCAATCACAGTCATCTGCAGGGCTGGGATCAGAGATTGGTTGAATAGTGATACAATCATTTCGGATGCAGCACAGACCACAGGGCGACCGGTGCGGGATCCATGAGGGTGACAGCAAGACGGGAGGGCAGATCTTGTACTTTTCAGAGAATAGAGGAGATGGATCAGCATTGTATTCAGTACAAACAACCCTATGAAGGGGTCATTCACATGGGTAGACACACTGTGTAATATTATACCAACATTATGCACAAAACTTTACAAAATCTCACATAAACTACACAAGGAGCCTCCACTCCCATGTGAAAAACATCCCCAAAAAGTCAATTTTGGATAACAGAGACTCTGGAGGTATATATTATATATACACACGTGGTCAACATTGTTGGTACCCCTCGATTAATGAAAGAAAAACCCACAATGGTCACAGAAATAACTTGAATCTGACAAAAGTGATAATAAATAAGAAATCTATGAAAATGAAGAAATGACAGTCAGACATTGCTTTCAGCCCTGCTGCCATTTTTATTACATAATTAAACTCATGAAACCGGCCTGGACAGAAATGATGGTCCCCCTGAAAATAATGTGACAAAATGAACATGTTAAATCAAGGTGTGTCCACTAACTACCATCACAGGTACCTACAATATTGTAATCAGTCAGTGGGCCTGAATATAGGGCTACAGATACTCACTGTGCTGTTTGGTGACATGGTGTGTATCACACTCAACATGGACCAGAGGAAGCAAAGGAAAAAGTTGTCTCAGGAGATTAGAAAGAAAAGTATAGACAAGTATATTAAAGGTAAAGGTTATAGGACCATCTCCAAGCAGCTTGTATGTTCCTGTTGCACATATTATTCAGAAATGTAAGATCCATGGGACTGTAGCTAACCTCCCTGGACGTGGCCGCAGGAGGAAAATTGATGACAAATCAAAGAGACGGATAATACAAATGGTAACAAAAGAGCCCAGAAAAACCTCTAGAGAGATTAAAGATGAACTTCAAGCTCAAGGAACATCAGTGTCACATTGCATCATCCGTCATTCTTTGAGCCAACTGGACTTCATGGGAGACGACCAAGGAGGACACTATTGTTGAAAAAGAAATCATAAAAAAGCCAGACTGGAATTTGCTAGACAAGCCAGAAAGCTCCTGGGAGAATGTCTTATGGACAGATGAGACAAAAATGGACCTTTTTGGCAAGGCACATGAGCTCTATATGTTCACTGATGGAAAAATGAAGCATATTGAGAAAAGAACACTGTCCCTACTGTGAAACATGGAGGAGGCTCTTATGTTCTGGGGCTGCTTTGCTGCATCTGGCACAGGGTGTCCTGAATCTGTGCAGGGTACAATGAAATCTCAAGACTATCAAGGGATTCTAGAGAGAAATGTGCTGTCCAGTGTCAGAAAGCTTGGGTCTCAGTCACAGGTCATGGGTCTTGCAACAGGACAATGACCCAAAACACACTGCTAAAAACACCCAAGATTGGCTAAGAGGAAATCATTGGACTATTCTGAAGTGGCTTCTATGAGCCCTGACCTAAATCCTATTGAGCATCTTTGGAATGAGGTGAAACATGGAAAAGGCAACAAACACCAGACAACTGGAGCAGTTTGCTCTTGAGGAGTCGCCACAATCCCTGTGGAGAGGAGCAGAAGTCTCATTGACGGGTACAGGAATCGTGTGATTGCAGTGATTGTCTCAAAAGGTCGTGCAACAAAATATTAAGTGAAGGGACCATCATCTGTCCAGGCCGATTTCATGAGTTTAATGTTTAAAAAAACTCTGTGGCAGCAGAAAAGCAACGTCTGACCTTCATTTCTTCATTTTCATAGATTTTTTATTTATTCTTATTTTTGTCAGATTCAAGATATTTCTGTGACACTTGTGGGGTTTTCTTTCATAAACGAGGGGTACCAACAATTTTGACCACGCATGTACGTATATATGAATATATATGTATTTATATGTGTATATACAGTGGGGAAAATAAATATTTGATACACTTACGATTTTGCAAGTTTTCCCAACTACAAAGAATGGAGAGGTCAGTAATTAATCATAGGTAACTGCAACTGTGACAAAAAAATCCCCCCAAGATCCAGAAAATCACATTGCATGATTTATAAATAATGAAATTGCATTTTATTGCATGAAATAAGTATTTGATCAGCCACCAACCAGCAAGAATTCAGGCTCTCACAGACTGTTACTTTTTCTCCTACTCCTCACTCGTTACTTGTTTTAGTTGCTCCTTTATGAACTCGTTACCTGTATATAAGACACCTGTCCACACACAATGAATAATGGCCACTTATCGTCGTCCAACTTCGATAAAAAGTCACGTGGTTCGAGCGCTGGCCTCGATATCGTTCGTGCGTTGTGTGGTGTAAATGACCAATTCGATGCAAGAACGATGCCAAAAGAATTGTGCAGGCTCTCCAACGGCCCGATATTGGATGGACGATGAGGCCGGATCGTGCTGTGTGACAGCCCAATAACGATGTGGAGTACAACTTCCCCTATTCACTCCCATGTTAAATGGTCGTTCCTGGGTCGCTCATACAAGGGGGCGTAGACATCGTAGTTGTGTTGCCTGCCGATATCTCCCTGTGTAACAGCTCCTATGCGATCTTGGATTTCTGCAAAAAAAATGCGCGCTCCCGCGGCGTTGTATCCAATATCGAAACGATGTTGGGACATGTAAAGTGGCCATAACACTCCAGCCTCTCCACCATGGCCAAGACCAAACAGCTGTCTAATGGCCACTTTACACGTCCCAACATCGTTTCGATATTGGATACAACAGCACGGGAGCGCGCATTTTTTTGGATGAAATTCAAGATCGCATAGGAGCTGTCACACAGGAAGATATCGGCAGGCAACACAACTGCAATGTCTATGCCCCCTTGTACGAGCGAACCAAGGAACGACCATTTAACATGGGAGAGAATAGGGGAAGTTGCTCTCCAAGTCGGTGTTGGGCTGTCACACAGCACAATCCTGCCAGATCGTCCATCCAATATCGGGCAGTTGGAGAGCCTGCACAATTCTTCTCCGATATTATTTAGGCATCGTTCTTGCATCGAATTGGTCATTTATACCATACAACGCACGAACGATATCGAGGCCAACGCATGAACCAAGTGACTTTTTATCGAAGTTGGACGACGATATCGGGACGTGTAAAATGGCCATAAGGACTTGAGGGACAAAATTGTAGACCTGCACAAGGCTGGGATGAGCTACAGGACAATAGGCAGCAGCTTTATGAGAAGGCAACACCTGTTGGTGCAATTATTAGAAGACGGAAGAAACATAAGATGACTGTCAATCTTCCTCGGTCTGGGGCTCTATGCAAGATCTCGCCTCATGGGGTAAGGATGATTCTGAGAAAGGTCAGAAATGATCACAGAACTCCACAGAAGGACCTGGTCAATGACCTGAAGAGAGCTGGGACCACACTCTCAAAGATTACCTTAGTAAGGGCCCTATCACATCAGCGTTTTTTGAAATTCGCGGCAGATGCGGTGATAAAACCGCATCTGCCGCGATAACCGCATACCGGCTGCACTTGCGGCGCGGTTGCGGTAAACGCCATGCAAAGTATAGGCGTACTTGCGGCAGGTGCGGCAAGTGCGGTTTTGCACTTGCGGCAGGTGCAGCCGCGAAAAAAAACGCAGTCAGCCGCGGTTTTTTTCGCTGCCGCACCTGCCGCAAGTGCAAAACCGCACTTGCCGCACCTGCCGCAAGTACGCCTATACTTTGCATGGTGTTTACCGCAACCGCGCCGCAAGTGCAGCCGGTATGCGGTAATCGCGGCAGATGCGTTTTTTTCACCGCATCTGCCGCGAATTTCAAAAAACGCTGATGTGAAAGGGCCCTAACACAGTACTCTGTCATGGATTAAAATCCTATAGGGCACACAAGGTACCTCTGTTTATACCAGCACATGTCCAGGCCTGTCTGAAGTTCGCCAATGGTCATCTGGATGATCCTGAAGAGGCATGGAAGAATGTCATGTGGTCAGGTGAGACTAAGGCTTGGTTCACACTGCAGTTTTTTCCTGATCAGGGTTCATCAGGTTTTGTGTGCCAAAACCAGGAGTCAAAAGGAGAGAAAGAAATCCGGTGCCACAACCGGTTCTTTAATCCTTTATTCAATTTTCATAAAAGCATCATACAGGTGCCCCCGTAGGGGTTAACACTATAAACGGGGATAAGAGCCCTTAGTCCTTAGCAAATACTACATAAAAACACACACGATATAATAATAGTTAACAGATAATAAAATACACTCCCCCAAGCAAACCAGGAGTGCCTCCAAAACCTAGAACAGGTGTCAATCTTTCAATTATACTTTTTCTCTTCAAGTTTCCCTCCGGGTTTTTGCAAACAAATCCTGATGAACCCTGATCAGGGAAAAAACTGTAGTGTGAAACCAGCCTAAGATAACACATTTTGGCATCAATTCCCCTCAGCATGTTTGAGGAAGAAGGATGAGTACAGCTCGAAGAACACCACCCCAACCGTGAAGCATGGGAGAGGAAATATTTAAATGTGGGGTTGTTTTTCTATAAGGAGGACAGTGTGACTTCACAGTATTGAAGGGAGGATGGATGGGGTCATGTATAGCGAAACTTTGGCCAACAACCTCCTGCACTCAGTAAGAACATTGAAGACGGGTTGTGGCTGGGTCTTCTAGCATGACAATGACCCAAAACACACAGCCAGGGCAACAAAGGAGTAGCATGTTAAGGTCCAGGAGTAACCTGGCCAGTCTCCAGACCTTTGCCCGAATAGAAAATCTTTAAAGGGACCTGAAACTCAATGTTGTTTAGTGACAGCCCCAAAACCTGAAAGATCTGGAGAAGATTTGTTTGGAGGAGTGGGCCAAAATCCCTGCTGCAGTGTGTGCAAACAAGAACTCTAGGAAATGTCTCACCTCTGTAATTGCCAACAAAGGTTTCTGTACAAATATTAAGATACTTATTTCATGCAATAAAATGCAAATTCATTTTCTGGATTTTATTTTTATTTTGTCTCTCACAGTTGAATTGAACCTATTATAAAAATTACAGACCTCTCCATTCTTTGTAGGTGGGAAAACTTGCAAAATCGGCAGTGTATCAAATACTTATTTTCCCTACTATATATTTGTAGGGGCAGTGGCTGCCTGTGAGTGCAGCTCCTTCCATTCATGTCTATGGAGAGCACGCTGCAAATGCAAATTAAGCATTTGTGTAAAATAAAGAGCCTGCAGCCTGGATAACCCTGCACCAAAACTGTTCTATCTGCTAAAAAATCAAATCAATTCATTTAAAAAAAAAAAAAAAAAGTTTAATTCTAATAATGATTTGCTTGCTAAGTTCTGCCTGCAGATCTGTGATAGCTCAGAAATCGACACAAAGTGCGTTTCTGCCTTCTGCCATCATGTTGTTTGCAGAATTCTGTGACTAAAGATCTGATCATGATATAATCGTCTGCTCTGGAGTTCTGGGGTGCAGGACAATGTGTAGTAATGTGATCTGACAGCAGACATATGTAATGACAGGTATGGTCTTCTCTTGTGGCCGGGATACCTACGTTGCTCAGCTGGTGCGGCGTCGGCTCTCAGGGCCAGTTTCTGGCGGGACAGCAGCTCCTTCTCCTCTTGGATCAGCTGCCGCTCCTGCTCCAGCTCCTGCAATCTGTTACCTGTACTCCGCAGCTCCTGTTCAAGATGCCGGATGAGGTCGCTCTTTTCCTGCATTTGCTTTTCAAGAAAGACTCTTTCGTCTGTGTACCCATCGAGGAGGCCTGGAAAGAGCAATGGGGGACACAACTGTGAGTGGAGAATGGAAATTGAAGAGCCAGAAGGTCAATGTGGCAATAATAGAATAAAGCAAATTACACAAAACAGTTGAATTTGTTTCTCCATCAATCACATTTTAGCAACTTTCTTGTACACCCTCAGTTGTCAATATGTACATACATTACATTACTGATCCTGAGTTACCTCCTGTATTATACTCCAGAGCTGCACTCACTATTCTGCTGGTGCAGTCACTGTGTACATACATTACATTACTGATCCTGAGTTACCTCCTGTATTATACTCCAGAGCTGCACTCACTATTCTGCTGGTGCAGTCACTGTGTACATACATCACATTACTGATCCTGAGTTACCTCCTGTATTATACTCCAGAGCTGCACTCACTCTTCTGCTGGTGCAGTCACTGTGTACATACATTACATTACTGATCCTGAGTTACCTCCCGTATTATACTCCAGCGCTGCACTCACTATTCTGCTGGTGCAGTCACTGTGTACATACATTACGGATCCTGAGTCACCTCCTGTATTATACTCCAGAGCTGCACTCTACTATTCTGCTGGTGCAGTCACTGATGTACATACATTACATTACTGATCCTGAGTCACCTCCTGTATTATACTCCAGAGCTGCTCACTATTCTGCTGGTGCAGTCACTGTGTACATTCATTACTGATCCTGAGTTACCTCCTGTATTATACTCCAGAGCTGCACTCACTATTCTCTGGTGCAGTCACTGTGTACATACATTACATTACTGATCCTGAGTTACCTCCTGTATTATACTCCAGAGCTGCACTCACTATTCTGCTGGTGCAGTCACTGTGTACATTCATTACTGATCCTGAGTTACCTCCTGTATTATACTCCAGAGCTGCACTCACTATTCTGCTGGTGCAGTCACTGTGTACATACATTACGGATCCTGAGTCACCTCCTGTATTATACTCCAGAGCTGCACTCACTATTCTGCTGGTGCAGTCACTGTGTACATACATTACATTACTGATCCTGAGTCACCTCCTGTATTATACTCCAGAGCTGCGCTCACTATTCTGCTGGTGCAGTCACTGTGTACATACATTACTGATCCTGAGTCACCTCCTGTATTATACTCCAGAGCTGCACTCACTATTCTGCTGGTGCAGTCACTGTGTACATACATTACATTACTGATCCTGAGTTACCTCCTGTATTATACTCCAGAGCTGCACTCGCTATTCTGCTGGTGCAGTCACTGTATACATACATTACATTACTGATCCTGAGTTACCTCCTGTATTATACTCCAGAGCTGCACTCACTATTCTGCTTGTGCAGTCACTGTGTATGTGTATACACATTCTGTTCCTGTACTGACCTTGAGTTACCTCCTGAATTATCCTCCAGTGCTGTGACATTGGCAGAATAATGAGTTCAGCTCAGGTTGTTGTTTAGAATCAGTATAAATTAACACTGTGATTTAAATACTGAATTTCTACTGTAAGTTTATTCTACGTACAAATCATGACATAGTATTTGGGGTGATTGTATCACACTTAGCCCTGTACCTGAAGTCCACTGCCTCGGAGTAATCCTTGACTCTGCCTTATCCTTCAGACCACACATTCAAACCTTTCCACCTCCTGACGCCTCCAACTCAAAAATATTTCCAGAATCCGTCCCTTCCTCAACCCTCAATCTACTAAACTACTAGTGCATGCCCTCATTGTTTCCCGTCTCGACTACTGCAACCTCCTCCTCTGTGGCCTCCCTGCTAACACTC
Source organism: Allobates femoralis (assembly GCA_033576535.1). Classification (NCBI taxonomy): domain Eukaryota; kingdom Metazoa; phylum Chordata; class Amphibia; order Anura; family Aromobatidae; genus Allobates; species Allobates femoralis. The sequence goes on from JARQOC010000005.1 coordinate 551,001,176, forward strand.
TTACACCTCTCCAATCTGTCCTTAACTCTGCTGCCCGAACTAATCCACCTCTCTCCTCGCTGCTCTCCACTCCACTCCCCTCTGCAAATCCCTCCCTGGCTCCCAATTCACCAGCGTATCCAATTCAAGCTCCTAACATTGACTTACAAAGCCGTCCACAATCTGCCCCCCTCATATATCTCTGAACTAATCTCTCGATATCATTCAACTTGTAATTTTCGATGCTTTCAAGACCTTCTACTTTACTCCACACTTGTACATTCCTCATCTAACAGCCTGCAAGACGTTCTCCCGAGCATCCCATCTCTGGAATTCTGCACCTCAAAATGTCCGACTGTCCCCTATACTCGGAGCCTTCAAGCAGAACCTGAAAACCCATCATTCAGAACAGCCTACAACCTGCAATGACCACAGTGCCACCCCACCACACTGCACACCCGGCGCCCCCACCACCATCGGACCCGGCGCTCCACACACCCTCAGAGCAGACCCAGCCTACTGTCTCCCTCCCCATTGCCCTGTAGAATGTAAGCCCACAAGGGCAGGGTCCTCTCTCCCCTCTGTATCAGTCTGTCACTATTACTTCGTTCATTGTATTTTTAACCTGTTTGTATGTATTCCTTTCTCATGTACAGCATCATGGAATCAATGGTGCTCTATAAATAAATAATAATGATGTATTATGGAGACACAATGCTCGGTACAGTGGTGTATCCTCCGCTCACACACAGCAGTATTCCCTCCTATAGATGTCCTCACATTCACTGTTGGGGCTGATCCACCATCCACCTGCCTCGTACATGCTATTGCTATGAGAACCCGGGAGATGCACAGATCTGCGCTGACACAAGTCATTAACCCTGAGAGCGATGACATAAATCTCGTATCTGCCGTTCTCTGCAGGCACATCACTTATTAAGAGCTAAGCCCAGGATAAATATTGACTGGACAAGTCCGCGCAGGTTTCATGGCATTGTCTGTGAATTCCAGCTGTCATCTGCTCGCCGCACGTGAAGGATTCTGACACCTGGCCACGATCACTACGTCCTCCATGGAGACGCTGTTTCCACAATAACAAATCCCTCTGATGATTTCCCGTCCTTGTATGTAAAGATGTTCCGCGTTATTGACAAAACATTTAATAACCCGTAATGGCGCAACTCAAACGCTGAGTGATCAGGTCACTGCCGCAAAATAGGAACCGTCATTCATGAGAGCTAGACCTAAAACAAAGGGGGACACTGGAAGACCTGATCCTCTGATCCAATGAGCTGCTGATAATATAGCAGGTTATGGCGAACCCAGGCACGCCATTAAAGGGGAACTCAAGGGAGAAAAAAAATATTGTACTGTCCCTGCCCTCCTACATGATGAAGCAGAGCTGTACACTGCAGTTCTAGGATCTATAGATCACTTATAAATCAATAAAATCATATCTGCTCCTCAGCTCTCAACCCTCCCTTCAGGAAATTCAACCTTATGCTGCAGTGACAGGAGGGGTGTCAGGGGTTTGGACCCTGGGAGGCTTCAGAATCAGTGCACATTCCTGCTCCCTCATACTTCTGTAGGAACAGGGGGCATGACCGCTGGCCTCATGGTCACACTACAATCCTGTCCCTGATATGTTGTCCTATGTAATGTATGAACAGGGGTGTTATCCCTTTAAATAGCAATCATGTCACCAAGCAGATATAAATACACGCTGTGATCCTCTGCTGTACAATGATATGATGGTGCATAATGTGTGCTGCCATGTATCAGGCTAAGAGCAGAGGTAAAGCACTACATTGGTTGATTCAGCACTACCATGGTCTCCCCTTCCCAATATCAACTTGGTAGCTTCCTGCGCCTTGAAACATTTCTCTGTCCCCTGAGAGAAGGGGGAGAGCTGAGGAGCAGATATGATTTTATTGATTTATAAATGATCTATAGATCCTAGAACTGCAGTGTACAGCTCTGCTTCATCACGTAGGAGGGCAGGGACAGTACAATTTTTTTTAATCTCCCCAGAGTTCCCCTTTAATGTGACCGGTTGGCCCGGCAGAGGCAAAAATGTTTCGAAGGGACTGGCGGGGTCAGACTATCATGTGATTACAAAAAACATCAATGCACCCTTCATTGCAATCACCGTATTATAACTTTGTTTGGGGCAGAGCCGCTTTAAAAAGGGCTTAGTGTTGTAGGATGACAACATTTGAGGGCACACAAGATTCCTTTTTTGGGGGTCGGAGCTGCAGTGTTGGATTGCATATGTTAAAAAATAAATAAATAAAATTATGCCAAGGTTTATTCAAGAAGACGGATCTTTCTACAGAGCGTTCATCCATCAGGTCGACACCGAGCTGAAGGTCGTTAAGTACGGTAAATAGTAATAAATTGTTTGATTAATGCAATATTTCGGAATGGTAAAAAATGAACGGTATATATAAGTAAGCGATTAAAAAGGGAAATCAGAGTTAATCCAAATCCCTCTTGCCATTGTATAATGAAATGTTCTGCATACATTTCACACAAGTTATCACCACTTTTAAGAAGTTGTTGCTGAGAGCTGAAAACGTTCTGTATAGGAAACATGTCCCATGTCAGATTGTAGAAATCTATCAATGATCAGAGCGCTGGAGGGCGATATAATGTATGTGAATAAATTAACAACGACTGAACGAGCAGAAAGGTGAGAACTCGATAACTATACATTTCTGCTATGAGAAGGATGGATAAGGATAGGTAGAAGATGGATAGATGATAGACAGATAAAAGATGGATAGATGATAGATATATAGAAGATGGATAGATGATAGACAGATAGATAAAAGATGGATAGAAGATAGACAGATAGATAGAAGATGGATAAATAGAAGATGGATAGATAGATGGTTACATAGCTTATGAATAGATCAAAGGCTAGTTAGACAGATGACATATAGATGGATAGATAGGCAGATAGAGGGATAGATAATAGATAAATAATACCTAGATAAGTAGACAGATCGATAACAGACAGATGATAGATTTTGCTGCCCCCACAAATCTGTGGCATTTCCACATGACGAGCACATTGCAGATGTGGACACCCTAAGAGTTTTCTTCAGAGTAAGCGGTCCATTCTTCAGAGTAAGCTTCAGGGTATGCGGCCCAGTCTCCAGGGTAAGAGGCCCAGCCTCGAGGGTAAGCGGCACAGCCTCCAGGGTAAGCGGCACAGCCTCCAGGGTAAGCGGCACAGCCTCCAGGCTAAGCGGCACAGCCTCCAGGCTAAGCGGCACAGCCTCCAGGCTAAGCGGCACAGCCTCCAGGCTAAGCGGCACAGCCCCCAGGCTAAGCGGCACAGCCTTCAGGGTAAGTGGCCCAGCCTTCAGGGTAAGCGGCTCAGCCTTTAGGGTAAGCGGCCCAGTCTTTAGGGTAAGCGGCCTAGACTTCAGGGTAAGCGGCTAAGCCTGTAGACATTTTCTGCTCGGTACTTTACAATAGAAATCAATGGGAAACTTACTCAGGCTTTTCACTGAACGTTTTTTCAAAGGGTTTTTGCTTCAAAAACTACTAGATTATTCATCGCTGAAAGTAAACAGTCAAGGGATAAAAACAGCCATAAAAATCAAAAAAACACTCAGGGGACAATAAAAAAATGCTAAAAAAGGCACGCCAGGGAAGGAAAAAAATCAACATAAAAAACCTGACGGCATTTTCTAAAGCATCTTCCTATTGAAATATTTGACGGGTTCATCCATCTGAATAAGAAGTTGCGTGCGCGTACACCAAGGATTACAGACAGGTTGTCTAAAAGGTTAACGCTGGTCAGCGGGATTTCAGTGATTAACTCAACCCTTCAATGGGACATTCACAAAAAATTGCATGCTCCTCTATTTCCAGCAGACCCTTTAACAATGAATAATGTGTAAGATGACATCCCAACGCCATTCATTAGTAAGGCCGATTCTCTGGTTCCAGAGTCCCAATGTCTGGATTGCTGGTGGTCCCAGTGGTCTAACCCAACCTGATCAGTTAAGGTACCGTCACACAGCACTACGATGTGTGACGATATTGGCTGCGATCTCATGGACGCGCGGTCGTTTTTGAGATCAACACCGCTGGTGAGATGTCACACGTATACAGTTAGGGCCAGAAATATTTGGACAGTGACAAGTTTTGTTATTTTAGCTGTTTACAAAAACATGTTCAGAAATACAATTATATATATAATATGGGCTGAAAGTGCACACTCCCAGCTGCAATATGAGAGTTTCCACATCCAAATCGGAGAAAGGGTTTAGGAATCATAGCTCTGTAATGCATAGCCTCCTCTTTTTCAAGGGACCAAAAGTAATTGGACAATGGACTCTAAGGGCTGCAATTAACTCTGAAGGCGTCTCCCTCGTTAACCTGTAATCAATGAAGTAGTTAAAAGGTCAGGGGTGGATTCCAGGTGTGTGGTTTTGCATTTGGAAGCTGTTGCTGTGACCAGACAACATGCGGTCAAAGGAACTCTCAATTGAGGTGAAGCAGAACATCCTGAGGCTGAAAAAAAGAAAAAATCCATCAGAGAGATAGCAGACATGCTTGGAGTAGCAAAATCAACAGTTGGGTACATTCTGAGAAACAAGGAATTGACTGGTGAGCTTGGGAACTCTAAAAGGCCTGGGCGTCCACGGATGACAACAGTGGTGGATGATCGCCGCATACTTTATTTGGTGAAGAAGAACCCGTTCACAACATCAACTGAAGTCCAGAACACTCTCAGTGAAGTAGGTGTATCTGTCTCTAAGTCAACAGTAAAGAGAAGACTCCATGACAGTAAATACAAAGGGTTCACATCTAGATGCAAACCATTCATCAATTCCAAAAATAGACAGGCCAGAGTTAAATTTGCTGAAAAACACCTCAAGAAACCAGCTCAGTTCTGGAAAAGTATTCTATGGACAGATGAGACAAAGATCAACCTGTACCAGAATGATGGGAAGAAAAAAGTTTGGAGAAGAAAGGGAACGGCACATGATCCAAGGCACACCACATCCTCTGTAAAACATGGTGGAGGCAACGTGATGGCATGGGCATGCATGGCTTTCAATGGCACTGGGTCACTTGTGTTTATTGATGACATAACAGCAGACAAGAGTAGCCGGATGAATTCTGAAGTGTACCGGGATATACTTTCAGCCCAGATTCAGCCAAATGCTGCAAAGTTGATTGGACGGCGCTTCATAGTACAGATGGACAATGACCCCAAGCATACAGCCAAAGCTACTCAGGAGTTCATGAGTGCAAAAAAGTGGAACATTCTGCAATGGCCAAGTCAATCACCAGATCTTAACCCAATTGAGCATGCATTTCACTTGCTGAAATCCAGACTTAAGACGGAAAGACCCACCAACAAGCAAGACCTGAAGGCTGCGGCTGTAAAGGTCTGGCAAAGCATTAAGAAGGAGGAAACCCAGCGTTTGGTGATGTCCATGGGTTCCAGACTTAAGGCAGTGATTGCCTCCAAAGGATTCGCAACAAAATATTGAAAATAAAAATATTTTGTTTGGGTTATGTTTATTTGTCCAATTACTTTTGACCTCCTAAAATGTGGAGTGTTTGTAAAGAAATGTGTACAATTCCTACATTTTCTATCAAATATTTTTGTTCAACCCTTCAAATTAAATGTTACAATCTGCACTTGAATTCTGTTGTAGAGGTTTCATTTCAAATCCAATGTGGTGGCATGCAGAGCCCAACTCGCGAAAATTGTGTCACTGTCCAAATATTTCTGGCCCTAACTGTAGATATCGTGTACAACTCACCAACGATGTTGTGAGCAGGGATCGTTCGCACAACCCCGCGAATGATCCCTGCTCATTGCTCTGATTGGGTGAAGGCGTCCACGACATCGTTATCACTGTGTCACACAGAACGATGCCACAGCAGGTTGCTGGAGTGGAGATCATTAGGTTTTCCAACATGTTGGTAAACCTGTCAACTCTGATCCAACAATTTATCGTTACAACTTGCCAGAGTCACACGCAACCAGGTCACAACGACGTCACTGGTACACCTCCAAACCTGTGACATATCAGCAATGTTGTTGACGATGTCGTGCCGTGTAACGGTACCTTAACTTATACCCTATACTATGGATAGGAGGTAACTTTAAAAGCTTGTCTGATATAAAAATAATAGTCTACAGTCACCACATCATGACAGTGTGCCATGTTCAAGCTGCCCTGAACCCCCCCAGTATACCCCATATTGGTGGGCGGTCATGTACCAACTAGACTCTCCTCTGTTAGAGCATTGAGAAGTAGAAAAGACTAGTCAGTACATGACTGCAAGTATTCAGATTGTATACATGTCCATTTATGACTTTCCACCTGCACACAGAACACAGGGGAAACGTGACCATGTGCAATGTAGAAGCTTCCCCGAGCCCCCAGTATACCTTGTACTGGTGGGCAATCATGTGCCAACTAGACTTTCCTCTGCTAAAACACTGAAAAGTTATAAAGACAAGTCGGCACATAACTGCAAGTAGGCACATTATATACATGCCCACACATGACGGCTCACCCGCACACAGAATATAGGGGAAACGTGAAACGTGACTGTGTGCAATGTACAAGCTGCCCCGAGCCCCCAGTATACCTTGTACTGGTGGGTGGTCATGTGCTAACTAGACTTTCCTTGATAAAACACTGAAAAGTTAAGACTAGTCGGCACATAACTGCAAGTAGGCACATTATATACATGATCACACATGATGTCTCACCCGTACACGGAATAGAGGGGAAACATGAAATGTGACAGTGTGCATATTGCACACTGTCACAATTTGTTGGTCTGCAGTTACATTGTAGTCAGGACAATCCCTTTAATATTTTAGGACTAACCCCTTAAGCCCCCGTTACACGGGCGACATCGACGCCTATTACATAGTGACTTAGGGCGTGGCATATCGGCGGCGTCATCGCCCCTACGTCGCCTCATGTAAAGGGGCGATGTCGGCGCTGCCGGGAGGTCGCCTGGTTTCAGAGCAGTGCTCTGAAACCAGGCGATCATCATGGGGCGATGTGCACACATTGCCCCATGTAACCGGCCGCCGGCGACCTGTCAGGCGATGGGAGCCATAGGCTGCATCGCCGCTGGGGTTTTCAGACACCCCAGCGGCGATGCCGCCTGACAGCTCGCTGGCGCAGGGCTGGACATGTCGCCCTGTGTAAATGGGGGACGGTGACGCTGGCGGGGTGCCAAAAACATGCGCCCACCCGCCAGTCGCCGCCGACATCCCCAGCCCCGTCGCCAGGTGTGACGGGGCCTGTAGACAGCCAGTGTCCGAACAGGTCTACAGGTGTATTCACATTACCTCTATGTATGTTATCTTATTGCTAGGGGGACAGTAACCCCTATAAATGATTGCCTAAGCTGCCAGTTTTTGCTTCCATGGTTTATATTTTATATTTTTTCCAAAAAAGGACATGAGGACCAAAAGGTTTAGCATTTAGTCTGAATGATGCTTATTATTTTGGATTATTTTGTTACCTATCTGATTAGCATTTTAGGGGCACTGGAGTAAGGTACTTTGTGCAAATTAGAACGTGTCAAATCACACGTCCCTTTAAAACTCAGTTGAAGCTTCTTACGTAAAGTTAATGATTGACACGCTCAGAATTTCTCAGTCCGACCACCACCAGCTAAGCGGAGAGGAGAACAGGCCGGAGGGCAGGCAGTCCAAGGTAATATAATCTCAGCTGCATTCCTTTACCATAGAATAGGGATTTAAAGAGGTGCAGCCAATATTACAATACAAAGATGGCGCCCGTCATCATGGCCCCGATGAGCTGTCCTGATCGGAACAACCTCCACCTGCTTAGTTCCTTCACAAACAACAAAGTACAAGTGACAACTGCTCCTACAAGACGTGATAAAGGCAAAGGGAGGTCACCAAATATTGATCAGATTGCTCTTGTTAATTCACTTTGCATTTTATTAATTGAAAACAATAAATATTAACATTTCTATTTTTGAAAGCTTCCTACTAATGATAAGTGGGCACTGTGAAGGAAACATGTATGTGTACGCATAGTTGTATAACCTTTAGGTCTGTTGATTACAGGAACTGAAAACCAAGGGGAGTCACCATGAGAATACAGGGGTGTGAATTGCGACATTTCTTCAAGCTTCAAATGACTGAACCAAGTGGTCATTGGTGGCAAGGCCTGACATTTCTATTTACTATAGGAAGAGGGGTGCTTGTAAAACCAGGGCATTTAAAATGCAATGTATTCGGCACTAAATTAGCTATGGTCCAGTCACAGACCTGAGAATAAAATATTCAAATTAGAGGCTGTCCTGGAAACCTGAGCCCAAAGTGGAACATATAAAAGCTAGCTGACACAAAAGAAGGTTGTTTGCTGTTGGAGGGGGGGGGGGGGGAAAGTCAGCTAAATGCTGATGTGATCCATATTTCATTTCTCCTTCCCATCAAGGATACAGAATAACTTTAACCTGAAGTTAGGTATTTCTGTATTTCTCCCATTTTATTTTATAACTGTTTTGCATAAATATGACATTTTTGTTTTTTAGATCTCTTTATTGTTAACACTGTAATTTTTATATTAAAAACTTAAAATTGAAGAGTTTGATCCTTGTATGCTCTAAAGAATCCATAGCCTTTACGAGAGTGTGTGACCTGATTGTCAGACAGGATAATATTTCGGACTCCTCACCATATATGTTTGATGAGTGGTGGCAGTGATAGCCTAAAACAGAGGGTGAGTGCTGGATTGAGTGGGAGAAGCTAAATTAACCCTTGCAGGCGCATCCTTCGTCATGTGTTGAGAAGTGGGTACATGACAGGTGCTACCATGCTCGAGTGCTCGGTACTCGTAACGACCAGTTGGACGCTTGGATCGGCGCCACTCTAGTGCCAAGTATAATGGAAGTCAATGGAAACTTGAGAATTTTTCTGGAATTCTTCCATTATACTCTGTATACGAATTGCACCCATCTGAGCATCAACTATTCGTTACAAGTACCAAAGCTCCCGATAAGGTAGTGTTTGCTTATCCCAACTTCTTACCTTCCATTTGTTTTCCCACACCTCCCTAAAATTGTTGCAAAGTATTGTGTATAATTTACAAAGAGGCCCAATGGCATAACTTCAGGCCCCCGATGCGAAAGCTCCAACAGGGCCCCCAATTATTGCAAATCTTTAATAGTATTAGTCTTTCTCTACAGGCCAAAGAGACTTCTTGGGCCCCCCTAGGCTGTAGGGCCGGGTGCGATCGCAGCCCCTGCACCTATTGTAGTTAAGCCCCTGAAGAGGCCTACCCCCAGTAATTGGGCACAGTGCATAGAGAGAGGTAAGCAAATATGGACTGCTCAAAGAATAGATTGAAAAATGAAAAGATTAGGAAGCAGTAAGTACTCGAAACTTGCGTTGGGGTTGAGGGGACTCCGACTTGTTGGCAACACAGACACACAAACTATACTCTCAGGTAATAACACTATATATGCCGTTCCTGTCTACATGCAATTTCTTTTTGTCTGTCCAGTGCTTGACCATTGTCCGAGCACTGTTTTCAATGGATTAATGGGTGTTGCTTGCCTCTTGTAATGATGTAAACTTCAGCTGGCCTCAGTCATTTCAATGTATCTCCAATATAAGAAACTTCCTTTTATTATTGGCATATATATTTATGAATTGTTTATCTATTCTTTGAGTAGTCACTATGTTCCTTACTCTCCTGATGCACTATGCCCAGCTACTGTGGCAGATAGCTCTTTGATTATACCGTACATTCTATCAGGTGACTTGTATATCATTTAAGCACTTTCTATTAAAAAGTATTTTATATACAAAAAAAAAAAAAATATATATATATATTTTCAAGTTCTTTTTTAATTTTTTACGCTAGAGAAGAAAATGTATAATGTAATTATCAGCATTACAGGTGAAGCGCTCAGACTGGCAGTCATCTGGCCACAGTACAAGACTCTACAACCGGCAATTAAAATAATAAAAGTACGTATATCATTAGCTAAAACAATGAAACTACAGGTGACCTGCGGATTACGGAGATAAGTAGAGGCCGCCTGGCTCTAATAATAGTTTATGAGTGAGCGGCATTGTGTACACACTATGGATGTAGCAGAGTGGAATTTGTCATTCAGCTCTTTGGCGCGGCTTTGTTTATCTATTCCCATAACGCTCTGCCTATGGAAACCCAAAGAAAAAAAAAAACATGACCAGAATGTTGTGAAATGTGTTACATAATTCGGCTCTGCTGAATCAGTGTATTCAAAAAAAAATTCTGATTTATCATAAAACCTCTTTTTTTTGCCTCCACCCCCATTTTTGAGCGCGGTTTCACACCATAAAAGTCCCATGTGCTGCACGTGCCCTGCAGGGCATTCCTCTTTGAACAGAGGCGTCTGGTGAGTGTACTAAGAGGACGCCACGTCTGAGCAGCCCAATCCTGCACTGCAAGATGCTAACCGACCCTACAGCAGGGGAAATAAGTATTGAACACGTCACCAATTTTCTAAGTTAATATATTTCTAAAGGTGCTACTGGCATGAATTTCTGACCAGATGTCAGTAAAAACCCATCCAATGCACACAGGCAAAGAAATCAAATCCTGGATGTCCATACATTTGGTGATGTATAATAATAAGCAAATATACAGGAATAAGTATTGAACACATGAAGAAAGAGAAGTTGTCATTAATTAGAAAGCAACCCTGACACTTAGTGAAAAATAATATCAGCAGGTGCAAGTGATGGAATATAAAAAGGCATCTCATTACCAAGGAGCCACACAAGAAACAACTCATGATGGTTAAAACCAGTGAGCTGTCTCAAGACCTTCACATCCTTATTGTTGCACAACAACAGATGGTATTGGTTACAGAAGAATTTCTTAACTAGTGAACACTGTTGGGGCCATAATAGGAAGTGGAAAGAACATCACGACACCACGACCAGGTGCTCCCTGCAAGATTTCAGACAGAGGAGTGAAAACAATTATAAGAAGAGTTGTCCAAGAGCCAAGGACAATCTGTGGAGAGGTACAGAAATACCAGGAATTAGCAGGTACAATTGTTTCAAAGAAAACAATAATTAATGCACTCACCCTCCTTGGCCTGTATGCACGCTCCTGTATGCACGCTCACCCCGCAAAAAGCATGTTCACGAGCGTTTAAAGTTTACTCAACAATATTTAGAGAAGCCTGTGAAATACTGGGAGAATACAGTCTGGTCAGACGAAAACAACATTGAACACCATGTATGAAGACTAAAAGGCAAATCACCCCAAAACACCAACAACAGTGAAGTGTGGAGGTGAGAACATCATGGTGTGGGGCTGGTTTTCAGCATACGACACTGGCAAACTTTATGTAACTGAAGGATGGATGGATGGATGGATGGATGGATGGACGGACAAATGTACTGAGACATTCTTGACAAAAATCTGCTGCCATCTATCAGGATGATGAAGATGAAACAAGGGCGAAATTTCACAAGACAATGATCCCAAACACAAACACACAGCCAAGGAAACTCTCAACTGGTTTCAGAGAAAGAAAATAAATCTGCTAGAATGTCCGAGCCGATCACCGGAGCTGAATCCAATAGAAAATGTCTGGAAGGAACTAAGGCTCAGAGATCATAGAAGGACCCACAGGATCTGCAGGATGTGAAGAGTGTCTGTGTGGAAGAATGGGCCAAAACCCACCTGAACAATGCAGGGACTAGTTTCTACATACAGGAGGCGTCTGGAGCTTCATCACCAACAAAAAGCTTTCTACTAAGTATTAAATAAATTTCAGTTAGCGTGTTGAATACTTTTTCCCTGTGTCATTTCTCACTATAACACATAACTTAACATATGGACATTTATGGCTTGATTTCTTTGCTTGTGTGGATTGGATGGGTTATTACCGGCATCTGGTGAGAAATTCATGTGAATAGCACCTTTAGGACTATATTTACTCAGACAATTGGTGACATGTTCAACACTTACTTCATCTGCTGTGTATACATATATATATATATACTGTATATACATCATTATTCTTCATTATAAATAAGATGGAGCCTTGGATACAAATGTGTATTCCAAGGAAGTAAACTTATTATTAAAGAACGAATCTTATTAAATGTATTATCATTAGGGGTCTGGGTATTGGGACCCAGGCTGATCATGATAATGGTGTTTCCAATGTTGATCAGTAGTGCACATGGTAGGTCCGTCCCACAGAAGTGGACAGGTTTGGTCACGTGCACATCTCTTGCACACTGGGTCTGGCAGAATCGGGCACTACCTGCTGTGTGATGGATTCGGCACTGTGTTGTGGTTGACATTAATGCAATAGTTACTTGACAATGTGGTTCCGGTAGAGCAAGTTTCATCGTGTTTAGTAAATCAGCCGATTCATTTGGGTTTAAACTAAGGGCCACACTTGGCCCTAAATAAGATAACAACACGATCACATTTACGCTATACTAACAGGTGGCAATGCATCCTTAGTCTTGAGATGTGGTGGCACTATATCACGATCACACACCGTGTGGCCCGGGCCCGGTGGATTATCAATAATCTTTTCTCCTGAACCTTGATGATGATGAGATCACTGTGATCTGACAGCGGCTGCCACTGTCTAAACCCCGAGCGTAAATTGATTTATGGGTTGTGGCCCCTTGACCCCTTGCCCTTTGACAGTAATCGGTCACCAGGGTTTACATCCTGCACGTAACATTTCATGAATTCCAGCAGTGCCAAGAAATCAATATAACCCTGAACCTTGAATGAGGACATGAGTAATTGCTCCATGTGGCATGGGCAGGGAAGACTGTAAAGCAGAGGGCTTTTTATGTATTTTTTTTATAGATGTTTTACTGCTGGCATTATTTATTAATATTTTTCACCTGTCATAGCCTTACTGATGATAGGACTTTAACTAGGAAAACACTGATAATGGAGTATAACGGTTCCCCCTGCAGACTGGACGATACTGTCCGGTCAGTGCCGATAGGAAGGAGAACGCCCAGCTGTCAATTTATATCTCCAGGAGGGATAACAGAGGAACGGCTCAACACTGAGTTCTAAGAACACATGATCCACAATTGGTATTGATTGGGGAATACTGGCAATTTTTAAAGAGGCATGCCTAATCTGTAGGGTAGAGGTTGATGACCCACATCCAAACCAGCTGTCAAGACTAGTGATGAGAATGCACTACCATGCTCAGGTGCTCCGTACTTGTAACAAGCAGTTGGACGCCCCGGCACAGTCCTCCTGTTACCGGATTTTGCACCTTAAGGCTGGCATCACACTAGCGTTTGTGAACGCAGCGTACCGAACGCAGCCAAACGCATGCGCACGGTGTTCCTATGTTTAACATTGGAACGCATAGTACCTGCGTTTGGCTCCGTTCGGATGTGCATAATTTATGTGCCCTTCTCCGCCCTCTGAAAGCAACATTTTGCTTTTTTGTGCATTCTCGGGCACTTGTTTTATCACCAAGCGTGCGCAAGCGCACAAAGTATGCATGCAAGTCAATGGATCTGCAGTGTCCTCTGCATGACAGCGCAGGAGAAAGCTGCAGATCACATTGAAATCTCTCCCAGCAGTCACCGCTAATCTCCCCCCGGCGGTGTTGGTGCGGGAGATTTAAAGAAACAGCTCATCTGACGGCTGTTTAAATCTCCCGTGCCGACATCACCGGGACATTAGCGTCGGCCGCCGGGAGGAGGAGATCTCCGCCTCCCATCCGCAGACAGCTGATTGGCTGGACGGGGCACCATTCTGTGTGAATGCATGCGGAGAATCTCCACTGCGTTCACATCAGTATGGCAGCGTTTGCGCCTGCGTGCCCTCCGCATGCAGACACAAACACTGGTGTGAACACAGCCTAAGTGATGGGTGAGTGACTTTAGTTGGACTATGGTCCCCATGCACCTTAGGTATTACTCTACATTACTAATGTGTATTGCATGACTATACCATACCTGGATAGAACTTTCATAAGTTGCATACTGTGCTGCCATTTGATCATGTAAATGTTACTATGGCCACAGTATACCACATATCTTTGGAAGGGACCTTGTCTATTGTATGTGTCATATATATACCCACCACTATCATGTACATGATGTCAGTTGGTCTGTGTCTACCCTTGTGTAATAGCATTGTTCTTCATGTTCGCTATTCTTATCTTTTTTGATTAGTTCCCACCTCTCAATGGAAAACTAATAAATCACAGCACTTGCAATTGATTTATCTTTTGAGTTTTCACTTCAACTGGTCATGTAACAGGATACATGAAAACTCTTTTCTTCTTGTGTACTATGTATTGAGTTGTACCCCATAATTCACTATGCCTAGTTCAATCCCTCGGTCCTCCTGTTTTATACTAAACCAGGGAATGTCGCTGTCAAGACTAATGAGATGAATGCACTACCATGCTCAGGTGCTCGGTACTTGTACTCAAATGGGCATGATGTAAGTGCCAACTATAATGGAAGTCAATGGGGAACTCAAACCTCTTCTGGAAGATCTTCTGGAACAATGCTCTAGTTCCCCCATTGACTTCCATTATACTCGGGTGCTCAAATCGTGCCCATTTGAGCGTCTGAGTGCTCATTTCTAGTACAGAGCACTCGAGCATGGTAGAGCTCGCTCATAACTATTCTCAATCCCACAGACCTGTGGTCACAGATGAGTTTAAGGACCAACGTCAGGGTCTGGCCCACAAGGTCATGACACCAGCCAGTCTTAGGGCATTGTATGTAAGGGTCCATGGATGAAATAACTTAGAACCCTCAAGGCACAAAACATACGGTACTTTTTTTCCCTCTGGTCTGGGATCTAAATTAAATTTAGGGATCAGGTCAAAACATAGACGTCTAAATTAAATTTAGGGTCTTGATCTGGGGTGTTAATTTATTTTAGGACTTTGGTCTGTATAAAATGAAAGTATCTGATCTGGGGGTCAGGTCTGGCCAAGAATTTGGACTTTCTTAATTTAGACTTCAGGAGTCCAAATTAAGGGGGTTGTCCACTACTTGACAACCTTGTCTCAATCACTAGGTTTCCCCCCTTGTAAAATAAGAACACCTATACTCCCCTCTGGTGCCGGCACCATTCTAGCGATGTCAGCATTGGTTCTCCCGGGGATATTATGACACAATGTCACTTCACAGGCCTCTCCTTCTGATGTATATGTATGTGCGCTGCTCACACTTTCTCTGCTCTCACTTTTTACACAAGGGAGAGTGAAGTGACCGCTGAATGGCTGCAGGGATGGCTTAACATTATGTAACACTATCCCTGGGAGATCTAAGGGCAACACCACTAGAAGGTGTTATTACTTTTTTTGGAAGAACAGTGATTCAGATAGGGTTATGCCAGTAATGGTTTGGGGTCTGAATTAATTGAAGCAGACTGATTTAATATTGTGCTTCTGGAAATAAGAGTTTATGGGGTCTGGGATCCGAGTTAAATTTAGGCATCTGATCTTTGGTTTCTCAATTTAATTTAGGGGTTTACATTAAGTGTAGGGTTCTGATCTGTGGGTCTCAACTTATTTCATGGGTCTGAATTTATTTTAGGAGTTTATTGTCAAGTTTGAATTAATTTTAAGGGTATGGTTTGGAGCCTGAATTAATTTAGGGGTTTAATGCATTTGTGGGTGTACAGGGCTCTATGATACTGTCAATTTCCAGTAGGTCTTTGCACAAATAATATATTTTGAAGCAAATAGTTCTATGAAGTTTACAAAATGTTGTCAGGGACGCCCCCTTTCTCCATTGTTATTCGCCCTTGCGATAGAACCACTAGCGGTGCATATATGAAGAACGGCCGTAGTGGTAGGTTACAAATTTGGTCTGGTGGAGGACAAAATTGCACTTTATGGAGACGATGTTCTCTTGCTTTTGCAGGATCCCTTGGAATCATTAAAACAGTCAGTAGCAATGATTGAGAAGTTTGGAGACATGTCGGGTTTACGGAATAATTGGGACAAGTTCAATCTTTTGATGATTGATAGGGAAAGAATGGAAGTGTTTCGACCAGAGCTGGGGTGCGTGGGGTACTCGGTCACCGGGGCTTCTGTGTGGGATGTCACGGGTGGTCGGTATCCCCGGTGCCGTGCCCTGGCGAACAACTGTACCAGGTGTTGTTGGTAAACGGTGGGGGTGAAAGGGGTTATTTACAGGGGAACGTGACGCCACCTGTAGAGTCTGGTAAGGTGGTACCAGCGCTGCCAGCCGGCCACTGAGGTGATGGAGGGGGCAGCAGTGTGTGGTACAGCTCCCCACAGGTGGAGCTTTACCTCAGGGCAGCTATGATGGTATATGAGACGGTGAGGGAGGGCAGTGATGGTAATGGTGGTACAGTTCTTACCCTTCTGCTGTTGATGTTGATGATGATGAGTCCTTTGAGCTGCGGCAGGAAGAATAACAGAAACCAATTCTTGTTTAACTTTGCTTTACTCGGTACCGGATGATGGTATAACAATACACGGTACAGTTTGGTTTAGAGGGTTGTCACCAACTCAGGATTTTCCTCTTAAGGAGTCTATAGATGTTCCTTCTTTGTCTTTCAGGGTTTCTATACTCTTTCTAGATCTTTCCTTCTTTCCCACCTTCGCAGAGCTCACCCGCCAGTCCTGCAGTCTGTTTCTAGTAGGCTTAACTCGACTTATACCGGTCCAAATGGGAACAGCAGGAACGCACAAGTTTCCCACCTGACACCGGGTTTTCAGTCTTTCCTCACTAGTGTGGAACCGTCTTTTGGGCATGAGGGGTGAGGTACTTTGTGGTGCTGTCAGCAACCCGGTCTGGTTGGGCCTGCAGCTCGTCGGCTTCGCAGTCAGGGCTGAACTCCTGGCTGCCTCGGTTGTCCGTGTCACCTGTGAACCCTCAACATGACCAGCTGGTTCCTACCAGTCTTGATCCGTTGCCATCTGTCCTGGGCCCCCACATATAGTTGGGGTACCCTCCACTCAGCTCAGGCTGCCAGGCGTGACCACACTGTCTGCCTTCCCAACGCCGTCTGAGGTAAATTCTTAACTGTCACTCTGCTCTATCCTAAGCTCCGCCCACCACCTGTGGAACCTACTATATTACAGTTCCCCCTACTCTAAGTGGTGCGGTCCTAAGTGAGTGCTAAAAATAGACTCCATAAGCATTAAATCCTAACCTAGCAACTTACAAGGAAAAACACATTTTATATTTAAGTGTAATACCATTCTGTGGCGCATACCTGCAGGGGCGCCACACACCCCCTTGGTGAAACACACCCGTCCGCGGGTGTCAAACCAAACCTGAAATACAAAAATGCATTTTACATATAACATTGAACATTTAGAACAGATATCAACAATAAGATTGCTTCTTTTCTTCCCTATTAGGGAGGCGCATTGCTTATAACGTTGCATCAAACTTTGACTATAATCTAGTCCATACTGGCCCAACTGGGACCAGGTAACAAGTTCTTTGGTTACTGTCCATCAAATGCTGAAAAGGAAAAAGAAACAGTGCAATGCAAAGGAAATATGCATTTTAAACAATTCTGCTCACACTTTGAACAGTGCAATACCGGGTTAACTCTTTATTGCTCAACTTACTGACCCGGATTGCAAACCTCCCACTGAGACCTGCGTGGCGTTTATTTATCCCCACAATACAGGTCCCGGTCCAGGTGGCCCTGGGGAACTGCAGATAGATGGACTCTCCTCTCTCCAACCGTTGCTGCTGATGCTGGTACCGCGACCCTCCATAGCTCGCGGGGCCCGGCCTCCTCCGTACCACCGGCTCCTCCTCCGTCAGCTCGGGCTCCTTCAGGAACTGGATGAAGTCCTCCGCCTCGGTGATATCCTCCTTTCCGGGCTCCACAAGGGGTGCATAAACCGGTCCCAGGGAATCAGCAGCTGGGACTACCATTGCCTCACAGCCGGTTACAGGTAACAGGTCCGGAGCCTGACCAGGTATATTGAGTCCGCTCCCGGCCGCATCCTGCTTAGTTCTTATAGTCCATAACCGGTGTGGGCTGGCGCTCGACCCGCCCCCTTGGTTGATTGAGAGCAATGGGGGCGGGGAGACTTTTTGGCACCTCTTGTATAGCCTATGTTTGTTGAAGGGCCGAGGCACGCCCTAGGCCAACACATTGTTGTTGCTGCACTTTTAAGCCCGCCCACCACGAAGTTTCTGTGGGCAACTCCTTCGGGCTTTTCCGGAGCCCGCCACTGCCTTCGTCACTCCTCGGCAGAGCGGAGGGGGCGGGGCTTATCTTCCCGCTCTTTCTCCTGCTGCAGTGACGCAGTTTGAATTTTGTGAGGCGATGTAATGGCGGCTCGGCACAGTTCTTATAATCCACACAGTTAAACAGTAATAAAGTTCTTAAGGCACACTTCACCTGGTAGATACCAGGCTGGCTCATCCTGTTCGTGACGCCAATTTGTTTCGACCAGAGCTGGGGTGCGTGGGGTACTCGGTCACCGGGGCTTCTGTGTGGGATGTCACGGGTGGTCGGTATCCCCGGTGCCGTGCCCTGGCGAACAACTGTACCAGGTGTTGTTGGTAAACGGTGGGGGTGAAAGGGGTTATTTACAGGGGAACGTGACGCCACCTGTAGAGTCTGGTAAGGTGGTACCAGCGCTGCCAGCCGGCCACTGAGGTGATGGAGGGGGCAGCAGTGTGTGGTACAGCTCCCCACAGGTGGAGCTTTACCTCAGGGCAGCTATGATGGTATATGAGACGGTGAGGGAGGGCAGTGATGGTAATGGTGGTACAGTTCTTACCCTTCTGCTGTTGATGTTGATGATGATGAGTCCTTTGAGCTGCGGCAGGAAGAATAACAGAAACCAATTCTTGTTTAACTTTGCTTTACTCGGTACCGGATGATGGTATAACAATACACGGTACAGTTTGGTTTAGAGGGTTGTCACCAACTCAGGATTTTCCTCTTAAGGAGTCTATAGATGTTCCTTCTTTGTCTTTCAGGGTTTCTATACTCTTTCTAGATCTTTCCTTCTTTCCCACCTTCGCAGAGCTCACCCGCCAGTCCTGCAGTCTGTTTCTAGTAGGCTTAACTCGACTTATACCGGTCCAAATGGGAACAGCAGGAACGCACAAGTTTCCCACCTGACACCGGGTTTTCAGTCTTTCCTCACTAGTGTGGAACCGTCTTTTGGGCATGAGGGGTGAGGTACTTTGTGGTGCTGTCAGCAACCCGGTCTGGTTGGGCCTGCAGCTCGTCGGCTTCGCAGTCAGGGCTGAACTCCTGGCTGCCTCGGTTGTCCGTGTCACCTGTGAACCCTCAACATGACCAGCTGGTTCCTACCAGTCTTGATCCGTTGCCATCTGTCCTGGGCCCCCACATATAGTTGGGGTACCCTCCACTCAGCTCAGGCTGCCAGGCGTGACCACACTGTCTGCCTTCCCAACGCCGTCTGAGGTAAATTCTTAACTGTCACTCTGCTCTATCCTAAGCTCCGCCCACCACCTGTGGAACCTACTATATTACAGTTCCCCCTACTCTAAGTGGTGCGGTCCTAAGTGAGTGCTAAAAATAGACTCCATAAGCATTAAATCCTAACCTAGCAACTTACAAGGAAAAACACATTTTATATTTAAGTGTAATACCATTCTGTGGCGCATACCTGCAGGGGCGCCACAGAAGAACTGGGAGAACTTGTATGTACCAGATTGAAAGTAGTGAACCAGTTTAAGTATTTGGGAATACAGATTGCCCTGCCAGTTACAGACTTTGTTAAATTATATGTGGACCCCGCTGTTGGTCAAATTGAAGGATAAGCCCCAAGCTTGGTGTAAGTTGCGTCTCACAGCGGTGGGGAGGGCAAATCTGGCTAAAATGATACTTTTGCCAAAGATCCTCTATGTGCTCCATAGCTTGCCTGTGTGGCTCCCATGGGGATTATTTCAGAGATTTAACTCCTTATTTAGAGATCTAGTTTGGGGTGGAGACCAACCTAGAAAAACACCTCTGAATGTCCAAGATGTATGTATGAGGGTGCGGGCGTGTTACATAGGATGTGGGAATGTCCGACATT
Source organism: Allobates femoralis (assembly GCA_033576535.1). Lineage (NCBI taxonomy): Eukaryota > Metazoa > Chordata > Amphibia > Anura > Aromobatidae > Allobates > Allobates femoralis. The sequence goes on from JARQOC010000005.1 coordinate 551,021,222, forward strand.
GCAAGCTTTTTGGATGGTGGTGATAAATCTAATTGAAGGAAGATTTGGATGTGTTGTTCCACAGAAGCCGATAGTATGTGTGTTAGGGTTTGTGGAAGAAATTGGAATCACTAACACACAGAAGATAGCGGTGGCAAGGTTACTATTCATTGCAAGGAAAGTGATAGCTAGAGGTTGGATAAGGGCTGAGCCGCCCTCTAGAGTGGAATATTTGCAGCAGGTAACTTACATAATACACACAGAAGAAAATGTGTATCGAAGGAGGAATGCTACAAACATGTTTGAGAAACTCTGGGAACCATGGCTGAGATCGGAATGAATACAGTGGGAAAGAAGATCATGAATGTGACTAATCTGATTATCTTTCTCTTAAGGCTGGTATACATGTAGTAAGATCGCTAATGAGATCGCTGCTATGCCACCGATTTTGTGATGTAGCAGCGACCTTGCCTGTGATCTCGCTGCGTGTGACAATTAGCAGCAATCAGCCCCCGGCTGGGAGATCGCTGATCTTTGTTGAATGGCCTGGACCATTATTCGATCTGCGATCTCCCGCTGGCCAGGCTGCATCGCTGTGTGTGACAGGTAGACTTACCAGCCATCCCCAGACTGCGCCCGAGACCCTGAACGATCCCAACGACCGTCACGTGTCGGCGCATCGCTGGGTGATCGCTGGTGGGTCTGCCTGTCTAGCATCTCACCAGCGACCACATAGCGACGCACCAGCAATCCCGGCCTGGTCGGATCGTTGTCGGGATCGCTGGTGCGTCGCTACGTGTAAACCAGCCTTTATACTGTTGGACCTGTGTAAGAATAGGCTGCAATAAGTGCGAATGTTGATGTTATATAATAGATCTCTATATATTACATTGCTTAAGCTGTCTATGGGGGGAGGCGGTGGGGGGTACTGTTTCTTGCTAAGGGATTACTAAAATGTAAAATATTGGATTACTGTTACATGTTGTAAGATGTACATAATTACCTTGTTCAATAAAAATATCTGATTTTAAAAAGTTTACAAAATGTTAATAATCGTCATATCTACTGCAGGCACCCATTAGTACTTTCGTCTCACCACAAACCTTTAATGAGACTAGTTGGGTAATATTGTAAGGCTGTATACTGTGAGAAGATAGAGACCAAGGTATCGCATAAAGGGTCTCTGTTATGGTGAGGACCTACGTGACACAAAATGACTTTTCGACCTGTCCTGGGTCTTCATCATTTGCGGTGTCCTGAATGATCAGGGTGTCCCCGCCGGCAATACACCTACATCATAGAGCGCATAGGCCTTCTTGTTCAGCACACAGCGAATGTGATTAAGACCTGGAATAGGCCGAAACCTCATTTTATTTCTTGTATGTCCTCACCGCGTGGAACCATTCAAGAAACAGAGATTTTTCGGCAACTCTAACTTTGTGAAGTGCGGCTCTGCTCTACTTATTGCAGGCTGTTTGGGATAAATACTCAGTACAATCATTCCCCGGCTGAAACAGTGAGTGAACACCGAAATACTGTACTTAATGCGACCCAATAACTGAGACATAGGGGTGAAATTTGGAAGCAACACTCCAAACCCCAGGAGGATTTAGCTTGATGTGCACTGTGCACGGTGAGCCGCACCTCCCTGCGTGCGCACAGCACCACACCTGGACACGGCCCCTTGTAGAAATATGTGCTTTCCAAACTAAGCCGCCCCTGAGGCGTAACCGAATCATCAAAATCCAGACACAAAATGACCCCCCACCAACTCCCACAACAGGTTAAACCTCTCAATCACACAGACAACTATTCACTTTTCTCCCAAAATCGATAACATTTTTTATTTTTCTACCCCCTTAGACGTCTTTTTTGTTTTGTTTTGTGTGTCTTTGCTTACTCTAGTGATGACTTGTACTTTTGAAAGACACCTTTCATGTTACCATATAATGTACTGAAAAATGAGAAAATACGAAAACCCACACAATCAGGGGCTGGCTGGCAAACTTGGGCCTGGGGGGCAGGCACACAGCAGTGACCCATGAGCACTGAGCTTCAGGGGGAGAGCAGCCTCCGAAACCAACATGACAGATGGCCGGCGGCCCCAAAACTGCTGCTTGGCCACTGGCCCGGGGTCGTCTCCCCCCTGCCCCCTGGGCCATCCAGCCCCTGCACACAATTCCGCCAATGTTCTTTGTGCTTGATACTTACATCATTCATTGTGCCGATTCTCCAGGTCACAACGATTCTGGTGATAATACAATTACACAAACATTCGGAACCTTGGGACTTTGTTTTGCCAATTTCCAAGATCCAGAACATTTACCTTTTCGATGATGGAGCTAGTATTCGGGTTTCTTTGTGAGGATGAGCACGATTCTCTTTTGATGTACATGCGTCATTTTGATTGCTTTGTATTTCAATTATTTGAGGGAGTAGCAAAATCCACAAAAATGCAATTTTGGAGGGTAGATTTATTTATTTTTTTTACTTTACCTTACCCATATGCAAGGGAGAAAACTTTTCCAGATGTCGGCCATTTTGAAGTCGACCATCTTGGATCCAACTTTTTTTATTCAATGGGAAGAGGGTTATCCGACAAATCAAACGTATTGAGAATTTCATAAGAAAAACAATGGTGTGCTTGGTATTAACATAGAATAACTCATGAAAGAGAAAAGTTACAAGTTTATGACCACTTATAAAATGGTTCAAGTGATTCACATATCCAGTGGCATTGAGGTTTCCATTGATGAAGAATGGCCCCGCTATCTTTGTACCCCATACACCACACCATACCATCAATGTCTGTGTTCCAGCAGTCTTGGAGGGATCTATCCGCTGTGGGTTAGTGTCAAACCAATAGGCTGGGTTTTGTTTGGTAACTTCACCATTCACATAAAGTTTACCTCATCCCTCATCTGAAGGAATTGTCTATGCTGTGGAGATACGAGATGTGCAGCATCTGACACACCGGATCCTGGAAGCCTGTGCAGCATTTCTTCTGCGGTGTTGCTATCAGTGTGTCAGTGGGAGAAGAGGGTGGCACTGACAATCCAACACAATGGGCAGCACTTTGAACACATTTTATAAGTCGTCAAAACTAGTAAATAACTCATGAAAGAATAAAGTTACGTTAAAACCAAGCACAGCATTGTTTTTCTTGTGAAATTCTCAATAGGTTTAATGTCACAAGACCCTCTTCCCACTGAAAAAAATAAAGTTGGATCCAAAATGGCTGACTTCAAAATGGCCGCCATGGTCACCACCCATCTGGAAACATTTTCCCCCTCTCACATACTAATGTGCCACAAACAGGAAGGTGATATCACCAACCATTCACATTTTATTTATGGCCCACCCTGTAGATTTGGTTTCTGGTCCTGGCTCTCCTCATTTTCGCCACCCACTGTTTACAACAGGTACAATGCAATTTTTTTAAAGCATTGTTTTAAGCAATTTTATAGGGGAACAAATCTGACTTCTTTTACCAGCAATATACAGATAAATAGAGATGTAGCTGGTATACAGAGCTGTTTATCTTTGTACCAGTACCACATGCCTGTACAGAAGAAATACCTGGTGTTACTGCAGTGTTGTGAACTCTGACTATTCTATATCTACTGTATTTCTTATTGCTGGTACTGGATCTCCCCATTTTCACAATGAACTGACTACAACAGCCACAATGTGATTATATATATATATATATTTTTTTTTTAACATCTATTTTACCAATTTTATAGGAAAAACGAAATCTGACTTCTTTTACGCGCATTATGCAGATATATGGAAGTGTAGCTGGTATACAGAGATATATGTCTGTGTAGCAGTAACTGTAACTCATGCCTGTATAGAAGAAGACGGCTTTTTAGGTCTTCAAAGTCGAGGACATTTTCTTATATTTTGGTTCATTGTTGAAAAATACTGTACTTTTTAGATCTTTAGGCTGAGAAAATTCTCCTATAGTCAAGTGCCTGCCATGATAGAGGCTGAGAGTTTGAATCCTGGGTGAGATCACACTTCAGGAAAAGGAAATAATTAACAAAACATGGAACCCAAAATAACATACAGAGACCACAGGATAAGAAATAGAGTAAGATCGAAGTCATGTGGTATAGCCTCCAGGGAGCACAGACCCCACAGGTGGCTTTCCTGTATATGGACCTCACTGGTAAGTGTGTGGACATGGACCTTGGCCTACCTTCTGCTCTGCTGAGCTCCAGCGCCAAGTGCTCTCTGGCTTTGGCCTCCTCGTTGAGTCTTTCTTGAAGCTCCTCCTGGCATCTGAGCAGTTCAGTAGTCTCCTGTTTCCTTTTGATGGACTCCCGCACCAGTTCTGTCTGTGCCGCCTTGGCATGAGCGAGCTGCAACAAAAACAAGATTACACGTCGATACAGTGCCCACATAGACACTATGTGTGGGGTAATACAATACAATTAGAAGCAAAGTATGACGTTGTCCCAACACCTTAGATCAGGGGTGGGGAACTCCAGGCCTCCAGTGCAGCCAACAGGGCATGTTTTTAGAATTTCCTTAGTACTGCACTGGTTATAAAGGAATCACCTGCACTGGTGGCGATTCCAATCCCTGTGCAATGCTAAGGAAATCCTGAAACATAACCCGTTGGCTGCACTCGAGCTCTCAACTCTGCCTTAGATACTGTTTATCAAACATGTTTTAACTTAATATGTTGGGCTACCTAACTAAACTTTTGTGGACTAATATTTTTTATTATTATTATTTTATACATTTTTACTAATTTATTAGATCTATATATTGCATACTAAATACTTCAAACAGGTCATAAAAAATTAGAAAAAAATTAGAAAAAAAAAAATTAAGACAATCTGAAAAAATGTAAAATAAAAAACTGGGATTACATTTATGATGTGGTCTTAAAGCATATCTGTCATTTCAACATAAGCGGTCATGAGGAATATCACTATTTGTCTGTTATATTAATTGCATCTTGCAGTCTTCACTAGTTTTCTCCTCTACAGTCTATAACTGACACTTGTCTCTGAGCTAGTGGGTGCAGACTAGCTGCTTTAATGTCTCTCATACACAGTACGCACAGACCTGAGGAACTCTCTTCCCCTGTCTCTCTGTAGCACATGCTCAGAAGCAGCTGCAGCACGATGAAGGACATTATACAACAGCACTGAGCAGTGTAGCTGTGAATCCTTCTCTGGGTGTGAGCAAACACAATAGATAGTAACAGCACCTGTATGTTTCTGGCTGATTCTGCCTCCCTAGGCAGCTGTAATCTGATCCCTCAGTGAGCTTGTGTTTACCATGATTGATTTGAGCTGTTTTTCAAAGTAAATGATGAGTTTAGGAGGCAGGAGTAGGAGGGAAATGGGCTCATAAGTGGAGAAATAATCAGATTTCTCTGATCAGATATATTATAAAGTTTCTTATATTTGCTTGTACTATTGATTTATGCAAAGATAATATTCTTTGTTCTTTAGAGATCTGAGCAATGTGAATCACACAAAAGATACATTACTACCAAGACATCAAGGAGGATGAAAAACCACAGCAAAGCTTGTAATACTGCGGTTTTTCAGAGAAGCAAGTCTCGGTCCATCTTCTCAAGACAAAGAGACACTGTTCAATATAGCAACATAGGAAGCGGCTATACATGTCATTAAAGGGAATGTTTAATCTAAACAGCCGCAGGGAGTATTACAGCCTTGATCGGATACATGAAGGTAAAGCTATCAATAGAAGAGTACACAAGGGAGGGAGAATATCTATTTACTTTTATCAATTTCCCATTAGATAAAAAACACATAAAACTTCAAATGGTTACAAAAACATGACTGTTTTAAATCAGAAATAGCGCCACCCCTGTCCACAAGGTTGAGTGTGGCATTGCACCTTAAAATCAATATAATAGAACTGAGCTGCAATACCAGACACAACCCATAGTCAGGTGTGGTTCTGTTGTCTAATATTAGACAACTCCTTTAAAAACTTTTACAAGAGTACAAAATGATTAATTATAAAAGAGGGTCACATGACAAACGCAAAGTAACGTGACCAGAGGTAAAAAACAATATGGTGACAACACAGCAGATGAGTACAGGCGTTGAGATAAAGCAAAATATCCACCCTGATGTGCTTGCATTTTCATCCGCAGCAGAAATTGTGTGATGCACACGTTCACATGACCAAACTACGGTATTATTATTTTGCTTTATTGATGTAGTTGTAAGTGCCATTTTTCCAAACATGTACGTGTATTTTTTATGGGTTTAATGAGGATAAGAAAAAAAAAAAAAAAAGGACTTTTGTTCAGGTCATTTACCATCTATCTGTTCCCTGTATTGTACAGGTTAAAATGATAAAGCAAATATGTCCATAACTAACTAAGCTTCATGTGCTGTATGTCCTTGATGGTGCAGAAGCTGCTAATAGAATGATGAAAAAAGTTTGTATCAGCACATCCAGTCCACGGATAAAGTTTAAGGTTTATTATTAATCCATTAAAAAACAAAACATACAGGGGTACAGGGCAGGAGCGTGACGTACAGGAACATACGGTAATCTGATCATACCCATCTCCTGTGCTGAGATAATCTTATATATGTGTCCCTGTTATGTACTGTGTAATGGATGTGTCGGACCGTACAGGAACACGGTCTGATCATACCACATTTCCTGTGCTGAGATAATCTTATATATGTGTCCCTGCTATGTACTGTGTAATGGATGTGTATGACCGTACAGGGACATGGTCTGATCATACCCATCTCCTGTGCTGAGATAATCTTATATATGTGTCCCTGTTATGTACTGTGTAATGGATGTGTCGGACCGTACAGGAACACGGTCTGATCATACCACATCTCCTGTGCTGAGATAATCTTATATATGTGCCCTGCTATGTACTGTGTAATGGATGTGTCTGACCATCTGAGGATTGAGCCAATTAATAATATATAATATAATTACAAGGACAATTTATAACCTTTTTATTTTTGGGTAAGAAGGAGGAGAAATGAAAATGAAGACAGGCTTAATCAAGTGGAAGGGAATTAAAGGTTTTCCTCCATGAACAAGTAATTTTAATCAATAGATCTGGAATAGTAATAATTCTACAACTTAATATTTAAAATAATGTTCCTGTGCTGAGATATCTATATATGTGTCCCTGCTATGTACTGTGTAATGGATGTGTCGGACCGTACAGGAACACGGTCTGATCATACCACATCTCCTGTGCTGAGATAATCTTATTATGTGCCCTGCTATGTACTGTGTAATGGATGTGTCTGACCATACAGGCACATGGTCTGATCATACCACATCTCCTGTGCTGAGATAATCTTATATATGTGTCCCTGTTATGTACTGTGTAATGGATGTGTCTGACTGTACAGGGACACGGTCTGATCATACACATCTCCTGTGCTGAGATAATATTATATATGTGCCCTGCTATGTACTGTGTAATGGATGTGTCTGACCATACAGGGACATGGCCTGATCATACCACACCTCCTGTGCGGAGATAATCTTATATATGTGCATATGTGTTATATACACTTGCAATATACAAGTATATAGAAATGTATCTGGTATATAAAGATGTATGTGGTACACAGAGATGTGTATGATGTATAGAGATGTATCTCAATGTACCAGCACATCATGCCTGTAAAGAACAACCATTATTTTCTACAAGTGTATTAAAAAGTGTAATTATTGTACATATATCTTTGTTCATAATTTTAGAAATTTATGGGAGGCTTTCAAGTGAATGTTGCAGTAGTGAATGTGCCCCATCCTGTGGGATAGAGACTCCCTGTGGCCTCGTCTTCAGTCTATTGCAATGGACACTGCGCACCGACCAATATCAACCAACGTGCAACTGCACATGAGAAATTGCAGGACCAGAACATAGAGGCTGCACGGACTCTACAGGAAGCCATTAAAGGGACACGGTCACCAGATTATTGTCAACTCATCTGACAGCATCATAATGTAGAAATAGAGACCCTGATTCCAGCGATGTGTCACTAACTGAGCTGCTTGCTGTCATTTTAATATAATTACTATTTTCCCTGCTTCATATTTAGCAGTAAATGACTATGCTGGACTACTTGATTAGTCCTATAATGATAATCTCCAACTCATGAAACAGTGGTTTTATGAAACCTACACTGAGCAGCCCAGTAAGTGACACATCGCTGGAATCAGGATCTCTGTCTCTACATTATGCTGCTGTCAGATGAGATGGCAAAAACCTGGTGATAGTGTCCCTATAACGCCTTCAATTTGCGAATAAGAATGGACAGATTTTGACAACCCTGTTCACACTTGTACTAATATAGAAACCATGAGGCTCAATCTGATGGAATACGAGACGTTGGCTCCAACTTGAAGCCTCAGACTTGAACATGAAAATAAATAATGAATTGGCAGGAAAATCACTGGATTATTTTGTATATTCCAAGAAATGTTGTGAACACAAAAGCGAGGATGACGCTGGTATAATCATTTGCTTCGCTTTGTCGCCACCTGATATGGAAACGTCTCTTTTATTTGTGGATACCGATCTGATAAAAGCAACATATTAGAGTTACTGTTATTACATCACACAGTATGCAAACCATTACGAGGGTCACGTCACGTCATGATATCTATACAGGTTCAGCAAAGACCAGTAAGAAGGTTGTCCACGAATAGTGACACCTCCGTCTATTGGCCGGGTCTGGAATTGCAGTTTAGCCCTATTCACCTGGATGGGGATTAATTGCAATTGCAGACATAGCCCACTTGACTATTATATGGCATTTAGGAAAGTATCAGACCCTTTGGTGGAAAAGAAAAAAAAAGTTGATGCAACTTTATCATCATTTTCCCAGAGGCGCTAGAAATGGCTTATAAGCCACTTAATACATAGGTATGAAAGCAGAGGCGTAACTACAATAGGTGCAGGGGTTGCGATCGCACCCGGGCCCTGCAGCCTAGGGGGGCCCCTAAAGTCCCTTTGGCCTATAGAAAGAGACTAATACTATTAAAGATTTCCAATAATTGGGGGCCCCGTTGGAGCTTTTGCATCGGGGCCCCTGGACCTGACGTTACGCCACTGTATGAAAGGATCAGCATCAATATCGTCCTCTGAGATGTGCTGCCACCTTATACTGTTAGGTGTTCCTCCCTGGGTGCATGGTACATCGGCCGGTGATGGAGGGTCATGTGACCAGACCAATTCAAAAGGATAAATGAAGACTGGATTCTCCAATAAAATAAAGTTGGCGAGTTTCCACTTCCATAGTCTTAATCCATTAAGGCTGGGGTAAATCGAACCGCGTCTACTATGCAAGTCCTTAGGTGAAGACATTTTTAATGGAAACCTAATACACAGAAGGTGCATTTTACTGAAGAATTCAGTCTTCATTTAGCCTTTGAATTGTGCAACTTACCCCAGCTGATGTATTAACTGGATCTCCGGATTGAATAAGCAGCAGTGATTGCTATACAAAGAGCGAGTGAATATATTCTGTTGCCATGCTATGTGACCAGACCAGTCCATCAATAGCACCTATAGATCTGCACTGGTGTCACAAGGGTCTCCCATCCTTGGGAGACGTGTGACAGGTGTGGGATCCAAGTCTCACACTACCTTGTGAAACTCTGTGTTTTAAATGTATTTGTTTTGGTTCCACAGGAGTTAAGGACTTTTTGTAGTCTGGTTGCTCTTTGAAGTATGATCGCAGGTGGAGCCTTTTTGTGACCACTCCCCTTCCCTATAAAGATTCACATTTCTGGCAAGGTGAAGCCGTTCTCTGGCTGAAGTTAAACTGGTGCCTATAGCATCTGGTGGCACACTGCAATTGAGGAGTACTGTGTTATATCCTTTTTTGTTTATTTTCCCTCTGTTTGTACAGTGCCTACAAGTAGTATTCAACCCCCTGCAGATTTAGGTGGTTTGATAAGATGCAAATAAGTTAGAGCTTTTAAACTGCAAACGAGAGTAGGATTTATTAACAGAAGCATAAATCTTACAAACCAAAAAGTTATGTTGCTCAGTTGAATTTAATAAATTTTAAACATAAAAGTGTGGGTCAATTATTATTCAACCCCTCAAACCACCAGCATTCTGTTTGGTCCCCCTAAAGTATTAAGAAGTAGTTCAGGCACAAAGAACAATGAGCTTCACATGTGTGGATTAATTATCTCTTTTGCCAGCCTTTTCTGACTATTTAAGACCCTCCCCAAACTTGTGAACAGCACTCATACATGGTCAACATGGGAAAGACAAAGGAGCATTCCAAGGCCATCAGAGACAAGATCGTGGAGGGTCACAAGGCTGGCAAGGGGGTACAAAACCCTTTCCAAGGAGTTGGGCCTAGCTGTCTCCACTGTTGGGAGCATCATCCGGAAGTGGAAGGCTCATGGAACTACTGTTAGCCTTCCACGGCCTGGACAGCCTTTGAAAGTTTCCTCCCGTGCCGAGGCCAGGCTTGTCCTAAGACTCAAGGCTAACCCAAGGACAACAAGGAAGGAGCTCCGGGAAGATCTCATGGCAGTGGGGACATTGGTTTCAGTCAATACCATAAGTAACGTACTCCACCGCAATGGTCTCCGTTCCAGACGAGCCAGTAAGGTACCTTTGCTTTCAAAGCGTCATGTCAAGGCTCGTCTACAGTTTGCTCATGATCACTTGGAGGACTCTGAGACAGACTGGTTCAAGGTTCTATGGTCTGATAAGACCAAGATCGAGATCTTTGGTGCCAACCACACACGTGACGTTTGAAGACTGGATGGCACTGCATATGACCCCAAGAATACCATCCCTACAGTCAAGCATGGTGGTGGCAGCATCATGCTGTGGGGCTGTTTCTCAGCCAAGGGGCCTGGCCATCTGGTCCGCATCCATGGGAAGATGGATAGCACGGCCTACCTGGAGATTTTGGCCAAGAACCTCCGCTCCTCCATCAAGGATCTTAAGATGGGTCGTAATTTCATCTTCCAACAAGACAACGACCCAAAGCACACAGCCAAGAAAACCAAGGCCTGGTTCAAGAGGGAAGAAATCAAGGTGATGGAGTGGCCTAGTCAGTCTCCTGACCTTAACCCAATTGAAAACTTGTGGAAGGAGCTCAAGATTAAAGTCTAAATGAGACACCCAAAGAACCTAGATAACTTGGAGAAGATCTGCATGGAGGAGTGGGCCAAGATAACTCCAGAGACCTGTGCCGGCCTGATCAGGTCTTATAGAAGACGGTTATTAGCTGTAATTGCAAACAAGGGTTATTCCACAAAATATTAAACCTAGGGGTTGAATAATAATTGACCCACACTTTTATGTTTAAAATTTATTAAAATTCAACTGAGCAACATAACTTTTTGGTTTGTAAGATTTATGCTTCTGTTAATAAATCCTACTCTCGTTTGCAGTTTGAAGGCTCTAACTTATTTGCATCTTATCAAACCACCTAAATCAGCAGGGGGTTGAATACTACTTGTAGGCACTGTATACCTTTCCCTGTGTTATTGTAGAGGTGAGGCTACAGTCCTTGCCATGGTGATGACGGGGAAGGACCAGTATAGGGACATCAGGCAGCACAGGGTACACAGGCGAGTGTCAGAAGTTGAACCCTTTCCCTTTCACCAGGGCCTTCCTTCTATTCCATTCCTGTTGTCACCTGTGTTGCGCCGGACGCAGGGTATCCATAAGCTCCGGCATGACAGCTGTGCATGTGCTAGATTCACACGTGCTACGCAATGAAGGTTACTGATGGCCATGGCCATTCATATTCACCTCTATGTTGAAAACCGTGCATAAAGGGGAGAAGATGACCAGATATCGTGGGCGGCACCGTGGCTCAGAGGTTAGTACTGCAGCATTGCAGCACTGGGGTCCTGGGTTCAAATCCCACCAAGGACAACATCTGCAAGGTGTTTGTATGTTCTCCCCTTGTTCACGTGGGTTTCCTCCAGGCACTCCGGTTTCCTCCCACATTGTAAAGACATACTGATAAGATGTGCGACTCAATGGGGACAGCATTACTGATGTATGTAAAGTGCTATTGAATTAATATAAATGAATAAATATTATTATTATTACTACTCATCAAGCTTATTTGTGAAAAATTGTATTATGCCTTTCAAGCATTCATCTCAGAATACAGAACATTATTCACCCGTGGTACGAAACTGGTGGCAGTAATATTTCACTTACGCAAACCGCGTGGGATAAGTATAAAATCTTCCCATTATTAAGTATTACACAAATAATGATGGTGTAACATAACATAGAAGACGACAAGCAGACCACACGGTATAATGACAAGTAATAGGAAGCGGACAGGACGGAATGTTCAGAGATCGCGGTATTGTTCTACATGGGATAATGTACAGCATGGACTATAATACTCCAGACCTGAGTAGACGATTACCAGTGGGCTCCGAACGTCACAATGTGCACGGTGCACCGACCTCCATCTACAAAGCAATTACCCTGGAATGTCCCCAGGTCATTAATTTTTTACTTCTTCATTACTCTGGAAGGAACCATTATGTTGTGGAGCCGGGTGCGATGGTGGAACAGATAGACCTGTAACTTAATAGCTGGTGTAGTAGATTGTGTTACTTCTCTGTAGAGAGATAGAGAACAGGGAGAGAAAAAATGAAGCTGGCGGGTAGACGCTGACACACCGGACATTATAGCACCAAGGAGTGAAAAATTCACCTAGCGCTGCCTCTCTGCTGCGGCTCCCGGTCTTCACTGACAGGCTGCACCGTGACCTCATCACTACTGTGCGTGACCGCTGCAGCCAATCAAGATTAGCTAACAATCTGATACTGCAAAATCAGGATGTCACCGCTGCAACCAATGAAAATTAGCTAACAATCTGATACTGCAAAGTCAGGATGTGACCACTGCAGCCAATCAAGATTAGCTAACAATCTGATACTGCTAGAGGCAGGATGTCACCGCTGCAGCCAATCAAGATTAGCTAACAATCGGATACTGCAAAGTCAGGATGTGACCACTGCAGCCAATCAAGATTAGCTAACAATCTGATACTGCTAGAGTCAGGATGTCACCACTGCAGCCAATCAAGATTAGCTAACAATCGGATACGGCAAAGTCAGGATGTGACCACTGCAGCCAATCAAGATTACCTAACAATCTGATACTGCTAAAGTCAGGATGTCACCGCTGCAGCCAATCAAGATTAGCTAACAATCTGATACTGCTAAAGTCAGGATGTCACCACTGCAGCCAATCAAGATTAGCTAACAATCTGATACTGCTAAAGTCAGGATGTCACTGCTGCAGCCAATCAAGATTAGCTAAGACTCTGATACTGCTAAAGTCAGGATGTCACCGCTGCAGCCAATCAAGATTAGCTAAAACTCTGATACTGCTAAAGTCAGGATGTCACCGCTGCAGCCAATCAAGATAAGCTAAAACTCTGATACTGCTAAAGTCAGGATGTCACCCTGCAGCCAATCAAGATTAGCTAAAACTCTGATACTGCTAAAGTCAGGATGTCACCGCTGCAGCCAATCAAGATTAGCTAAACTCTGATACTGCTAAAGTCAGGATGTCACCGCTGCAGCCAATCAAGATTAGCTAACAATCTGATACTGCTAAAGTCAGGATGTCACCGCTGCAGCCAATCAAGATTAGCTAACAATCTGATACTGCTAAAGTCAGGATGTCATCGCTGCAGCCTGTCAGTAAAGAATGGGGGCAGCTGAAGAAAGGAAGCAGGGGGGGGGGATGGTGAGTAAGGGTATGTGCCCACAGGAAGGTTTAGTGGCGTTCAAACCGTCAGTAAACTGCTGGAAATTATCAGTTCTGAGCTCTGAAGTCTCCAGCTGTTTTCCGGCGTTTTTTTTCAGCGTGTGCACAGCGGTTTTCAGTCGGTTTTTCCGGCGGTCTTTCTATGGAGGATTTTGTTCATGGAACCGATCAAAAACCGCTGAGAAGAATTGACATGTTGTATGCTGCTAAACCGCTGGGAAACCGCTCAACCGCGGGCAGATCCGCTCACATAAACCCACTATGTGTGCACAGCATTTTCTAAATTACATAGGGTTACATGTAAGTCCTAACGCTGCTTAGGATTTACATAAATTTAAATAAAACCTATGCTAAAACACCGGCGGTTTTCACTGCTAAAACGACGTTAAACCTTCCTGTGGGCACATACCTTTAAGCTCAGTTTATTATTTTCAATACTGGGGGCAAACCAAGTTGAATTACTAGTGCATCTCAATGCATTAGAATATCATCAAAAAGTTAATTTATTTCAGTAATTCAATACATAAAGTGAAACACATATATTATATATAGTCATTACACACACAGTGATCTATTTAATGTGTTTATTTCTATAAATGTTGATGATTATGGCTTACAGACAATGAAAACCCAAAGGTCATTATCTCAAAAAATTAAAGTAGGGAGGATGAAGAGTCTGAGAGATAAAATATGACCTAAATAGGTATCAGACTCTTCACCTTGTGTGGTTGTGAGAGTCACAACCACTATAAAAGCAGATCAGGGCTGCTGCAGTCCCCAGCGTGGTGCATATAGAGAAGGGAGGATGAAGGGTTAAACACTGTGCTGCCTTATTCCATGAGACATCAAAGGGTGAATATAAGATTGATTTATTATATAACGTGTTTCAGGGCTCCCTGGCCCCTTCCTCAGGACAAATCAATGTCCTATTGCCATGTTTCAGGGAGATTTAGGGAGTCCTGCAACACGTTGAATAATAAATCAATATTATATTAACCCTTTGATGTCAAGGAATACGGCAGCACAGTTTTTAACCCTTCATCATCCCTTCTTTAATTTTCTGAGATAACAACTTTTGGGTTTTCATCAGCTGGAAGCCATAATCATCAACATTAACAGAAATAAACACATGAACTAGATCCTTCTGTGTGTAATGACTATATAATATATGCGTTTCACTTTATGTATTGAATTACTTTAAAAAAATGAACTTTTTGATAATTTTCTAATTCATTGAGATGCACCTGTAAGTTTATTCCTCAAACAAAAAAAATATTTATAATCATGTATGACAGGAATAGTGGTATAAAATGGGAATGCGATACCTTTAAAAGAAAAAAAAATATGTTCGCTTTTATTTTCCATCAGAGTATTTTGTGGTAAAACTGACAAAAGAGGGAGTTGTCAGCAGAAGGTGCAACAATCAATGCCCTGCTCCATAATAGAAAGCATTGTTATGGTTGTTAGTAGGAAAGGTTACAATTTGCCCTCTTTAAGGCTTTCTGTCAGCGTCCAGTACTGTTATAGAACTTCGTGGTTCCTAATGGTTGCTGCAGGTCCAATCCTAAACTGTTAATATGATCACATAGCGTTGAAGAAAATCAAGACGATCAACCTGGCAATTCCTTGATGGAGCAGGTGACCCCCTGATCGACAAGGTGACTCCCTGATCGACAAGGTGACCCCTGATCGACAAGGTGACCCCCTGATCGACAAGGTGACCCCCTGATCGACAAGGTGACCCCCTGATCGACAAGGTGACCCCTTGATGGAGTAGGTGACCCCTTGATCAACTAGGTGACCCCTTGATCGACCAGGTAACCCCTTGATCGAACAGGTGACCCTCTGATAGACCAGGTGACCCCTTGATGGAGCAGGTGACCCCTTGATCAACCAGGTGACCCCCTGATCTATAAGGTGACCCCCTGATCGACAAGGCGACCCCTTGATCGAACAGGCGACTCTTTGATCGACAAGGCAACCCCTTGATGGAGTAGGTGACCCCTTGATCGACAAGACGACCCCCTGAACTATAAGGTCACCCCCTGATCGACAAGGTGACCCTTTGATCGACAAGGAGACCCCTTGTATGAACAGGCGACTCTTTGATCGACAAGGCAATTCCTTGATCGAACAGGTGACCCCTTGATAGACCAGGTGACCCCTTGATAGACCAGGTGACCCCTTGATAGACCAGGTGAACCCTTGATAGACCAGGTGAACCCTTGATAGACCAGGTGAACCCTTGATAGACCAGGTGAACCCTTGATAGACCAGGTGAACCCTTGATAGACCAGGTGAACCCTTGATAGACCAGGTGAACTCTTGATAGACCAAGTGACACCTTGATCAACCAGGTGACCGCTTAATCGTCCAGGTTACTCCTTGATGCAACAGTTGTGCGACACCTAAAGTATTTATAAGGGTAGGGCCAAAATAGTTAGAGGTATAAAACCAGTAACCAGGTCTGAACTTCCTTCTCCCAAGATGTCATTTGCTCACCTTCTAAGGCGTGTACAAATATCATTAGAATGAGAAGTACAATATGTATTTTTTCACAAGCCGCCCTAGGACATTGTGAAAATAACAATTTACTTACTGACCTGGTGTTTACCTCCCATTTAAATACTGATAATTTTGGATCTATTTTTGAAACCAAGAACAAGATCTAGAGTTCATCCACGACACGAGACAAGCGAAATCCAGACTGATTGAATCTTTTTGACAAAATAAAAAAAACAGATCACTGCCACAACCTTTCTTATAAAGCAATCTGATATATAATCACCAATAATATGTGTCACAGACGTCCGGCGCTTATGTCGCTATCCCACAATGCACCGCGGCACCATTGTGGGATAGCAACACAGACTTCAATCTATCATTGGAAGATCAGTGGCGCTAGCTCATCACCCGCCGCACGGAGGTCAGCGGCGACGCAGCCGGGAGATGAGCGCTGCTTGCAGCGGAAGTGCCTCGACTGCCATATTGGAACACCCAAGTTCCGATATGGCGGCTGGGATTCAAATTCCCCGCCAAAGCGCGTCACACGCCAACAGCGCTGATTGGTTGCCGGCGACCAATCAGTGCTCTTGGCGCGTGATTTAAATCACGGCGACCAATCAGTGAAGCAGCTCGCGCCTTAGAGGGAGATTTGAATCCTGTGACGCTCAGCCAATCAGCGGAGCAGGATTCAAATCTTCCACCAAGCCGCTTCACTGATTAGTGGCCGTCGACCAATCAGCACTCTCAAAACGTGATTTAAATTGCGCTTCACTGATTGGTCGCCTCGGCGAGCGGCGACTAGTCAGCAAAGCGGCTTGCACCTTGGCGGGAGATTTGAATCCCACGCCGCTGATTGGCTGAGCGGCACAGATTCAAATTTCCCGCCAAGGCGCGAGCCGATTCGCTTAGTCGTTGCGGTGAGCGGCGACCAATCAACGAAGAACGATTTAAATTCGTATCTAAATTAAGGGTGCTTTCACATCTGCGTTTTTCGTAATTCGCGGCAGATGCGGTGAAAAAACCGCATCTGCCGCGTTTGCCGCATAACGGTTCCACTTGCGGCACGGTTGCGGTTTTTTCCATAGGAAGTATAGGGGGACTTGCGGCAGATGCGGCAAGTGCGGTATTGCACTTGCGGCAGGTGCGGCAGAGAAAAAAACCGCAGTAAGCCGCGGTTTTTTTCTCTGCCGCACCTGCCGCAAGTGCAATACCGCACTTGCCGCATCTGCCGCAAGTCCCCCTATACTTCCTATGGAAAAAACCGCAACCGTGCCGCAAGTGGAACCGTTATGCGGCAAACGCGGCAGATGCGGTTTTTTCACCGCATCTGCCGCGAATTACGAAAAACGCTGATGTGAAAGGGCCCTAAATTAGATTAATTAAATTAAGGGGAGAGCAGAGTAAGGGACGGGAGCAGAGAGACGAGAGGAGGAGCAGAGAAAGGGAAGGGGGGCAAAGATGAAAGGAGGTAGCAGAGAGGGAAGGGGGGCAGAGACACGGGGAGAAGCCAGACTGAAGAGAGGGCAGAAGAGAGAGGGAAGGGGGGGCAGAGACACGGGGGAAAAGAGAGAGGGAAGGGGGGGCAGAGATACGGGGAGAAAAGAGAGGGAAGGGGGGGCAGAGACACGGGGCAGAAGAGAGAGGGAAGGGGGGCAGAGACACAGGGGAAAAGAGAGAGGGAAGGGGGTGCAGAGACACGGGGGAGAAGAGAGAGGGAAGGGAGGCAGAGACACGGGGCAGAAGAGAGAGGGAAGGGGGGGCAGAGACACAGGGGAAAAGAGAGAGGGAAGGGGGTGCAGAGACACGGGGGAGAGAGAGAGGGAAGGGAGGCAGAGACACGGTGGAGAAGAGAGAGGGAAGGGGGGCAGAGACACGGGGGAGAAGAGAGAGGGAAGGGGGGCAGAGATACTGGGGAGAAGAGAGAGGGAAGGGGGGCAAAGACAGAAGGCAGGGCAGAGGGGCAAAGAGAGCACAGGGTCGTCAAAGGGAGCACAGGATGGCCAAAAAGAACACAGAGTGGCAGTGACGCCCTCCCGATGCGATAGCATTGGGCCTATTTCTAGTAGGATATAAAAGCTAACAATCCAACTTTTCAATGTTCATTTGCAGACATTGGAAAAGGGGCAGCTACTCATGGAATCCACCAACAAAAACCTTATACTTATGGCCAATTTTCTGATTTTCTTTTTCACCTGAACCGATCATCATCATAATTCTCTATTAGCTCCTCCCCTCTGTCTCCACCTAATGCTCCTCCCCTCTGTCTCCACCTATAGCTCCTCTTAAAAGCAACAACTGTCATTTCCTCTCTCTGTAATGTAATTAATCTGTCTTCACGGAATACAGATTTAACCCATCAATTGAGAGTAAAAGATGATTACAGGCAGAGAAAGAAGCACATTTCTTTGATAAGATATATTACAAAATTTAAAACATTTATGTCAACAATTGATTTCTAAAAAAAAAAAATCATCATCATCTAAAGTTATGGCCGACCTCTGGAGCCTCCACTGATCCGGAGAAAAAAAAAAAGAGTTGGTGGGAATGCTGCTATACTGCTGTGCCCCCTTTCCTCCTGCACAGCTGTGTGTTTGGGGGGCACAACTTTTTTATATGATTATTTATACTAGATGGAGTAACGATGCCATTGCATCAGGAGGGCAGTGACGTCATGATAGGGACAGGCTCTGAGACACTGGGGGGCCGCCGTCTTTCCCTCAGGTGCGCTGTCTCTCTCCCCCCGTGGGTGCTATGATGTCATAACACCCAACTATTATGACATCATAGTGGGAAATTAGGATATCACAATGGGGTATTATGACATAATACCCCATTATGATGCAATACCTCATTTTGATGTCATCACGCCCAACTTTGATGTTATAATACCTCATTGTGAAGTCATAATACCCCATTGAGATGTCAAAACACTCCATTGTGATATCAAAATACCCTACTGTGATGTCATAATACCCCACTGTGATACGGGGACAACCAGACACTGGAGGTGATGACAGACGCCACAAGACAATTATATATAGATGTATTAATTATATTACTGAAAATGCCAAAAAAACGTTTAGCTTCCACAGCTGCCAAATGAGTTAACAGTGACTTAATAAGTGAACTTATTCTGCCTGCAAAGTTTGTTAACCCTTATCTGTCTTCTCTTGAACTATTTTCTATTCGGATGTCTCACCACATCAAAGTTTAGCTACAGATTGCAGCCGGTGGCTGTACAGGTCACAGCAGCCAAACGGTTTACTATCAATGATCTTATGTGTATGCGGAAGCTCCTGATGAATGTCTTCTTGCCAATTTCTTTGAGAGGTAAAGTATTATTATATGGTTCCCTCCACCCAAAGATGACATTATATATCCAGTTCATTTACATCCCATACTGTCTAAGAAGGCAGGACACACAAGGAGGGAGAGAGGGAGTTGTCTTCATGAAAACTAAACACGAGGCTGCCAATAAAACGACTGCGCCCTAATGTCTACATCACAACATTGACCCCTGTAGCCGTCGTCGGCAGCCAGGTCTATCCTGTTCTATCACTTACATGGAAATATTTGGGTAGGAGGCATAAACTAAGAATAGACAGAGAGCCGTACAGCCATCCAAATATAGATGTGGCGGCAGGTATTATGCATGGGATGTAGTATAGACAGTAAGAAACAAGGCTTGATATAACATTTTTGGTAATTTTTTATAATTGTCCATGTATCTAAATAATGCAGCCCAATATCAGCCTGATACGTCCTGTTCTGTAAAAATCACTTCTCAGCAATCTCATTACACGATTAAAATGAAAGATAACAGCTATACAAGATATTACACAAAACCAATCACTGATAAAAGGTGATGTCATAGGCGTCACAACTCACCTCCTCCTGTATAATGACAGATAACACCGCTATATATAAGAAAGGATCCACCATTCGCAATAGGCGATATCACAGCTCACCTCCTCCTCCTGTATAATGACTGATAACACCTCTATATAGTAGATAACACAGGATCCACCATTCACAATAGGTGATGTCACAGCTCACCTCCTCCTCCTGTAAAATGACTGATAACACCTCTATATACAGTAGATAACACAGGATCCACCATTCACAATAGTGATATCACAGCTCACCTCCTCCTCACTTACAATGACTGATAACACCTTTATATACAGTAGATAACACAGGATCCACCATTCTCAATAGCTGATGTCACAGCTCACCTCCTCCTGTACACTGACTGATAACACCTCTATATACAGTAGATAACACAGGATCCATCATTCACAATAGGTTATGTCACAGCTCACCTTCTCCTGTACAATGACTGATAACACCTCTATATACAGTAGATAACACAGGATCCACCATTCACAATAGGTGATATCACAGCTCACCTCCTCCTCCTGTACAATGACTGATAACACCTCTCTATACAGTAGACAACACAGGATCCTCCATTCACAATAGGTGATATCACAGCTCACCTCCTCCTCCTGTACAATGACTGATAACACCTCTCTATACAGTAGATAACACAGGATCCACCATTCACAATAGGTGATATCACAGCTCACCTCCTCCTGTACAATGACTGATAACACCTCTATATACAGTAGATAACACAGGATCCACCATTCACAATAGGTGATATCACAGCTCACCTCCACCTGTACAATGACTGATAACACCTCTCTACACAGTAGACAACACAGGATCCTCCATTCACAATAGGTGATATCACAGCTCACCTCCTCCTCCTGTACAATGACTGATAACACCTCTATATACAGTAGATAACACAGGATCCACCATTCACAATAGGTGATATCACAGCTCACCTCCTCCTCCTGTACAATGACTGATAACACCTCTATATACAGTAGATAACACATGATCCGGATGGTAGCCCACACTTGGTTATTCTGACTTTTCAGGTGGTCTTTGTTGATGATATTTTGTCTTTATATCCATTATATCATCCTTTTTACATCTCTTTATATCTTTTGTGGAATATTCTTCATCACGGGACAATGGGACAGGTGGCGTCTGTGCAGAGTAAACATAGTGAGGTCACATCCTTGTCTTGTAGGATCAGGTCCTGCCGGCAGCTTGGAAGGTTCCCAGTCTGTATTTACCGATCCTTACACCGTGGGCTTGTTAACTACCTACATGTGTACAAATTGGGGAGCTGTGTACACACCGCACATAATCTCTCTAATCTCAGATCCATAGATGTTCTCACCCAATAAATACATATGAGCGGTGAGAAAGGGAAGAACCGTGCATAATAGGCCGGTATAATAACCCTCCGGGCACTAATATGCTGGCTCATGCCAACTAACAGCCTTTTTAGGAGCAATTTTTTTGGCTTTTTTAAAGGAAAGCTCCAGGGAAAACGAATACTGTGCATCCCCTAGAGGAGCGGAGCAGGACACAGGGGTGCTGGGAACACCAATACAGGAGTCTGTACACTGTGCTCCCCCCCAGGACCTGCACAGTATAAAGTGTCGGCCTTTCCTAAAATGTTACTTTAAAATATTTGCGTATATAAAGGGGCAGATTATCCTACACTCTCACCTAAGGGCAGTGCCATAGCTTGAAGCTCATGGGCCTCAATACAAAAGCTCCAACGGGGCCCCCAAGAATTGCAAATCTTTAACAGCAAGAGTCTGTTTCTATAGCCAAAGGGACTTTGGGGCCCCCTAGGTTCCAGGGCCCGGGTGCAATTTCAACCCCTTGCACCTATTGTAGTTATGCCACTGCCTAAGGGAATGTATGGACATTTCCTGTACTAAATAGAACTTTATTTTTAATAATTATCAGCATCAGAACTTAATTGTAGTTTTTATTCCATAACATTTTCTGTTCATGATTATGAAATGGTCACCTTGCCTAAGGTGTTCATAGCATTTATATACTGATAAAATAAAGGCTCTGTGCTGAGAGGGGGAGGAGGTGAGCTGTGATATCATCTATTGTGAATGGTGGATCATGTGTCATCTACTGTATATAGAGGTGTTATCAGTCATTGTACAGGAGGAAGAGGTGAGCTGCGACATCACCTATTGTGAATGGTGGATCCTGTGTTATCTACTGTATATAGAGGTGTTATCAGTCATTGTACAGGAGGAAGAGGTGAGCTGCGACATCACCTATTGTGAATGGTGGATCCTGTGTTATCTACTGTATATAGAGGTGTTATCAGTCATTGTACAAGAGGAGGAGGTGAGCTGTGATATCACCTATTGTGAATGGTGGATCCTGTGTTATCTACTGTATATAGAGGTGTTATCAGTCATTGTACAGGAGGAGAAGGTGAGCTGTGTCATCACCTATTGTGAATGGTGGATCCTGTGTTATCTACTGTATATAGGTGTTATCAGTCATTGTACAGGAGGATGTGAGCTGTGACATCACCTATTGTGAATGGTGGATCCTGTGTTATCTACTGTATATAGAGGTGTTATCAGTCATTGTACAGGAGGAGGTGAGCTGTGATATCACCTATTGTGTATGGTGAAGTATGTGTTATCTACTGTATATAGAGGAGTTATCAGTCATTGTACAGGAGGAGGTGAGCTGTGACATCACCTATTGTGAATGGTGGATCCTGTGTTATCTACTGTATATAGAGGTGTTATCAGTCATTGTACAGGAGGAGGTGAGCTGTGATATCACCTATTGTGTATGGTGAAGTATGTGTTATCTACTGTATATAGAGGAGTTATCAGTCATTGTACAGGAGGAGGTGAGCTGTGACATCACCTATTGTGAATGGTGGATCCTGTGTTATCTACTGTACATAGAGGTGTTATCAGTTACAAATAGCTAACATATGTGACACTTTCCTTTTACATCACAAGATGGAGGGATGTATACATTCTGCCATGATACCACGTGTGCTGTGCTGTTTCAATCTTGTTTTATAGTTTAATCTGTTATATTGATGCTTGTCTCTGCTGCCACCTGCTGGCCAGACCTTTCAATTCTTTCTGCCTTTCCTTGTCCAGCCTATGGGGGTGTGGCTCCTGCACGTGCTTTTTGTCTCTTCCTGTTTTTGCCCAGTCATTAGGAGACATCTTTACTGCAGAGAGTTCTATCCTCATGGAGCTAGAGAAGCAAAGTTTTTGACCCACAAGTAGCGACTGCAGAGACAAGCTTCATACAAGACTTCAATGCCATGTTTTGGATCATTCATCTATGGAATAAACCAGCATTGTTTTCATCCTAACGTGTGTACGCTTATCTGAGACGCTGCTCCGGGTCCTGTCTGCCCCTCTTATTGGAAGTACAAAGGTAAGAAGGAACTCTCACCCCATTATACAACCAGCTTGCCTTTATCGCCTTTAAGTGGGAACAGAACAGTCAAAAACTTTACTTAAAAGCTCCAGAATAGTCAAAAACTTTGTTTAAAAGCTCCTAGAAGTCAAAAACTTTGGTTGAAAGCTCCTAGCAGCTAAAAAACTGCCTTACAGCCCAGCATCCAGCTAAAGACCCCCATGTGCCCTGTTCCTCTGTGCATTAATCTGCCCAGCAACAAGCCTTGTGCACCAGTCTGCCTGCATCAGTGCACGTCTGGACAAGCCTAGAGGAAGCTTTCCCACCTGCACATCTTGTATCAGCTCTGCCTGTACTGTTATAAAGAACTGTTTTTATGCACCTGTGGTTTCCTTCTGGCCACATTGCTTCTATAAGCCTGCAGTACACTATACCTCATTACTGCACATCGGCGAACTGCGAACCCCAAGTTTCGTCAAAGCCACCTTGGGAATCCCATCCGGGAGTTCCCGCAGAGCCGCACAGCGATTTTCGGACCCTATTCAAAAGTTGAGTTTTTTAAAGAGACAGTACACCTTTATTCAAAATGGCCGAAAAGGACCTCGGACAGGCTCATACTGCTGAAACAGAGCAAATACAACCTGATACCGTCCACGATGAAGCCCAGGAGGCAGACCCCACGTCTCAAGCAGACCAAGTTACCCGACCAAAACGTTCTTACAAACCAACGGTAAAGGCAATTGAAAACTATCACGCTATGAAAGATGAGCTAAGTGAACGCCTGGAAGAACAGTGGGAACGTGTCGCCTCTTACATGTCGAGACTTGAACCCTCGTCAGGCGACGCCGCAAGCTTACAATCTGTTATGGAACGGCTGAACGCCGCCCATGAAGGATACAAGAGACTGTCAACAAGGTACATTGCCCTTCTAAAAGACTTTAATTCTGATGAATCCCTTTCAGACCTCAGTAAGGCGCTAGAGACGGACAAAGGGAGAGATGCCAAGGTCCAACACGCCATAAACAAGGCCGAACACCGTATCTCTCACCTGCAAGAAACCAGATCACACCGATCGACCTCATCTAAACGTTCCTCTCGGGCATCCAGGTCATCATCCTCAAGAAGTTCAACCATGAGCGACAGGATACTAGAGGCCCGCATAATAGCAGAGGAATCCAGGGTGAGACGTTCTTTCACTGAGAGAGAAGCAGAAGAAAAAAGGACAGAAGCAAGGGCAGAGGCAAAAAGGGCAGAAGCAGAGGTGGAAGCAAAAAGGACCGAAGCAGAGGTGGAAGCAAAAAGGGCAGAAGCAGAGATGGAAGCAAAAAGGACCGAAGCAGAAGCGGAGGCTCGAATACAGATCCTTCGGTCACAGATGGAAGAGGAGGTTGCGCTAGCTAAAGTAAGACTACTCGAGCAGGCATTGATCCAAGGTCTTGATCCAGCTAACTCGCCACCACTGGAAACGGATGATCCAGTCGATCGCACCAGAGACTATGTGCTAAACCGGGTACCTGTAGCGACCCCGGTCTACAGTACCGTCCAAGTCAACGACACCAAAACCCCCAACATACTTCTAAAGGTGCCAGTACCCTCGAAGGCGCCCGAGCTAATTAACGACAGTCGCCGAGAGATACCCTCTCAAACACAGTCACCACCACAAGATGGCAACCCAGCGTTTCCTGGCCCACCTTCACAGCTCAAGCGGTATTCGTCAGATTCTTCAAGGGCTAAACCACAGCTCAACCCTGCAGCAGCATCATTCTACCCGGAAACAGCTCATCCATTCACGCCAGGCGGCCCATACGCCCCAGGGGCATCACGAGTCGTCGTGGCAACAAGTGGTGAGAAGTCGGACATGTCCGAGTTTGCCAGGTTCATGGTGAGCAGAGAGCTAATCAGTACTAGTCTTGTGAATTTTGATGATCGTGCAGAGAACTACAGGGCCTGGAAAGCAACCTTCAAGGCAGCCATCGCCAATCTCAACCTAACCGAAGAACAGGAACTCGACCTCCTGATCAAGTGGTTGGGCCCAAGCTCTTCAAGCCGTATCAAGAGCCTCAGAACCGTCTATGTAGGACAAGCAGAAGCAGGTCTCGCCGCCGCATGGCAAAGGCTGGAACGCACCTTTGGCAGCGCGGAAGCAATAGAGAAAGCCCTATTCAAGAGACTGCAGGATTTCCCAAAGATCAACCTTAAAGAAGTCCACAAGCTCCAAGACCTAAGTGATCTGCTCATGGAGCTGGAGCTCGCCAAAAGAGACCCTCGTCTGTCCGGGCTGTGCTATCTGGATTCAGCCCATGGAGTAAACCCAATCGTGGTGAAGCTGCCATACAGTCTGCAGGAGAAATGGGCAACGTCAGTCTCAAGGTACAAAAGAGTGAACGACGTCACCTTTCCCCATTTATCCACTTCTGCAGATTCATTGACGAGCAGGCCCAGATGAGGAATGACCCCAGCCTCGACTTCCTAGAATCCAACACTTCGGCAGCTGCAGCAACTCCAGCATCAAGGTATGAAAGTGCTATTACAAAAACGCAGAGACACTAGAGAGCTGTGAGTGTTAGAAAGACCGAACTACCATCACCCGCAACGCCCACAGACGAACAGAACACTGTCTCACCACGAGATAAGTCTTTCAATCGTGAATGTCCCATCCACAAAAAAACCACACTCACTGACCAAGTGCAAGGGGTTTAGATCCAAAACCTTACAGGAGCGCAAGAAGATCCTCACTGAGCTTGGGATTTGCTTCAAATGCTGCGCATCACTTGAGCACATGGCCAAGGACTGTAAATCCACAGTCAAGTGTGGGGAGTGCCACAGCGAAAAGCACATTTCAGCCATGCATCCTACTCGGCTAGCTAGAGACACACCGGCTACAGTCACCACCGCTCCCGCTCCAAGTCATGGCGGGGAGCCACAGAATCAGACTGACACCGCCACAACTGTTTCCTGCTCATGCTCAGAGGTATGTGGAGAGGGCCGAATGGAGAAATGTTGTGCCCGAATATGCCTCATCAAGGTTTATCCCGAGGGACGCCCAGAAAAGGCAATGAAGGTGTATGCCATCATAGACGACCAAAGCAACCGGTCCCTGGCAGGAACCAAATTCTTTGAAGCCTTCGGAATTAGTGGACCATCAGAACCCTACACCTTGAACACCTGCTCAGGCCGCATAGAGACTAACGGCAGAAGAGCCCGGGGATTCATTGCTTCTCCTATCAACGGGAAGACTGAAATACCTCTACCAACGCTCGTTGAATGTGACCAAATACCCAGCCACAGGAGTGAAATTCCTACCCCAGAAGCTGCACTTCATCAACCACACCTGAAACACCTCGCGAGCGTTATCCCACCTATAGACAACAACGCGGAGATTCTACTCCTGCTCGGCAGAGACAACCTGAGGGTACACAAGGTGCGACAACAGTGCAACGGACCTGACTATGCACCATACGCCCAGAGACTGGACTTGGGATGGGTAGTCATAGGAAATGTGTGTGTTGATCGATCAGAAATCGACTCCTTCAGGACCTACGTGCACGGAGATGGGTGCACAACCTGCCTAAGACCATGTCCTCATCACCATGAAGTGAAGGAGAAGCCCCCAAACTCAATACAGCTACCCGACGTCGCTTCTTCCCTGCGTACCGACAACTTAGGAAGATCAGTCTTTCACGCAACCTATGGTCTCCGAAGAACCGCGTCAGAGGGAGAGTCCGAGTATGGCACAGACGCGAGAGACTTTGTTGAAAAAGACTTTTACGTAGATGACGGGCTCAAATCACTACCCACCGAGGAAGCAGCCATTGATTTGCTCAAAAGGACCCAAGGTCCAGAGTTCCTGCTGAGACAGTCGGAGGAAGCTGTCCAGGAAAACTTCAGCATCCTAGATCCAGATAACGATCCAGATGTCCGAACTGAAGTCAACACCCTGGCCACCAGTGCAGAGGAAGCTTCCAACCTCGGCTGCCAACGTTTTGAACGTTTCTCCAGCTGGACAAGACTCGTCCGGACTGTCGCCAGATTAGTGCACATCGCCAGATGCTATCATACAGACCTAAAAAACAGAGACTGTCATCGCTGGCATGTGTGCCACAAACCCCTTTCTGCTGAGGACATCTCCCATGGTGAGTCCCTCATAATACGCCACCTCCAACAGAGCGAATTCGCCACCGAATGGAACTGTTTACACAACAAACAGCAGATTCCACTAAGAAGCCCTCTCGCCAATCTAAACCCGATTATGGACAGTTTTGGCTTACTTAGAGTCGGCGGTCGTTTAAATCAGGCTCGTTTCGGAGTCGCAGAACAAAATCCTCTCATCATTCCCAACAAACACCACGTTACAGTCTTGCTGATCCGACATCACCATGAAAGGACTGAACACCAAGGCAGGCAGATCACAGAGGGCGCCGTACGGTCGGCAGGCCTTTGGATCATTGGAATGAAGAGACGTGTAGCACAAATACTCCATGATTGTGTGCATTGTCGCAAAACGAGAGGAAGGCAACTGTGCCAACAAATGGCTGATCTGCCTGCAGACAGACTTTCTACGGAACCACCTTTCACCTACGTGGGCCTAGACGTGTTCGGACCATGGATGGTATCCTCACGCAGAACGCGTAGCAGCCGAGCAGACAATAAGCGGTGGGCTGTGCTATTCACCTGCATGAGTGTTCGAGCCGTTCACATTGAGGTGTTAGAATCCATGGATACTTCCTGCCTGATCAATGCCTTAAGGAGGTTCTTTGCCATTAGAGGACCAGTAAAGCAGCTGAGGTCCGACCATGGCAGCAACTTCGTCGGTGCATGTAGAGAGCTGAACATCGACACCAAGCCAATCCAAGACCAGCTAGCAGACAAGGGTTGCACCTGGATCTTCAATTCTCCTCACAGTTCTCACATGGGAGGCTCCTGGGAGAGGATGATCGGGATCTCACGCAACATCCTGAACTCCATGCTAAAGGACGTTAACTCCTCAAGACTCACGCACGAGACTCTAGTCACTCTTTTAGCCGAAGTCTCAGCCATCATCAATTCGAGACCCCTCGTGCCCGTGACAATGGATCCAGAGGTACCAACCATGCTGACTCCCACCATCCTTCTTACTCAAAAAATTGACAACGCGGTAATTCCCAGCGGAGACTTCACTCACGCCAACACCTACCAAAGACACTGGAAACGAGTCCAATATTTGGCCGACTACTTCTGGAATCGATGGAGAAAGGAATACCTCACCGTTCTTCAAGGAAGAAGGAAGTGGCGACATCCCAAGCCAAATATCAAGGAAGGAGACCTGGTCCTTATGAAAGATCAGACCACTCAAGAACTGACTGGCCTCTGGGACTTGTTACTAAGACACTACCTAGCCAGGACGGCAATGTGCGGAAGGTGGAGCTAAGGGTCTTCAGGAAAGGTGAGACGAAGACCTTTGCAAGGCCGATCCACGAACTCATTCTGCTGTTGCCCGCAGAGAGCGCCACTACGGGATGAACGCTTCCTGACCTGAACTTTAGCCGTTTTCTTTTTTCCTCATTTTTGGATTTTAGAATTTTGAATTGTTGTATTTAACATGCCTTTCGTTTTAGGTATTGTTATGGACTAATAGTGGAATCCCCAAAGTGAATTCCAGACGGGGAGTGTGCTGTTTCAATCTTGTTTTATAGTTTAATCTGTTATATTGATGCTTGTCTCTGCTGCCACCTGCTGGCCAGACCTTTCAATTCTTTCTGCCTTTCCTTGTCCAGCCTATGGGGGTGTGGCTCCTGCACGTGCTTTTTGTCTCTTCCTGTTTTTGCCCAGTCATTAGGAGACATCTTTACTGCAGAGAGTTCTATCCTCATGGAGCTAGAGAAGCAAAGTTTTTGACCCACAAGTAGCGACTGCAGAGACAAGCTTCATACAAGACTTCAATGCCATGTTTTGGATCATTCATCTATGGAATAAACCAGCATTGTTTTCATCCTAACGTGTGTACGCTTATCTGAGACGCTGCTCCGGGTCCTGTCTGCCCCTCTTATTGGAAGTACAAAGGTAAGAAGGAACTCTCACCCCATTATACAACCAGCTTGCCTTTATCGCCTTTAAGTGGGAACAGAACATGTGCAGATACTGCAGTAGACTATAACCCATTTAGCAATATGATCAGGTTCAGTGCTACCTTAATTGATGAGAGCCTGAACACCACAGACACCACACGACGGCTGTAGACTAATGAGTTCTTGGAGCAGAGGAGACACCCTATACCTGTTGTATAAGGCAACTTCACTCCAAAGATCGGCCGGTGTCTGGTGACAAGGAGGCTATTTGCATTTTCCATTTACTGATCACTAATATAATTCTCACATGGAAAAGTTTCAGGATGTTTCCAGAACTGGAGCAATGTAAGGCGAGGTAGTGATCATGGGGGAACAGAAGGTCGGGCTGCTCCACCATCACAAGAGCCTGCTGTGAACCCAGGATCTGACACTAAAAATACTTATCTGATTATGATTTATAATAATGACGGAGGACTTGAGTGATTCATAGGATTATACAGGCTGGGACACTTTCTCTAATTACAGGGCTTGGTTCCCTGATATAACTGGAGGCTGAAGATCAGCAACGGAAAAGTTTAATTAAAAGTAAATTAAATAAATTTACAATTATCGCGTGCGCAGCAGTGACAGATACATCGATGACTATTTTTGACATTTCTTCTGCATTGGGATTTCAATCTTTTTAGCTTGCTTGAAATAGTGTAACAGAGCAGACTAAAATAATAGATACTTTGTCATCTAGTAAATAATTAATATGCTATTTTTTTCACAATGGATTCCCATGGATGACTGATGACACAATATGTTCTCTGTGACTGCCTTCCAGTGAATGAACAAGTCAGGAGCAAATAATCATAGGAAAAATGATCAACTGATAATTCACTTAATTAATGCCGTGAATTGAGCGTTTCTTTTCTTTTATTGTATTCCCTATACCTAATAATCTCATTACCTGCAGTAAGATCTGAATCTTGAGGCTTTAAAAGGGGTTTCATGAAAACAAAGTTTAAATTTGCTTAACCCAAGAGGAAGTACGGCATCGTCTAAAAATCACTAAAATTGACAAATCCCCGGGCCCGGATGGGATACACCCCAGAGTGCTGCAGGAATTAAGTACTGTCATAGATAGACCATTATTTTTAATATTTAAAGATTCCATAATAACAGGGTCTGTACCACAGGACTGGCGTATAGCAAATGTGGTGCCAATATTCAAAAAGGGGACAAAAACTGAACTTGGAAATTATAGGCCAGTAAGCTTAACCTCTACTGTGGGTAAAATCCTAGAGGGTTTTCTAAGAGATGCTATACTGGAGTATCTGAACAAAAATAACCTCATGACCCATTATCAACATGGTTTTACGAGGGACCGTTCCTGTCAAACTAATCTAATAAGCTTCTATGAAGAAGTAAGTTCTGGACTGGACCAAGGAAATGCAGTGGATGTGGTGTATATGGACTTTTCAAAAGCTTTTGATACGGTGCCACACAAAAGGTTGATACATAAAATGAGGGCAATGGGGATAGGGGAAAATATGTGTAAGTGGGTTAAGAACTGGCATAGTGATAGGAAACAATGGGTGGTTATTAATGGAACACACTCAGAATGGGTCACAGTTAACAGTGGGGTACCACAGGGGTCAGTGTTGGGCCCGCTTCTATTTAATATATTTATTAATGACCTTGTAGGGGGCATACAGAGTAGAATCTCAATATTTGCGGATGACACTAAACTCTGCAGGGTAATCAATACAGAGGAGGACAATTTTATATTACAGGAGGATTTATGTAAACTAGAAGCTTGGGCTGCTAAATGGTAAATGAGCTTTAATGGGGATAAATGTAAAGTCATGCACTTGGGCAGAGGAAACAAAAGGTATAATTATGTCCTTAATTGTAAAACACTGGGCAAAACGGTCACTGAAAAAGACCTGGGTGTATGGGTAGATGACCAACTCACATTTAGTGGCCAGTGTCAGGCAGCTGCTGCAAAGGCAAATAAAATAATGGGATGCATTAAAAGAGGCATAGATGCTCATGAGGAGAACATAATTTTACCTCTATACAAGTCACTAGTGCGACCACACTTAGAATACTGTGTACAATTCTGGTCTCCGGTGTATAAGAAAGACATAGCTGAACTAGAGCGGGTCCAGAGAAGAGCGACAAAAGTTATTAGAAGACTGAGGGGTCTGCAATACCAAGACAGGTTATTAAACTTGGGGTTATTTAGCTTGGAAAAACGAAGGCTTAGGGGTGATCTTATAATAATGTATAAATATATGAGGGGACAGTACAGAGACCTTTCTAATGATCTCTTTACTCTTAGGCCTGAGACTGGTACAAGGGGGCATCCTCTACGTCTGGAGGAAAGAAGGTTTAATCATAATCACAGACGCGGATTCTTTACTGTAAGAGCAGTGAGACTATGGAACTCTCTGCCACATGATGGTGTAATGAGTGACTCACTACTAACATTTAAGAAGGGCCTGGATGCCTTTCTTGAAAACTATAATATTACCGGTTATATATACTAGATCCTTTGATACGGCGTTGATCCAGGGAACTAGTCTGATTGCCGTACCTGGAGTCAGGAAGGAATTTTTTCCCCCAATGTGGAGCTTAGTGTTGCCACATGGGTTTTTTTTTGCCTTCCTCTGGATCAACATGTTAGGCTATGGGTTGAACTAGATGGACTTAAAGTCTTCCTTCAACCTTAAAAACTATGTTACTATGTTACTATGTATGTATTTAATCAATAGATCTTGGAATAATAATAACTTCCACAATTGGATGTGTTAAAAAAAAATGTTCCTGTGCTGAGATAATATTATATGTGTATCCCTGCTATGTACTGTGTAATGGATGTGTCTGACCATACAGGGACATGGTCTGATCATACCACATCTCCTGTGCTGAGATAATCTTATATATGTGTCCCTGCTATGTACTGTGTAATGGATGTGTCTGACCATACAGGGACATGGTCTGATCATACCACACCTCCTGTGCTGAGATAATCTTATATATGTGCCCCTGCTATGTACTGTGTAATGGATGTGTCAGACCGTACAGGAACATGGTCTGATCATACCACATCTCCTGTGCTGAGATAATCTTATATATGTGTTCCTGCTATGTACTGTGTAATGGATGTGTCTGACCATACAGGTACATGGTCTGATCATACCTCATCTCCTGTGCTGAGATAATCTTATATATTATAAATATTATATTATATTATATTACATATTTATTAAACACATCTAATTGTGAAAATTATTATTATTCCAAGATCTATTACGGTAATTAAAATAAACTTTGCTTGTGGGAAAACCCCTTTAAGGGAACCTTATCTGAGGTTGAGCAGTTTACTTTATTGCTTAATGCTTTTGGCAGCTAACAAGTGTGACAGATCAGGAATACATAAAGCCCACGTGACCACTACAAAACTTGGAGAATTTTTTCCCATCAGTTAAATACTTTTTCCCCCCAAGTTTACACAGAAAAAACAAAATACGTAAAAATCCCCCCAAATCGTATAGTGGATAAAAAGAGGCGTCTCCAACCAAGGGCGAGAAAGCAGTTTTCATACATTAAGTATTGCCCAAATGAATGATGGGTTAGGTGGAGTCGGCTGATCCTTAGCACAGGCTCCAGGAACTTGTCTTCATGTAATCACCCCTCTTACCACTCACAGAGAGATATTCTCATGTCTGCGCCAGTCATAGGAACATAGCTTTTAAGGTTGAAGGAAGACTTTAAGTCCATCTAGTTCAACCCATAGCCTAACATGTTGATCCAGAGGCAGGCAAAAAAACCCATGTGGGGAAAAAAATTCCTTCCTGACTCCAGATACGGCAATCAGACTAGTTCCCTGGATCAACGCCCTATCAAAGAATCTAGTATGTATAACTGGTAATATTATAGTTTTCAAGAAAGGCATCCAGGCCCTTCTTAAATGTTAGTAGTGACTCACTCATTACAACATCATGTGGCAGAGAGTTCCATAGTCTCACTGCTCTTACAGTAAAGAATCAACAGAGAATACAGGAGCTTTTCTTCATAGTATCACCCCATTTCACTCAACACCATCTGCTATAGTCAATCAGTCTCTTTGTAAAGTTTACAGATGTCTCAGGGGAAATTACAGAAACTCTTCAAGTATCAGCTCCCTAACCAATCACAATCATGTATTAGCTCCCTAACCAATCACAATCATGTATCAGCTCCCTAACCAATCACAATCAGTTATGGTCATCTGTCCCCTTGTACAATGTACAGAGGTCTCAATTAGATTCCAGGAGCTTTTTTTTATGGCATCACCCCCTCTCATCAATCACAGTCTGTTATGATCATTTGTCCCCCTTGTACAGTTTAAAAAAGGTCTCAGGGATATTACAGAAACTCTTCTTCATGTATCAGCTCCTTAACCAATCACAATCAACTATGGTCATATATTCCCCTGTAAATTTTGAAGAGGTCTCAGCTTAATTACAGGAACCTTTTTTTAGGTTATCACCCCTCTCATGAATAACAATCTGCTATGGTCATCTGTCCTCCTTGTACAGTTTACAGATGTCTTAGGAACTTTTTTTCATGGTATCACCCCCTTTCTTCAAACCCAGTCTGCTATGGTAATCTGTCCCCCTGTACAATTTGGTCTGAAGTAGATTAAAGGAACCTTTCTTTATGGTATCACCCCCTTCATCAATCAGTTTACTATGGTCATCTGTCTCCTTGTAAAGTTTACAGAGGTCTCGGTTAGATTAGGCCCCCCTTCACATCACGTTTTTTGCACATCCGTGGTGATTCTTGAATTTCAAGGATCACATGGACAGGCAAGGATCTGTGCCAACAGATGCCACTGATGGCCACGGATCCGTCATCAGTTAGCACAGATAGGGCTGTACCTTGCTTCTGAGCATGTGCAGTACAGCAAATCGGATCCGATTTTTTGCCAAATCTGTTTTGAACCGTCACCATAGAGCTCCATGTTATTTGAAACAGACAGTAACGGATCTGTTTCTGTCCGACTTTTTCAAGCCAGGCCAAAATGAGCTCCGATTTTGGGGGACAGGAAAAAATTGTGACTATTATTTCATCATCATCATTATTGCACTCAGTTGCCTCTATTTAGTCTATTGAGCCTTCAGTATTCAATCATCTTAGGATGACCAATCGAAAAACACCAATTTAGCTTTAATGACGTAATCCTAATTACAGTTGCATCATCTACTTCTATAAATGCTCTTTGTGCCAGGTATACATTTTTAGGATTTCTTAGCATATTGACATGTCACTATATGTTTTTACAGTTATACCTTGTTCTTGCATTAACAAATCAGAGTTTTTGCTACATATTCAGAGAAGTCACTTTTGCATCTCAAATGCGCCATGATAATGAAAGCCTACAACCTGTATTTTAATATGCAGATGAAGTCCATGGAGCCTCGGTTAAGAGTCTACAACATGGACACCAGCCAGTTATCTCACCAGGGAAGGACCTAGCCCAGGGTATTAGCAGGCCTTAAGCCACTATCCAGCCCTTGCGAGCTTGAAGATATGGCCAGGGGTTTACCATGGACTAGGTATCCAACCACAGACAGCTGTTTCGGGGTTGTTGCCCCTCATCAGTGTGGCGCAGGATTCTGGCTGGGTGGGAGCAATGCTTGATAGACCGACATCACAAAGCACCCACTGACCTTGTGGACACCAGTGGAGGATAACACTGCGGGCACCAGTTAAAGCACTCAAACACAGTGAAACCCAAGGTGCATTGCTCCCTAGAATTTGAATATGCAGATGAAGTCCATGGAGCCTCGGTTAAGAGTCTACAACATGGACACCTGGTGGGATAACTGGCTGGTGTCCATGTTGTAGACTCTTAACCGAGGCTCCATGGACTTCATCTGCATATTCAAATTCTAGGGAGCAATGCACCTTGGGTTTCACTGTGTTTGAGTGCTTTAACTGGTGCCCGCAGTGTTATCCTCCACTGGTCTCCACAAGGTCAGTGGGTGCTTTGTGAAACCTGTATTTTAGCTGCAGAATAGGAGATCAGGGCAAGGGTTGGGCTACACACAAATAGTCCTGACCAAAAGTGTTGACACTCTTGAAAATGCTCCCAAAAAATGAAGTATTTCTCCAAGAAAATTATTGCAATTACACGTTCATTTTCTTTGTGGAACAACACAAAAAAAAAACAGAGAAAAGAAGGCAAATTGGACATAATGTCACAGAATATAACGTGTCAGAAAACTATCAGCACCTTTTCAAAACAGCTTTGTTTCAAACATGTGATGCTCGTTCACACTAACCTGTGGTGAGTAACAGGTGTGGGCAGTATGAAAATCACACCTGAAACTAGAGAAAAAGGGGAGAGGTTGCCTTGAATCCTTGCATTGTGTGTCACACTAAGCACGGAGAACAGAAATTGTTGCAAAATATCAACAATCTCAAGTTTACAAGTCCATCTTCAGAGATTTTGATGTTCCTTTGTTCAGGCGGCACAAAATAATCAAGATGATTACAACCCATGGTACTGAAACTAATCTCTCTGGACGTGGACGGTACAGAAAAATTGATGAAAGATTGCAACTCAACATGGTGGATAAGCCCCAATCAAGTCACAACAAAGTTAAAGCTGTCCTGCAGGCTCAGGGGGCATCAGTGTCAGCACAAACAATCCATCCACGTGACTTAAATGAAACACTATGGTAGAAACCCTGGAGGACCACACTTCTGATACAGAGACATATAAAAGACAAAATGTACATGACTAACCAAAATCCTTATGGGAAAGCATCTTGTGGACACATGAGACAACATAGAGTTTTCTGGTAAAGTGCATCATTCTACTGTTTACTGAAAACAGAATGAGGCCAAAGAAAAGAGCACAGGACCTACAGTCACATATGAGGGAGGCCAAAGAAAAGAGCACAGGACCTACAGTCACATATGGTGGAGGTCAGAGAAATGAGCACGGGACCTACAGTCACATATGGGGGAGGTCAGAGAAAAGAGCACAGGACCTACAGTCACATATGGGGAGGGCAGAGAAAAGAGCACAGGACCTACAGTCACATATGGGGGAGGTCAGAGAAAAGGGCACATGACCTACAGTCACATATGGGGGAGGTCAGAGAAAAGAACACAGGACCTACAGTCACATATGGGGGAGGACAGAGAAAAGAGCACAGGACCTACAATCACATATGGGGGAGGTCAGAGAAATGAGCACAAGACCTACAGTCACATATGGGGGGGGCAGAGAAAAGAGCACAGGACCTACAATCACATATGGGGGAGGTCAGAGAAAAGAACACAGGACCTACAGTCACATATGGGGGAGGACAGAG
Organism: Allobates femoralis; assembly: GCA_033576535.1. NCBI lineage: Eukaryota > Metazoa > Chordata > Amphibia > Anura > Aromobatidae > Allobates > Allobates femoralis. Next base: position 551,058,181 of record JARQOC010000005.1, read on the forward strand.
AAAAGAGCACAGGACCTACAATCACATATGGGGGAGGTCAGAGAAATGAGCACAAGACCTACAGTCACATATGGGGGAGGGCAGAGAAAAGCGCACAGGACCTACAATCACATATGGGGGAGGTCAGAGAAAAGAACACAGGACCAACAGTCACATATGGGGGCGGTCAGAGAAAACAGCACAGAACCTACAGTCACATATGAGGGAGGACAGAGAAAAGAGCACAGGACCTACAGTCACACATGGGGGAGGTCAGAGAAATGAGCACAGGACCTACACAGTCACATATGGGGGAGGTAAAAAATGTTTGGGGTTGTTTTTCTGCTTCTGCTACTGGGTGCCTTGACCATGTGCAAGGCATCATGAAGTCTTATGCTTTCCACAAAATTTTGGTTGGCAATGTAGAGCCCAGTGTCAGAAAGCTGGGTGTGCATCCTAGGTCATGGGTCTTTCAAACGGACATTGACCGTGAAAACTTCAAGAAGCAGAAATGGATGGAAACAAAGCGCTGGAGAGATCTAAAGTGGCAGCAATGAGTCCAGATCTAAATCCCATTGATCACCTGTGGAGATCTGAAAATTGCTGTTGGGAGAAGACGCCTCAAATATGAGAGACCTGGAGCAGATTATCAAGAAGAGAAACTCCAGGAGAGAAGAAGCTTGTGGAGGTTATAGAAGGCGACTGACAGCAGGGATTTATTACATAGGGGAAAACCAAATATTGAGTTAAGACCAACAATTTGTCCAGACCATTCTTGAGGCTTTGGGTGAAATTATGTCCAATTTAGCTTTTTTTCTCTGACTGGTTGAAGCTTTCATGTTACCCCTTCCAGAATATTAAGCTGAGTAGTATTGGTCATCCCCTTGACTGAATCATTAATTAAATTAAAAAAGTCCAAAATTGGTTAAAATTAGAAATTATGAATTAATTGCAATTGAAGTGATTTAGAAAGCAGAATAAGGGCCCTTTCACATTGGCGTTTTTGCCAAAATGCGGCAGATTTACCAAATCTGCCGCCTAACGGGTGCACTTGTGGAAAGCCCCATGCGTTGTGTATGTCACTTGCGGTAAAGTGCGGCAAGTGCGGCTCCGGCAGTTGCGGACGCAAAAAAAGGCTGCTGACCACTGTTTTTTTCGCGGCCACACCTTGCCATGACATGGTGTAGATTATCACTGTCATTTTTGCTAGATTATAGTAGGTCTGTAAAATTGCTTTTGGCCATGCCCCTTCCCGCCGCTTGTTGGCCATACCCCTTCTCGCACCGTTTGTGTTGGCCATGCCCCATCTCGCCCCTTCTCTGCTGGCCATGCCTCATTCCTCTCCCTCTCTGCTGGCCATGCTCCATCTCGCCCCTTCTCTGCTGGCCATGCCTCATCCCGCTCCTTCTCTGCTGGCCATGCCCCATCTCGCCCCTTCTCTGCTGGCCATGGCTCAACCTGCTCCTTCTCTGCTGGCCATGCCTCAGCCTGCTCCTTCTCTGCTGGCCATGTCTCATCCCGCCCTTTCTCTGCTGGCCATGCCTCATCCCGCCCTTTCTCTGCTGGCCATGCCCCATCCCGCCCCTTCTCTGCTGGCCATGGTTCATCCCGCTCCTTCTCTGCTGGCCATGCCCCATCCCGCCCCTTCTCTGCTGGCCATGACCCATCCCGCCCCTTCTCTGCTGGCCATGCCCCATCTCGCCCCTTCTCTGCTGGCCATGCCCCATGCCGCCCCTTCTCTGCTGGCCATGCCCCATTTTGCCCCTTCTCTCTTGGCCATGTCCCTTCCCACCCCTTCTCTATAGCCATGCCCCATTCCGCTCCTTTTCTGCTGGCCTTGTCTCATCCCGCCTGTTCTCTGCTGGCCATGGCCCATCCCGCTCCTTCTCTGCTGGCCATGCCTCATCCCGCTCCTTCTCTGCTGGCCATGCCCCATCCCGCCCCTTCTCTGCTGGCCATGCCTCATTCCGCTACTTTTCTGCTGGCCATGCCCCATTTCGCCCCTTCTCTGCTGGCCATGGCCCATCCCGCTCCTTCTCTGCTGGCCATGCCTCACCCCGCTCCTTCTCTGCTGGCCATGCCCCATCCCGCTCCTTCTCTGCTGGCCATGCCCCGTCCCGCCCCTTCTCTGCTGGCCATGCCCCATCCCGCCCCTTCTCTGCTGGCCATGCCCCATCCCGCCCCTTCTCTGCTGGCCATGCCCCATCCCGCCCCTTCTCTGCTGGCCATGCCCCATCCCGCGCCTTCTCTGCTGGCCATGCCCCATCCCGCTCCTTCTCTGCTGGCCATGCCCCATCCCGCTCCTTCTCTGCTGGCCATGTCTCATCCCGCCCCTTCTCTGCTGGCCATGCCCCATTTTGCCCCTTCTCTCTTGGCAATGTCCCTTCCCACCTCTTCTCTATAGCCATGCCCCATTTCGCCCCTTCTGAAATATGTTGAGAGGGATAAAAAAAGATGCAGATGCTTGTACAAAAATGCTATGTGCCAAATTGTTCCCTTTTATGTGTAAGGTGTAAAATGCCTATATACCGTATATACTCGTGTATAAGCCGACCCGTGTATAAGCCGACCCCCCTACTTTTGCCCCAAAAATCTGGAAAAAACCTATTGACTCGTGTATAAGCCGAGGGTGGACCTCAGCAGAGGTATACAGCCCCCAGCAGTGTGGTATACAGGCCCCCCCCAGTGGTATACAGGCCTCCCCAGTGGTAGTATACAGCAGCCCCAGTGGTCGTATACAGCAGCAGCCCCAGTGCTGTATACAGCAGCAGCCCCAGTAGTATATACAGCCCCAGTGGTAGTATACAGGCAGCCCCAGTAGTATATGCAGCCCCAGTGGTAGTATACAGGCAGCCCCAGTAGTATATACAGCAACCCCAGTGGTATACAGCAGCCTCCTCAGTGGTATATACAGACCCCACCAGTATATACAGCAGCCCCAGTGGTATATACAGAAGCCCCAGTGGTATATACAGCAGCCCCAGTGGTATATACAGCAGCCCCAGTGGTATATACAGCAGCCCCAGTGGTATACAGGCCTCAGCAGTATATACAGCAGCCCCCAGGGGTTATACAGCACCCCCCAGGGGTTATACAGCACCCCCCAGGGGTTATACAGCGGCCCCCAGGGGGTACCCAGCAGCCCCCTGGGGGTACCAACAGCCCCCTGGGGGTACCAACAGCCCCCAGGGGGTACCCAGCAGCCCCCTGGGGGTACCAACAGCCCCCTGGGGGTACCAACAGCCCCCAGGGGGTACCCAGCAGCCCCCTGGGGGTACCAACAGCCCCCTGGGGTACCAACAGCCCCAGGGGGTACCCAGCAGCCCCCTGGGGGTACCAACAGCCCCCAGGGGGTACTAACAGCCCCCAGGGGGTACCCAGCAGCCCCCTGGGGGTACCAACAGCCCCCTGGAGTACCAACAGCCCCCAGGGGGTACCCAGCAGCCCCCTGGGGGTACCAACAGCCCCCAGGGGGTACTAACAGCCCCCAGGGGGTACCCAGCAGCCCCCTGGGGATACCAACAGCCCCCTGGGGGTACCAACAGCCCCCAGGGGGTACCCAGCAGCCCCCTGGGGGTACCAACAGCCCCCTGGGGTACCAACAGCCCCAGGGGGTACCCAGCAGCCCCCTGGGGGTACCAACAGCCCCCAGGGGGTACTAACAGCCCCCAGGGGGTACCCAGCAGCCCCCTGGGGGTACCAACAGCCCCCTGGAGTACCAACAGCCCCCAGGGGGTACCCAGCAGCCCCCTGGGGGTACCAACAGCCCCCAGGGGGTACTAACAGCCCCCAGGGGGTACCCAGCAGCCCCCTGGGGGTACCAACAGCCCCCAGGGGGTACTAACAGCCCCCAGGGGGTACCCAGCAGCCCCCTGGGGGTACCAACAGCCCCCTGGGGTACCCAGCAGCCCCCAGGGGGTACCCAGCAGCCCCCAGGGGGTACCAACAGCCCCCAGGGGGTACCCAGCAGCCCCCTGGGGGTACCCAGCAGCCCCCTGGGGGTACCCAGCAGCCCCCTGGGGGTACCAACAGCCCCCTGGGGGTACCAAGCAGCCCCCAGGGGGTACCCAGCAGCCCCCTGGGGGTACCAACAGCCCCCAAATGCTGGCACTCGGCCCCCTTGTAAGGCTTCCCCCCCCGCTGCTTATACATTACCATTCCGGTGTTCTGATCCGCGCCGCTCCTCGCTGCTTCTTCATGCTCCGTCCTCGCTGACTGCATCCGGGATCTCCATTCTCCGGCCGTCGCGCGATGACGTCATATCGCTGCGACAGCCGGAGATCCCCGGATGCAGCCAGCGCGGACGGAGCATGAAGAAGCACCGAGGAGCGGCGCGGATCAGAACACCGGAATGGTAATGTATAAGCAGCGATGGGGGGGGCCTTACAAGGGGGGGTGAGTGCCAGCTTTTGGGGGGAATATATGAACTGCTTCCCCCTGCGCTGATTGACAGGGGGAAGCAGTGCATATATAATGAGCGGCCCCACGTGATGGGGCCGCTCATACAGCAGACTCCCCCCGCCTCCTCCAGCCTCCACAGCCCCGGACCCACAGCCCCCACCACACGGGTCTACCGTATAGACCCGTGTATAAGCCGAGGGGGGGACTTTTCAGCCCAAATTTTGGGCTGAAAAACTCGGCTTATACACGAGTTATAACGGTAAATCCCCCTTACCTACAGATTCCCTCTGCATTTTGCTCACCTGGCAAGGAGTGTTATTGATCTAGAAATTATTCTAAACATTTTTGGAATCTTAAAATCTACCCGACGGTTGTGCCTTCAGAGATACTCAAGAGTATTGTATGAATGTAGGTATGTGGTATACATTCATTTTATTGTAAGTTATTCAAGTGTGAATGTGCAAGCGGATGTACAGTGCCTACAAGTAGTATTCAACCCCCTGCAGGTTTAGGTGGTTTGATAAGATGCAAATAAGTTAGAGCCTTCAAACTGCAAACGAGAGTAGGATTTATTAACAGAAGCATAAATCTTACAAACCAAAAAGTTATGTTGCTCAGTTGAATTTTAATAAATTGTAAACATAAAAGTGTGGGTCAATTATTATTCAACCCCTCAAACCACCAGCATTCTGTTTGGTCCCCTAAAGTATTAAGAAGTAGTTCAGGCACAAAGAACAATGAGCTTCACATGTGTGGATTAATTATCTCTTTTGCCAGCCTTTTCTGACTATTTAAGACCCTCCCCAAACTTGTGAACAGCACTCATACATGGTCAACATGGGAAAGACAAAGGAGCATTCCAAGGCCATCAGAGACAAGATCGTGGAGGGTCACAAGGCTGGCAAGGGGTACAAAACCCTTTCCAAGGAGTTGGGCCTACCTGTCTCCACAGTTGGGAGCATCATCCGGAAATGGAAGGCTTATGGAACTACTGTTAGCCTTCCACGGCCTGGACAGCCTTTGAAAGTTTCCTCCCGTGCCGAGGCCAGGCTTGTCCAAAGAGTCAAGGCTAACCCAAGGACAACAAGGAAGGAGCTCCGGGAAGATCTCATGGCAGTGGGGACATTAGTTTCAGTCAATACCATAAGTAACGTACTCCACCGCAATGGTCTCCGTTCCAGACGAGCCCGTAAGTACCTTTACTTTCAAAGCGTCATGTCAAGGCTCGTCTACAGTTTGCTCATGATCACTTGGAGGACTCTGAGACAGACTGGTTCAAGGTTCTATGGTCTGATGAGACCAAGATCGAGATCTTTGGTGCCAACCACACACGTGACGTTTGGAGACTGGATGGCACTGCATACGACCCCAAGAATACCATCCCTACAGTCAAGCATGGTGGTGGCAGCATCATGCTGTGGGGCTGTTTCTCAGCCAAGGGGCCTGGCCATCTGGTCCGCATCCATGGGAAGATGGATAGCACGGCCTACCTGGAGATTTTGGCCAAGAACCTCCGCTCCTCCATTAAGGATCTTAAGATGGGTCGTAATTTCATCTTCCAACAAGACAACGACCCAAAGCACACAGCCAAGAAAACCAAGGCCTGGTTCAAGAGGGAAAAAATCAAGGTGATGGAGTGGCCTAGTCAGTCTCCTGACCTTAACCCAATTGAAAACTTGTGGAAGGAGCTCAAGATTAAAGTCCACATGAGACACCCAAAGAACCTAGATAACTTGGAGAAGATCTGCATGGAGGAGTGGGCCAAGATAACTCCAGAGACATGTGCCGGCCTGATCAGGTCTTATAAAAGACGATTATTAGCTGTAATTGCAAATAAGGGTTATTCCACAAAATATTAAACCTAGGGGTTGAATAATAATTGACCCACACTTTTATGTTTACAATTTATTAAAATTCAACTGAGCAACATAACTTTTTGGTTTGTAAGATTTATGCTTCTGTTAATAAATCCTACTCTCGTTTGCAGTTTGAAGGCTCTAACTTATTTGCATCTTATCAAACCAGCTAAATCTGCAGGGGGTTGAATGCTACTTGTAGGCACTGTATGTAGAATAGTATGTGTACTATCAGGAGAAACACTGGTGACCACAAAAGTAGACAGATGTACAAAGTGTATGCTTGTGGGATGATCAACAGGTTCTGCACATGTGAATGGATATGTATATGTATGTAAATGTGTGGTATCTGCATCAATTTGGAATGTGTCTAGTATGTGTGTGCTTATGGGATATACAGGTGTGAATGTCCTAGTAAATATAATGTTCTGTATGTATACACAGGTAAATGTGTCTGTATATGTATGAATGTTTACATGTGAATATACAAATATGTTTAAGCACATGTTCCCAAATATGTGAATGAAGAAATAAATCCTACTATATAATCGTCTTATCGTGTGTCTGTCTCTCTGAAACGGAAATCCCGCGTCGCTTTTTCGTCGCGCCCATTACAGAGAAACAGACAGAATAAGCCGCAGATGGCCCCGCACAGTACTCTCTGGCAGCTCGGTGGCGGAAAATGACGGAGCTGTGGAGCAGGGTCAGCGCCAGCACCCGATGTACCCACCCAAATGCCGGGGCCTAGGCGTGACTGAGGGGCTCACCGTCGCCCACCTACATCAGAGGTCAGCGGCGACGCAGCCGGGAGATGACTGCAACGTAAGTACCCTCACCGGCGCTACCGATGTTGCTCAGTGTGACATGCAGCAGCGACCAGGCCCCCGCTCCGAGATCACTGATCGTCGCAATCAGTAAGGTACCGTCACACTTGGCAACGCACCAGCGATCCCGACAACAATACGACCGGTAGGTATCACTGGAGCCTCACCAAGTGTGAATGTACCTTACTGATCGCTGGTGAGGTGTCACATGTGCAGATATATTGAATGAAGCTGCGTTGCTGATTGGTCGTGGCCACCCGGTATTGCCGTCGCGGTATTGGCACAGAATTTAACCCCCACTCACAGCGCCAGCAATACCCGATGCGTTAGTACATGTATGTAGGTTATAGAATGTAAGTGTACAGTGTATTTCTGCTTTAACAATCAGGCAGGTGAATGTAGATGTATTATAGCTTGTAGGGTATAAAACAGTGAATATACAAGTAACAAGTGTATGTCTATTACATCTTCCAATATTACTCCACATAGCAGAGCACCATGATGTTCACTAATGGGAAAAAATACAAAAAGGAGAAAGATCTACAAATCAGGAAAACACAAATCAGGGGAGCGGAAACCCCGCCATCTACAGCGCCACCATGTTTTGTTCTGCTCCATTTAGAGCCAAATCAATAACTTAGCGTTACGGGAAATTGCAGGCCCCGGTCAGCCCCTCCGCACTCGTTCCAACTTCTCCCAATAAGAGTTGGAACTTCGGGTCCAGCTGAACTTTATATATAAGTCCGGTTCAAGACCCAGACTAAGTGTTCGGTACGAACCCCGAGCTTTACAGTTGGGGTTCACTCATCTCTGCTCTCAACCTGTTCCATCCCCTCCACTCATCACCTGTTCTGCATCTTTGAAGTTAGAGAGTCCTCACATTCCTCTTATCCACCTCCAGCACTCAGCTGCCAAAATGTCAAGAGTCTACAAGTCCTAGAAAGCCCCCAAAACCAGTCACTACATAGATGTATCAGCAGAATAGAGCCAAGTTGGCCCAATGGTCAACAACATGTGAGAGTCTGAAGAACTCCCGACATAAATGGAGAAGAATGAGGACTACTCACGCTGTATGGTGGGGTGGGCAAGGATATTTTGGAGACTACTTTCAATATGTGGCCATTCTTTTTGTGGCTGACGTGGGTGATGGACGTGTTCACCACTACGGCGTTCTCGTCGTGCAAATCCAAAGTAAAAGGGTACGGGTCCGGTAACGGGATGAGAGACTCTACTTCATAGGAGTCTTCTTCTTGGCCGATGGGCCAGAGGCCGCTGAGAATGTCCGACGACCACAAGGACTTGTGCGAATCCATTGAAAGTGACAAGGGTGCGGAGATCCCCACTTCTAGGAAAGAGTCTTTAGTACGTACAGAAATCCAGACATGTCATGAGGACAGGACCTGCGGAGGGGAAGAAGCACCATGTGTGGTCAGGGGAGGATGCAGCCGGCATTGAGCAGCATCCTTAACCGAGCCACATGATCCTCCGGCTTTCGAAGACTCCACGTTTGCAAAAGGCAGGAACGTCTGAGGTCCGGCCACATTATGTAAAGCAGGTTGTACTAAGAGTCCACCGGGGAGAGCTCAGAGAGTTGTCATTCAGGTAAGATCCTCATCGTAACCGAGGGGCAGGGGACGTCCGCCGCCACAAGCGCCAACTTTTCACTCGTCCGCACTTTGCAATATCCGGATCGTCTTCAATCCTTCATGACAAATCTGCTGCCTCCCACAAGGCAAATGAAAAAAAAATTGCTTCGCTCCCTGCCTTCCGTGTGAAAGAGACACAGGCGGAGAGGAGTGGCCTGATACCTTCGGGCAGGTAAATATTAACCCTTCACCAGCCGGCAAAGCACCCAGCCTCCAGTCTCAAAACAATGCAGAACACCGAGCCTTAAGGCTCCAAGTGCAAGAAACGCTCCCACGCAGCCGTCTACATCCCCACGACACACGGTACAATGGGCGGCCATTGTCAGCAACTCACCTGAGATCAGAAAGTGGCAGAAATCGTGTGATCGCTCGGTGGACGGCCGGCAGTCACGTGATTATGTGACTCCTTAAAGGAACATTTCAGTTTCAATAGAGATAGTAATTTTCTGTAGAATGAAAAGCTCTAAAAATGTTTCTGTATCAAATCTGCACGTTCATTCAATAAAAACATCTGTCCTGATCATCATAAAAGGTATTATCAGCGCCATACCTGCCCTCCTGGATTGCATGTAGAGCAATATACAGGCCAGGAAGGGGTTACAAACAGTATCGAGAGCTCAATATTTTATACACAGCCTTGTTTGGGTTGTATTTTTGGAGATGGTCAATGTGCACTGGCACGTTTTTATGGGGTTTTTTTCTTGCTTAATTTTGGGTTAAAAATATCATTTTTGCTGTTGGATTTTAGAACTCAGAAAAAGACAAAGAAAATATGAACTTTTAATCTGAATGAGCTCACTGAAGGGTTCTCAGTTATCTAATTCTCCATCATTGAACAGACAGTGCCACAAAGAAGCTATAGAAGACAAATGGTGCAAGAGGTTTAATAACTCATCACAAAAAAGGTTTTTATTAACTCCAAACCTAAGCATTTAAGGGAATCTGTCAGCGGTCTTCTTGAGCAGTCTAATAAAATGATAGCTTGATATCTTCGATTTGATGTTTTATTCCTGAGAAATCCACATCTCAGGGGAGAAAGCAAAAGAATATATTATCCCTGCCCATTTTTAAAAATGTTTTACCCCAAAGAATAATTTGTGATCCCATGCTGTAATGTCTGTATACTCTTTCCTATGCTGTAATGTATGTATAATCTTATACTTCCTCCCCTGCCCAGGAGATGTGGGATCAAACCATGTCCCTGTACGGTCAGACACATCCATTACACAGTGCATAGCAGGGACACATATACAAGATTATCTCAGCACAGAAAATGTGGTATGATCAGACCATGTCCCTGTACGGTCAGACACATCCATTACACAGTACATAGCAGGGACACATATATAAGATTATCTCAGCACAGGAGATGTGGTATGATCAGACCATGTCCCTGTAAGGTCAGACATATCCATTACACAGTACATAGCAGGGACACATATATAAAAGATTATCTCAGCACAGGAGATGTGGTATGATCAGAACATGTCCCTGTAAGGTCAGACACATCCATTACACAGTACATAGCAGGGACACATATATAAGATTATCTCAGCACAGGAGATGTGGTATGATGAGACCATGTTCCTGTACGGTCAGACAAATCCATTACACAGTACATAGCAGGGACACATATATAAGATTATCTCAGCACACGAGATGTGGTATGATGAGACCATGTTCCTGTACGGTCAGACACATTCATTACACAGTACATATAGCAGGACACATATATAAGATCTCAGCACAGGAGATGTGGTATGATCAGACCATGTCACTGTAAGGTCAGACACATCCATTACACAGTACATAGCAAGGCACATATATAAGATTATCTTAGCACAGGAACATTTTTTTTAATCACATCCAATTGTGGGAAATTATTATTCCAAGATCTATTGATTAAAATGTTTTGTGGGAAAACATAATTAAGGGCTGATCAAAGGTGTAATGTTATCCTGCAATCGCACCTTGACAAGAATAATGTAATCTGCTCACTGGTGACTGCAGCCCTAGAATATGTCATTTGTTATATTGTGAAAAAAACAGATCTAGAGAAATAAACAAAAAATGAGAGGTATAAAATAGATTACCAAAAATGAAACATCTAAACCAGTGAAAGGAGGAAATGTTTGAACATGTGAACATGAAAAGATGTACGCAGATGGGCGAATGTATGAATGAAATGTATATACTGGATTTTAAAAAGTAAGCATGAATGAAGAATGAATAAACTGATAAATGGAAGAATAATTGTATGTATAAATATAAGTATGAATGGAAGAATGAATAGAAGAGTGAAAGTATTTACCGCATGTATAAATGTATGTATGAATGAATGAATGATTGTATGCATACATGTCTGTATTAATTATTGTATTCAAGTACAAAGGAAAGAATGAATGTTATTCATTATATTATGTATAATGAGAACAAAAGAATGAACATTTGTATGAATGATCGAACAAGGGGGGATATGTGTGTAGGAATGAATGTAAAGGGAAGAGTTAATTATTGAATAGAAGAATAAAAGTGCCATGTAGAAATGTATGTATGAAAGAATCGAGGATTGTATGTATGAATGGAAAAGAATGAATGACAATAAATTGTTCACAATTCTGATTAATTAATTCAAGTCAATAAGTGCATAAATGAAAGATAACTGTATGGACAGAAGAAAGTATGTATAAATAAACAAATTAAAGTATGCATAAATAGAAGAACAAATGAAAGAATGAATGCAATATATAAATGGATGAATGAATGAACAACTGAATGGGTGTGTGAATGAATCAATCAATGAATAAATGGAAGAATGAATCGATGATTGAATGTATGAATAGAAGGATGAAGTGCATGCAAGTATAAGTGTATGCATTAATGGAAGAATGAATATGTATAAATATATGTATCCATGAATGAATATGTGTAGTAAATGTGCATGAATGGAAGAATGAACGAAGAACAAACGAACGAAAAAAGAATTAATGAAAAAAATGAATGTATGGAAGAATAATTATTTGGAAGAATGAATTAATCCATAAATGAATAGAAGAAAATGTATTGCGACTCTGCTGTAGGAGAAATACTGCAATAAATACCTTACTTATCTCATCCAGGAAACGCTGAATGGGAAAGTGGAGGAAAGCAGACGATGCTCTGTGAAAGTTAGTTCACCAGATCTTTAAAATATTACTATAATGTTTTTTTTTTCAGCTCTAGTGCTGCTTTAAATCCAATCCCCCTGCCCTTCAGTCTTATACTCTCCTTCCAGCTTTTCCATCATTAGTTGGAGCAGCTTTGTTTCCGCAGCGCCATCTTGTGCCCATAACTTCTGACTGGCCAGAAGTTAATATCAAAAGAGCTTAGTGTAGTCTATGAGGGCCAGAACTAGGCTCTCATAGAGATGTATTGAGTTGTGACCACCGATGCGCTCCGTAAAACGCTAGAGCTGCCGGCAGGTCACAAATCACCGGAGACTGACAGGAGCGATGCTGGAAACGGATGAAGGCTTCAGAAGATGAGTTTAACACACCGGGAACAGGGGGGCACAGTGGCTTAGTGGTAGTACTGCAGCCTTGCAGTGCAGGGATCCTGGATTCAATTCCCACCAAGTAGTTTGCATGTTTTTCCTGTGTTTGCGTGGGCTTCCTTCTGGTTCGCTCACACGTGAAAGACATACTAATAGGATGTTAAAATTGCGAGCCCCAATGGGGACAGTGTTGCAAATGTATGTAAACTGCTATGGAATTAATAGTGCTATATAAATTAACATATTATTATATTATTACTTATAAATTCAGCAATTTAGTGAAAAAAAAAAAAAGTAATGCAGGAGTTGTGCTTTGGTAATGGGGGTGGATTTTTTGGAGTGGTGGGTAGGTTGGTAGTAGGACCGTCACTCCCTCCCTCCCTTTTCATTAATGAAACCCAAGTTCAATAATGGAGTATTAAGAATCAGCCACGGTGAGAGTCAGAGTAATCTATAGAGGTCATGTGGACATTTGGGGAAGCCGAACCCAGTGGGTGCCCTATGCTTTACTGAATATGTGAGAAGACCCAATTGTATCTATTTTATGGGGGTTATTTTATTTTTGTACTAGAATTCAATTTTTCATGATAGAAAACAATGAAACATTGTAATGAAGCTCTCAGCACAGGAGATGTATGATTAGACCATGTCCCTGTACGGTCAGACACATCCATTACACAGTACATAGCAGGGACACATATATAAGATTATCTCAGCACAGGAGATGTATGATTAGACCATGTCCCTGTATGGTCCACACATGCTTCATTCATTGTCTATGGGACTGTTGGAAATAGCCAAGTGCTGTACTTGGCAGTCCCACAGACAATGAGTGGACAGGTTGCTGTGAATGGTCATCTCAGATCCATTTGGAATAGGGTTGTAGAGCCTCAATCGCTGATCTCAGGGTTGCTGTGGGTCTCACTGATCAGTAGGTTTCTCATCCTATGGACAATGGAGTTGAGCTGAGTTTTCTGGTGAAGCGACAATGCTTTCTTGACACCATAAAGCAAAAATGAATCCCTTTCAAAGCAAAGTCGGCTCTGCTATATCTCTAAAACCATAATGTATAATGGTACGTGATGTTTTACCCTTCCCTGCCCTCGTTGCTTAATATAAACCAGCCGTGGTAGAAACCTGGTGAGAATCCCAGAAAGGTAACGAGGCGTGGAATGAATGAAATCACCCGTACTGTAGCATCAGCCGGGGCGCTATGCGGAAAGTGTTGCTAGAATACGAGCGGATTAAGTGTTTGGACTCAGAAAATAATGTAGATAATTAAGATATTAAAAAAAGAGAATTTTGTTTACGTACCGTAAATTCTTTTTTCTTTAGTCATCAATGGGAGACCCAGACAATGGGGTTTAGGGCTCTGCCCTCCGGAGGTCACACTAGGTACTACAAGTTTGTAGACACCGCCTCCTCCGCTTATAAACCCCACCGTAGGAAACATCCTCAGTTTAGTCCATAAGCTGCGAGGAGAAATTAAACCACACCCGAAACATCGGGAAGAATGCCGTGCACAGACGGTTCAACAACCCGGCAAACACTGTCTCAACAGAGAACAGAACAAGTGCAAAATATGCAACGGAACAACTGGGTGGGTGCTGGGTCTCCCATTGATGACTAAAGAAAAAAGAATTTACGGTACGTAAACAAAATTCTCTTTTTTCTGGTCGTCATAATGGGAGACCCAGACAATGGGGATGTCCTAAAGCAATACCCCAGGGCGGGAAGAGTTCCTCAACAAGACGGATAACACATGGTTCCCTCTAAAGGTGGGCAACCGCCGCCTGGAGAACCCGCCTGCCCAAACTCGCATCCGCAGAGGCATGGGCATGCACCATATAGTGCTTAGAGAAAGTGTGCAGGCTGGACCAAGTGGCCGCCTGACACACCTGTAGAGCAGAAGCTCGATGTCGCAAGGCCCAGGAGGCACCTACAGCTCTCGTAGAGTGTGCCTTCAAACCCACCGGGAGAGGCAAACCAGAAGACCGGTACGCCTCCTGAATGGGAGCCTTGATCCATCTGGCCAAGGTCGACTTCGAAGCCGCGGCCCCCTTACAGCGACCCATCGTGAGGACAAATAAGGAATCCGAACTCCTAAAGGAGGCGGTCCTGGACACATAAATGCGTACAGCTCTCACGAGATCCAGAGTATGGAGGTCGCGCTCAACCTGATGAACGGGAGCGGGGCAAAATGATGGAAGAACAATCTCCTGGTTTAGGTGAAACGTTGAAACCACCTTCGGCAGAAATTCAGGCCGTGGGCGCAACACCACCTTGTCTTGGTGAACCACCAGAAAGGGAGACTTGCACGAAAGTGCAGCCAATTCTGAGACCCGTCTCAGAGACGTAATCGCCACCAGAAAGACCACCTTCTGGGACAGACGAGAGAGAGAGACGTCTCTCAGTGGCTCAAACGGCGGTTTCTGCAGTGCCGCCAGGACCATGTTTAGGTCCCAAGGGTCCAGAGGTCGTCTATAGGGCGGGACCACCCGAGACACCCCCTGCAGAAATTGACGTACCTTCGGGAGGAGCGCCAAGCGCCTGTCAAACAACACTGAAAGTGCTGATACTTGACCTTTCAGAGAGCCAAGGGATAATCCCAACTCCAACCCCGACTGTAGGAAGGCCAACAATGTCGGGATAGACAAAGGCCACGGAGAGCGGCCACCAGAGGCACACCAGGTAAAAAAGATTTTCCACGTTCTGTGGTATATCTTCCTGGAAACAGGTTTCCTTGCCCGATTCATAGTGGCAACCACTGTAGGAGAGAAACCTCTGGATGTCAGCAGCCAGGCCTCAAGAGCCATGCAGTCAATCTGAGGGCCCTGGAATTGAGGTGGAAGAATGGGCCTTGCGCGAGTAGATCTGCGCGTTCTGGAAGAGCCCACCTGTGTCCGCCTGACAGTTGCCACAGGTCCGGGTACCAAGACCTCCTGGGCCAATCTGGAGCCACTAGAATGGCCACTCTGCATTCTGTCCTGATCTTCCACAGGACCCTGGGAATCAGAGCCAGAGGCGGAAACACATATGGCAGCTGAAAGCTGGACCAGCTCAGGATCAGGGCGTCCGCCCCCAGAGACTGGGGATCCCAAGATCTCGCCATGTATTGGGGCACCTGATGATTCAGCCGTGAGGCCATCAGATCCACGTCCGGAGTGCCCCACCTGCCGCAGAGGTCCCGGAAGACGTCTGGATGTAGGGACCACTCTCCGGCGTCCATCCCCTGTCGGCTCAGATAGTCGGCCTCCCAGTTCTCGACCCCTGGGATGTGAACTGCGGAGATCAGGCAGCCGTTTTCCTCCACCCAGAGTAGAATGCGGTGGACTTCGGCGAGGGCCTGAGCACTTCTGGTCCCTCCCTGATGATTTATGTAGGCGACGGCCGTCGCATTGTCGGACTGTACCCGAATGGGCTGTCCTGACAGGAATTTCTGAAACGCCAGTAGCGCCAGATAGATCGCCTTGATCTCCAGCACGTTGATCTGCAACGCCGACTCCGACTGAGTCCAGAGGCCTTGAGCCCTGTGGTGCAAGAACACCGCCCCCCAGCCCTTCAGACTGGCGTCGGTGGTCACCACTAACCATGACGGTTTTAGGAAGGACCGGCCCCGTGACAGGTGATGTGGCTGGAGCCACCACTGCAGAGAGTCCCTGGTTGGTTGTGACAGTGTCACCAGCCGATTCAGAGAGATCGTCCTCTTGTCCCATCTGCGAAGAATCTCCAGCTGGAGAGGACGGAGGCGAAACTGTGCGAACGGCACCGCCTCTATCGCCGCTACCATGCGACCCACCAGTCTCATCAATACCCGTAGGGATGACTGTGGAGACAGGAGGACATTCTGCACTCCTGATTGGATCGCAAGCTGCTTGGCTTGAGGTAGGGACACCAGGGCCGAGTCCGTGTGGAAGTCCATGCCCAGATATGTCAATGACTGGGTCGGAACTAGGGTCGACTTTTGAATGTTGATAAGCCACCCGAACTGTTCCAGGGACTTCATGGTCACCTCCAGGCTCACCCGACAAAGGTCTTCCGATGGCGCCCTGACCAACAGGTCGTCCAAATAGGGTATGACGGCGTGTCCCTGCGCATGCAGGAGAGCCATCATGGAGGCCATCACCTTTGTGAACACCCGTGGTGCTGAGGCTAGCCCGAATGGCAGTGCCACAAATTGGAAGTGCTCTTCCCCCACTGCGAATCTCAACCAGCGCTGATGAGCTGGTGCAATGGGGACGTGAAGGTACGCGTCCCTGATATCGATGGACGCCAGGAAGTCTCCCTGTGACACAGCCGCGATCACTGAGCGCAGGGATTCCATGCGGAACTTCCGAACCAACACGTGACGGTTGAACAACTTGAGGTCCAACACCGGGCGAAAAGAGCCGTCCTTCTTTGGGACAATAAAGAGGTTGGAGTAAAAACCCCTGAACCTCTCTTCCGTGGGCACAGGGACCACCACTCCGTCTCTGCGGAGTCCCTCCAACACCCGGTGAAAAGCCTGAGCCTTTTCTGGGGATGGCACCGACCGATGGAATCGGTGTATTGGTTGTGACGTCAGCTCTATCCTGTAACCTCTTGAGACTACGTCTCGAACCCACTGATCTTGAATGTGAAGAAGCCACTTGTCCTGAAAGCGGGACAGGCGGCCCCCCACCTGTGGGGAGGCAGGATGAGAGAGCGAGTCATGTCGAAGCGGGCTTGGGGGTGGCAGCCGCTGCCCCTGCCGGCTTCTTCTGACGACTCTTGGAACGCCACTGAGTAGCAGGCTTGCCCCCTCGGTCTGAGCGAGTGGACGCCGTTGATGACTGTGAACCGGAGCGAAAGGACCACTGCTTAGGGTTCCTTTTCACGGTGTACCGTGGCTTAGGCTTATTCTGCGGGATCTTAGACTCAGCAGAATCCTTTATCAATTTGTCCAGTTCGGTGCCAAAAAGCCTGTCACCAGCGAACGGAAGATTTTGTAAAATCTTCTTAGATGTGGCATCTGAGTCCCAAAGACGCAGCCACAACAGCCTGCGGATCGCAATTGCATTGGCCGAGGCCACAGCAGAGCGAGTGGCAGTTTCCAAAGATGCCGTCCTGGCATAATCCGCATAGGCCCTTGCTCTCTCAGTGAGAGCCAGGACCTCTGGACTGGACCTAGCTAGATCAGTGATACCATCCAAACAGATAGTAATCGCTTGTAGGGTCCAGACCGCGGCAAAATTAGGGGCAAACGAAGACCCCACAGCCTCATAGGAAGACTTGGCGAGTTGCTCGACCTGTCTATCAGTAGCATCCTTCAACGAGGAGCTATCAGAGGCAGAAAACAAGGAGCGCGCAGCAATCCTAGTCATGGAAGCATCCACCTTGGGAGACTGCGACCATTCCTGGAGCGCCTCCTGGGGAAAGGGAAAGCGATTGTCCTTAGTTTTACGGACATAACGCCGCCCAGGATGCAACCTGGGAGCTTTAATCACCCTTCCGAAATTAGTGTGGTCCATGAAGGAGCCACTTGGTCTAGCCTCTGGCCGCAGCCATTGGTATATCTCCTTGGGGTGTACAGTCACCTCCTCAGGAGGAGTGACGAGACGCAATGTCTCATTGATGGAGGACACCAGATCCTCCACCCCATCTGGAGGTTCAGACATAGACCCAAGAGTAGAACCCCCATCATCTTCCTCACCATCAGAGGAACGCTCCTCCTCAGAGAGAGTCAGGAGCTCAGGAGAAGCCTCACGGGCTCGCTTAGGGGGTCTTACAGCAGAAGTAAGAGACACCCGGGGGTAACTAGGAGGAGTAGCTGGGTTCTCCAGTCTCCTATGCAGTGCCTCCAGGGTTTGCGACATGGAGGACATCTGGGACAGCAGAGATTCATTGATCTTATTCTGCGTTTCCCATGGCCCTGGGATCACCTGAACCTCAGGGTATAATCCCGGATTTGCAGACTCAGTAGTAGCAGATCGGGCCTCTGGGCGTCCGCAGTTATTGCAGGACCCCTCAACCAGTGTCCCGTTGCATGTAACACAGGCAATGGAGACCACCGCCGCCTTAGCAGCATGCTTCCCAACTGAGGACATCTCCACAGTGAGGGGAATATAAGCCAAAGTTCACAAACAAACCGGGAATCCCGGTGGCTTACCGACCGCAGTAAAGCGGTAGGAGGAAGCGGTGTGTGTGTGTGACCTCCGCGAGTTCCGGTCTCCCTTGCAAGTGCAGACACGCGCTGCAGCCAGATCCCAGCCGGGAAGTGAGGGAGAAGATGGCCGCCGACAGTGAAGATGTGGGCGGAGCCAGGAACACGCGGGAAGAACACACAACACGCCCAGCGGTGATGTCACCATAAGGTCTGCCTCCTCCTCCTCCAGACTGCCTCAGCAATGGAGGTGCCGGAGCCCGCAGCGCGGGAAAAGAGTGTGAATATCACCACACACACTCTCAGACTGCATGTACACATAAAAACACTTGCAGTCTACAGCCTCAGCCCCTGTGATACACAGGGCGGTCAGCCAGGGAGACCCCAGCACAGGGTCACCGCCAGAACCGCGGACCCGAGGGTAACCGCGCGGTCTGAGTGTCATGACACCACAGTGACAGACACTACCCCCAGGCACACAGGAGACACACCAGGTGCCTCAGTGCCGGTCCGGTCTGTAAGCACCTTTAGGGAGGCCTCGGACGGGGGTACAGCACCAGTCCGGAGTGTAAGCACCATTTAGGGAGGCCTCGGACTGGGCTGGCTCCGTCCGGTCTGTAAGCACCATTTAGGGAGGCCTCGGACGGAGCGGAGCTGTGCAAGGCTCCAGGCTCCCCCTTACCAGAGCCTCCATGGAGGGATGGAAAGGAAGGAGCGCGACAGCGTACCGGGAGAACACTGAAGTGTCCAGGCTAAAAGCCCTCCGGTACCTCCACCAGCGTGTTCCGCAGAGGGTGAGCGGGGAGGCTGTCGGGGGTCCCGAGCGGGACCATTTTACCTTGTCTTCATACGCCATCACGTAAGCTGTGAGAATGCAGTGAAGTGCAAGCAAAGCGTGATCCTCCGAGCACACTAAGTTTAAAACTGAGGATGTTTCCTACGGTGGGGGTTTATAAGCGGAGGAGGCGGTGTCTACAAACTTGTAGTACCTAGTGTGACCTCCGGAGGGCAGAGCCCTAAACCCCATTGTCTGGGTCTCCCATTATGACGACCAGAAAACAGAGATGTGAAATTTGTTTCCTTATTTAGAAATGTCTAATTGCTAATCAGGCCTCATATAAGGAACGGTGCATTTCAGATGTCGCTGATCACCTTTTCTGTTTACCTGCTTGAAAAAAAACCCAAATACTTCAGACTTAAGAACCAGCACCGGGGGCAGACGTGACACATACACCAGAAGAAAAAAAAAATGAAAAACTAACGATAACACTGCTTCCTGTTAAAGGGTAAATCCCACCTTAAAGTGAGTCTGACACAACACAAAGTGACTGTTCAAACCAAGCACAAGCACTTGGCGCACCTTGGAGGAGTTCAATGCAGCTTCCCACTTACTTTTTTCCAACTATCTCCGCCCTCATCTTCCTTGATTAACAGCTTTAAGAAGGCAGAAAAGGGAAGAAATAGATGGAAACAAGTAAATGTGAAGGTGCACTCAACTACATGGTGTCACAAGAGTCTCTCCTCCTTGTGAGACATGAGACAGGTTTGGGATCTCAGTCTCACATTGCCTTGTGAGACTCTGTTTTAAATGTATTTTCTTTCTTTAGCTGCACTAAGGGATTACGACTATTTCCTTTCTGGTAGTTTCTGGTTCGTACAATGTCAGGTGTAGCTGGTTTGCGACCACTCCCCTCCTGTTTAAATAGTCACATGTTCCATTACCCGATGCTGGTTATAGAATGTCTTCATTCTGAACTGACCACCATGGAGGGAAGAAGTCTTTTGAAGTTGTCGAAGCCAAGTATCTTGCAGTTCTGGTGTTTGGCTACAAATGTTGGTGTAGATCCTTTTTGTTTATGTCACTCTGTCTTCCTTACCCTGTGTCTTATTACTGCAGTGGTGAAATCTAGTGTGCTCTGGTTCACTATCCAGGGAGACTCAAGGCACGTGACGCCGACAGGGGAAGGACCCATATAGGGATATTAGGGAGCTCAGGGTACAAACACAGGCGAGTATCAGGTGTTCAGTCTCCACTCTCCCTATAGCTAGGGCCATTCTCCCCTTACCATCCGCATTGTTACCCTTTAAATTAGCCCCGTGCACTGGGAGTCGTTTATCTCGGCGTGACACATGGACACCCATAGGGTGCACCCAGCACCTGGACGTAGTTTGAATCCTTATTTTGTGCTGACAGACTCCTTCAAAGAAATTATCCCAATTCAAAGGGTAAATGATCCTTGGGTGACATGAGACCAAGGCTCTGATATGTCCCGTTACAATTAGCTATAAGACCGCTGTATTAAATCTCCATGGCGCTCAATCTGTCAGCATGTTCTCACCCCCAAAAACTAATAACATGTGCATGTAGTGTTTTCAAAGATAACTCAAGTAATAACTTTACATGTCTGATCCGTTCCTCTGTTACTGAAAAATCAGCCTTTGAATTGATATGCGAATGAGGCTGAAGAGCTATCCGTAGATCTGAAGCATCTGTCACTCCAGCTCTATTACCTGGCCACCACTGTATCCATCTACTGCTGCTTTTCTAACAGCCCTCTATGTTGTGTGACAAAAAAAAGGAGCGGTCGGTGAAGCAGGAGGAGGTGGGGAACGAAGCAGGAGGAGGCAGGGAAAAGAGCTGGAGTGTCAGAAATTTCACAACTCCCATAGCTCTTCAGCCTCATTTGCATATCAATTTAAAGGTTGATTTCTCAGTAACAGAGGAACAGATTGGCCATATAAAAAGTATTCATGGACTGAAGAGTTATTGGTACATATGAAGCTTCTGTCACTCCAGCTCTATTATCTGCTCACCGTAGTCTCCTCTTCTGCAGCTTGACTGATTGCCTCTATATTGTGTGATACAGGAAAAAAGCGGTCAGTCAAGTAGGAGGATGCAGGGAATAGGAGCAAGAGGAGAAGGAGGGTAAAGAGCTGGAGTGACAGAAGCTTCAGAGCTAACATAGCTCTTCAGCCTCATTTGCTTATCCATTGAAATGCTGATTTGTAAGTAGTGTAGGAAACAGATTGATCATGTAAAGGTACTGCTGGATTGAAGATCTATTGGTAGCTTTTAAGACTCTGTCACTCAAACTCTATTACCTGCTCAATGTCATCTCCTCTTCCTGCTGCTTGACTTACTGCCTCTATGTTGTGTGACACAGGGAAAAGAACTGTCAGTCAAAGAGGAGGAGGTGGGGAATAAGAGCAGGAGAGGAGAAGGCAGGGAAAAGAGCTGGAGTGACAATACCTTCAGATCTGCCATAGCTCTTCAGCCTCATTTCCATATTAATTGAAATGCTGATTTCTAAGTAACGAGGGAACAGACTGGCCATGTAAAGTTATTGCTGGACTTGTCTTTGAAAAAGCTTCATGGAAATAGAAATAGTTTGGGGGGAGAAATCCTGCTGACAGATTCCCTTCAAGAAATTGGAAGAAAGGAGCTTGGATACAAGCACCTCATTCACAAAAAACTAATGTTACTTAGAATAGGGACAGTGAGCCCCTTTCTATCTAGTGTGCCTCTGTCAAACAACTTAAAGACTGTATTTCTGTAAGGCCGATGCCATGGAGTTGCTAGTTCTTATTGGTCGCGGGATGTTTCTTAAAACTTTCCATATTCTTTAGAGATCTGGTGTCTAAACAAGCCCATTTGGCAGATAGTATATCCCCCATGTGTTCACAAATGGCAGAAGAGGATAAACATGTGTCAGACATCTCCAGCAGTGGCTTGTTTCCTACAAAGGATTGGGCATAATAGAATCCGATATGCCCGATGCTTCCCCCCAAAACCTGAAGGAGGCATCAGGACAAGTCCATACTCATTACATTTGGCCTTCTCCCGCTATAGTATATAGGAACCTTTAGACCAGACATTTTAGTTTTCGGAGGATTTCAATAGGGTAAAAAAAAACAAGTCGAATGTATTCTTACACTACACAGAGCTGCCATTCAAGATTTGTGAAAATATGGATTCCACCTTTTAGGGTAACCATGTGGGTTACTATAAGGAGCTAACTATGGACTAATGACTATCAACTTTTCCATCGCAGATCACCAGTTTTGTCAATTTTATTTTCACAAGTTGAAGGGGATGTACCAGAGCGTCTCATCCAGCTTGTTTTCATAGACCATAGTGCAATCAGGTCTACATTACCATTTAATGCCCTGCATCTGGTAGGGAATGATATATCTTTGCTCCTCTCTGCAGGGGGTTTTCCCAATACACATCCTGCAGCAGGGCAGGAGACTGGGCATCTGGAAGCGAGAGGATTTGTTGCTAGGCCAAGTCCTGAACCCATAGATGGAGTATAGAAATTGGACCTGGATACATGTGCTATAGTCGGGATATCTACCTTCTGGATTTTAGGACCTATCCTAAGGATTATTCTTGACGACTGGACTTGATGTATGCACTATGATTGTGATATGCGTCATCTGGAGGAACTCAAGGACTATTGTTGCCGCTGCTGGTTTCTGATCCTGTGGACTGGGCCCATTGCATTGTGGCCATCTACCCAGAGTTGCTGTAATACCATGTAGGGATACAAATAATAATTGTTGCATCACTAACCTGCCTAGGTGATTAATACAACCCACAACTTCAGATCTTCACAGTTGCTACCCATCTTTCCAGGAAATAGATATAACACTGCAGCTGATTGGCGTTTTTACCATTTATCATACCTGGTTGCTTGTATCGGTAATGGCCTCCAGCAGTTTCTCCACCGCGGCCTGGAGTCGGGTGCTGATGTTACGTATCTGAGCTTCGTCATCGGGGCTTAAATCGGTCCCAGAAAATCCTCCTTCTGTGAGCTGCTGGGGAACATCCAGCTCCTCCTCTGCCGTTCCTGACCAAATCCCTGCACCTTCACCTCCGACACCGTCACCACCATCTGGACTCACTGCGGAAAACACAACAATAGTCATTAATATTCTGGCGCCAGAGCGTCTCCGCCGTTGGAGGACCCACCACATCCGTGCATTATGGGCAGTGTATTCATTTCAATAGATGTTGTGTAATACTTAATTTCTCCTATGGGGGCTCTGGAGAAGAATTGAGCAGATACTTGTGGGTTTCTTGCCATATTCCAAGTGATTGCACAGTACATACCGCATTTTTTCGGATTAAGATGCACTTTGCTTTCCCCAAACCTTTGGGAAAAGTGGGGGTGTGTCTTATAGTCCGGACATACAGACTGTGGGGCTGTGCTGTGAGGGAGGGGGCTGGTAGTGGCTTTGGTGTGGTGACCAGAGGCTGGAGCAGGCTGCAGAGGCAGCTATTGTTCACGTGAATCCGCTCATAGGGCTAATGTAATATTCACTGCACCCCCCTAACCATCACATCTCAGCACTGAAGCCGGCACTGAGAGGTGGGCGGGGGGAGCAGTGCATATTACATTAAACTAATGAGTGGGCCCACATGATCATTAATGTTTTCCATGCAAATTTCATCTTTGCATGGGAACCACTGAAGATCATGGTGATGGACAAGTATACTCACCCATATTGCTCCCAGCACTGTGGCGTCCTCCAGTATGTGCCGGCATCTGATCACGTGACCCGCGCAGGACAGTGATGTCATCGTTGTGCGCACCGCTCACATGACCCAATGCTGGGACAAGAAGACAGAAGGACGCTGCGATGATGGGAGCGATATGGAGAGAAGTATGATCATTTATTATTAAGTGTAACCCAGGATGGGGGGGTCATATACACTAGAAAGATGAGGGATCATATACACCAGAAGGATTGGGGGATCATATACACCAGAAGGATGGGGGACCATTTATATACCAGAAGGTAGGTGGACATGGTGTACAAGTATATGTATACTGTATGTTCCCCATATACACCTGGAAGGGTCCCCAAGATGGAGACAGTATTACCATTAACAGTGTAAGCATCATAACCCCCCTCTCATAACAGTTCATCATGACCATATTTTTTGCTTAATTTTTTTCTCTTATTTTCCCCCCTCTAAAACCTGGGTACGTCTTATAGTCCGAAAAATATGGTATCTACTAGATGACCTGGAGGTAGAGTATTGATGTTGGGTCCTTTCTAATAAAAGGGACAATGACCCCCCAAAAGTGGACGTGTTTACAGAAAAAAATATTGCAAAAAAGAAAATAATGTGAAAAACTGAAGATGATGTACAGAAATGATGTGGAGATCTGTACTGCTCTCATCAGGTTTCATGTTTTCGGTATGTTTTTTTTTGATCTTCAGAAACATATTTGATAATTTGTGTTTGTAGATCATAAGACTTTTAATAGAAAACGGCAGATGGATGCGGGTGGCGCCAATTTGGAACATATGATGTCTTATTACTGACTGCTCTACATATGGATCTTCGCATGATACAAACACAAGCCACACACTTTACCAGTGTATCTCAATGAATGAGAATATCATGAACAAGTTAATTTATTGCAGTAATTCAATATAAAACGTTAAATGCACATATTATAGAGTCATTACACACACAGTGATCTATTTCATGTGTTTATTTATGTTAATGTTGATGATTACGGCTTACAGCCAATGAAAACCCAAACGTCATTATCTCAGAAAATTAAAGTAGGGAGGATGAAGGGTCTGAGAGATAAAATATGACCTAAATAGGTATCAGAGGCTTCACCTTGTGTGGTTGTGAGAGTCACAACCACTATAAAAGCAGATCACGGCTGCTGCAATCCCCAGTGTGGTGCATATAGAGGAGGGAGGATGAAGGGTTATAAACCGTGCTGCGGTATTCCATCAGACATCAAGGCGTGAATTTAATATTGATTTATTAGTCAACTCCCTGGACCCTTCTCAGGACAAATCAATATCATATTGCCATGTTTCAGAGCGTTTCTGGGGGTGAGTGATAGGGCGTCATACTGCTGAGGGGAGAGTGATAGGGCGTCATACTGCTGAGGGGAGAGTGATAGGGCGTCATACTGCTGAGGGGAGAGTGATAGGGCGTCATACTGCTGAGGGGAGAGTGAGAGGGCACCACACTGCTGAGGGGAGAGTGAGAGGGCACCACACTGCTGAGGGGAGTGAGAGGGCACCACACTGCTGAGGGGAGAGTGAGAGGGCACCACACTGCTGAGGGGAGAGTGAGAGGGCACCACACTGCTGAGGGGAGAGTGAGAGGGCACCACACTGCTGAGGGGAGAGTGAGAGGGCACCACACTGCTGAGGGGAGAGTGAGAGGGCGCCATACTGCTGAGGGGAGAGTGAGAGGGCACCACACTGCTGAGGGGAGAGTGAGAGGGCGCCACACTGCTGAGGGAGAGTGAGAGGGCACCACACTGCTGAGGGGAGAGTGAGAGGGCGCCACACTGCTGAGGGGAGAGTGAGAGGGCGCCACACTGCTGAGGGGAGAGTGAGAGGGCGCCACACTGCTGAGGGGAGAGTGAGAGGGCACCACACTGCTGAGGGGAGAGTGAGAGGGCACCACACTGCTGAGGGGAGAGTGAGAGGGCACCACACTGCTGAGGGGAGAGTGAGAGGGCGCCATACTGCTGAGGGGAGAGTGAGAGGGCGCCATACTGCTGAGGGGAGAGTGAGAGGGCACCACACTACTGAGGGGAGAGTGAGAGGGCACCACACTGCTGAGGGGAGAGTGAGAGGGCGCCATACTGCTGAGGGGAGAGTGAGAGGGCGCCATACTGCTGAGGGGAGAGTGAGAGGGCACCACACTGCTGAGGGGAGAGTGAGAGGGCACTACACTGCTGAGGGGAGAGTGAGAGGGCGCCACACTGCTGAGGGAGAGTGAAGAGGCCCACACTGCTGAGGGAGAGAGTGAGAGGGCCCATACTGCTGAGGGGAGAGTGAGAGGGCCCACACTGCTGAGGGGAGAGTGAGAGGGCACCACACTGCTGAGGGGAGAGTGAGAGGGCACCACACTGCTGAGGGGAGAGTGAGAGGGCACCACACTGCTGAGGGGAGAGTGAGAGGGCCACACTGCTGAGGGGAGAGTGAGAGGGCCCAACACTGCTAGGGGGAGAGTGAGAGGGCCCAGCTGAGGGAGATGAGGGGCCAACTGCTGAGGGAGAGTGAGAGGGCCCACACTGCTGAGGGGAGAGTGAGAGGGCACCACACTGCTGAGGGGAGAGTGAGAGGGCACCACACTGCTGAGGGGAGAGTGAGAGGGCACCACACTGCTGAGGGATGGAGAGGTGAATGGGCGCATACATGCTGAGGGGAGAGTGAGAAGAGGGCCACACTGCTGAGGGGAGAGTGAGAGGGCGACCATCACTGCTGAGGGGAGAGTGAGAGGGCACCAACTGCTGAGGGGAGAGTGAGAGGGCCCATACTGCTGAGGGGAGAGTGAGAGGGCACCACACTGCTGAGGGGAGAGTGAGAGGGCACCACACTGCTGAGGGGAGAGTGAGAGGGCACCACACTGCTGAGGGGAGAGTGAGAGGGCACCACACTGCTGAGGGGAGAGTGAGAGGGGCACCACACTGCTGAGGGGAGAGTGAGAGGGCACCACACTGCTGAGGGGAGGTGAGAGGGCCCACACTGCTGAGGGAGGAGGTGAGAGGGCGCCACACTGCTGAGGGGAGAGTGGAGAGGGCACCACACTGCTGAGGGGAGAGTGAGAGGGCACCACACTGCTGAGGGGAGAGTGAGAGGGCACCACACTGCTGAGGGGAGAGTGAGAGGGCCCATACTGCTGAGGGGAGAGTGAGAGGGGCCAACTGCTGAGGGGAGAGTGAGAGGGCCCAACTGCTGAGGGGAGAGTGAGAGAGGGCCATCACTGCTGAGGGGAGAGTGAGAGGGCGCCAACTGCTGAGGGAGAGTGAGAGGGCGCCAACTGCTGAGGAGAGTGAGAGGCACCACACTGCTGAGGGAGGTGAGAGGGCCCAACTGCTGAGGGGAGAGTGAGAGGGCCCACACTTGAGGGGAGAGTGAGAGGGCCCAACTGCTGAGGGAGAGTGAGAGGGCGCCAACTGCTGAGGGGAGAGTGAGAGGGCCCACACTGCTGAGGGGAGAGTGAGAGGGCACCACACTGCTGAGGGAGAGTGAGAGGGCCCACTGCTGAGGGGAGAGTGAGAGGGCCCACACTGCTGAGGGAGAGTGAGAGGGCCCAACTGCTGAGGGAGAGTGAGAGGGCCCACACTGCTGAGGGAGAGTGAGAGGGCGCCACACTGCTGAGGGAGAGTGAGAGGGCCCACACTGCTGAGGGGGAGAGTGAGAGGGCCCAACTGCTGAGGGGAGAGTGAGAGGGCGCCACACTGCTGAGGGGAGAGTGAGAGGCACCACACTGCTGAGGGAGAGTGAGAGGGCCCACACTGCTGAGGGGAGAGTGAGAGGGCACCAACTGCTGGGGAGAGTGAGAGGGCCCACACTGCTGAGGGAGAGTGAGAGGCACCACACTGCTGAGGGGAGAGTGAGAGGGAGCCAACTGCTGAGGGGAGAGTGAGAGGGCACCACACTGCTGAGGGGAGAGTGAGAGGGCACCACACTGCTGAGGGGAGAGTGAGAGGGCACCACACTGCTGAGGGGAGAGTGAGAGGGGCCATACTGCTGAGGGAGAGTGAGAGGGGCCATACTGCTGAGGGCAAGTGAGAGGCCACACTGCTGAGGGGAGAGTGAGAGGGCACAACTGCTGAGGGAGAGTGAGAGGGCCACTGCTGAGGGGAGAGTGAGAGGGCACCACACTGCTGAGGGAGAGTGAGAGGGCACCACACTGCTGAGGAGGAGGAGGCGCCAACTGCTGAGGGAGAGTGAGAGGCACCAACTGCTGAGGGAGAGTGAGAGGGCACCACACTGCTGAGGGGAGAGTAGAGGGCCCACACTGCTGAGGGGAGAGGTGAGAGGGCCCACACTGCTGAGGGAGAGTGAGAGGGCCCAACTGCTGAGGGAGAGTGAGAGGCCACACTGCTGAGGGGAGAGTGAGAGGGCACCACACTGCTGAGGGGAGAGTGAGAAGAGGGCCACACTGCTGAGGGGAGAGTGAGAGGGCGCCATACTGCTGAGGGGAGAGTGAGAGAGGCACCACACTGCTGAGGGGAGAGTGAGAGGGCCCACAACTGCTGAGGGGAGAGTGAGAGGGCACCACACTGCTGAGGGGAGAGTGAGAGGGCACCACACTGCTGAGGGGAGAGTGAGAGGGCACCACACTGCTGAGGGGAGAGTGAGAGGGCACCACACTGCTGAGGGGAGAGTGAGAGGGCACCACACTGCTGAGGGGAGAGTGAGAGGGTGCCATACTGCTGAGCGGAGAGTGAGAGGGTGCCATACTGCTGACGGCAGAGTGAGAAAGCGCCATACTGCTGATGGGAGAGCGAGAGGGCACGATACTGCTGAGGGGAGAGTGAGACGGCGCCATACTGCTGAGGGGAGAGTGAGAGGGCACCACACTGCTGAGGGGAGAGTGAGAGGGTGCCATACTGCTGAGCGGAGAGTGAGAGGGTGCCATACTGCTGACGGCAGAGTGAGAAAGCGCCATACTGCTGAGGGGAGAGCGAGAGAGGGCGCCATACTGCTGAGGGGAGAGTGAGAGGGCACACACTGCTGAGGGGAGAGTGAGAGGGCACCTACTGCTGAGGGGAGAGTGAGAAGGCACCTACTGCTGAGGGGAGAGTGAGAGGGCACCACACTGCTGAGGGGAGAGTGAGAGGACACCATACTGCTGAGGGGAGAGTAAGAGGTCGCCATACTGCTGAGGGGAGAGAGTGAGAGGGCACCACACTGCTGAGGGGAGAGTGAGAGGGCACCACACTGCTGAGGGGAGAGTGAGAGGGCACCACACTGCTGAGGGGAGAGTGAGAGGGCGCCATACTGCTGAGGGGAGAGAGAGAGAGGGCGCCATACTGCTGAGGGGAGAGGAGAGGCGCCATACTGCTGAGGGGAGAGTGAGAGGGCGCCATACTGCTGAGGGGAGAGTGAGAGGGCACCACACTGCTGAGGGGAGAGTGAGAGGGCGCCACACTGCTGAGGGGAGAGTGAGAGGGCACCACACTGCTGAGGGGAGAGTGAGAGGGCGCCACACTGCTGAGGGGAGAGTGAGAGGGCGCCATACTGCTGAGGGGAGAGTGAGAGAGGGCGCCATACTGCTGAGGGGAGAGTGAGAGGGCACCACACTGCTGAGGGGAGAGGAGAGGGCGCCACACTGCTGAGGGGAGAGTGAGAGGGCGCCATACTGCTGAGGGGAGAGTGAGAGAGGGCGCCATCCTGCTGCCGAGGTGAAAGTGGGAATGCACCATACTGCTGCTGATACTGCTGGGAGAAGTGGAGTGGCACATTACTTCTGCTGATGCTGTTGAGTGAACATTCTACAGCTTCTACTAGTGGGGAAAGGAACTTGTGGTGAGACAGGTACTCTGTTGACTCTATAATTATGAGATGGGGGGCAGCTTCTATTCTGAATACTAATGGAGAAAAGGCAGGGGCCCTGCTACTGCTGAGGAAAAGTGACACTGGCCGTCACACACCCCACCTCCTCCTATAAACGGTTAATTGCATTTGTGTGCAGGTTATAACGGTCTTGCAACTATATTAAATTATATCACAACTGTGAACATGTCATGAAGCTCTATAATTTGGGAGTCGCCATGTAGCCAATGTCCTATTGGTACTATGGTAAATTTCCAGTCTAGGCGCTGGGTTATGAACCAACTAAGTCCTATTTAAAGTTCTATATCAATGTTATTGATGGAAAAACCTTATAGCCACCAACACAGACAATGAATTCCTCTGGGCAATTAACTCAGAAGTAAATTACAATCAGGATTACTGAGAGAGATGCTTATCCTCATAATACATAGGATATTAGCACTGCTTACTGTGCAGCACTGGAGTCCTGGATTCCAGTCCCACCAAGGACGACATCTGCAAGGAGTATGTTGTTCTCCCGGTGTTTGCGTGGGTTTCCTCCAGGTTCTCTGGTTTCCTCCCAAACTCCAAAGACATAGTGAGAGGATGTGTAGATTGTGAGCCCCAATGGGGAGAGCGATGGTGATGTCTGTAAGGTGCTGTGGAATATGGTGGAGCTGTACAATTACACATAATAATAATACATATACCCACACTTGATATATAATGTACAGAAAGGCGAGTGTGAATATATAGCTTATATCCCCATCAGCAAACCATATCTGTGAGTGCAGCGCCACATAGTGTACACTGTGAGAATTACACAGAGAGCTCACACCTCTGAATATAATGGTGGAAGGATTATCCTACACAGGGCTTCCCTTAGGTGATAACTGTTAGATCACTGATCCAAAATGAGTTGCACTTCAGGCAGAAGCTTGGTGTGAATATAGGCTAATAGGCATCACTGATCATGGGAGAGGGGAGATGTTTTGCTGAAGGGGCATTTGCATAGATTTTGGCCACAAGCTGAGCATACCGCAGGTGAACGGGGTCACACTACACCCACAAGGAACCTGTTGGATCTGAGAGCTGACAATAAAAGCTGTGATATCCCAGGAGTCACAATATCACCCCATTCACCGGCTTCATACAGCGATCTTAATATTGAGGTTAATAAGCCACAGCCTTGGCGATCGCTCAAAGTACCCCACCTCCATGATGCCAACAAAGGGTCAGCGTAGTGTAATACACCCCCAGCCCCCTCTATAATACTCGAGTTCATCACATATTGCTCTGTTCTTATGGGGCATTATCAGGTTATAACTTATGACAAATTAGGCTGTGTGTGTCCAATATGCATATTTTTTTATGCTATTTTTGTGCTCCCCAAAGGCAGCTGTGTAAAAACTAAAGCAGCACAGATGTATTGCAACTGTGCTGCATTTGTGCACATTACAAACGCAGCACAAATAAGGGGGACAGACGCACACACTTTCTCACCTTCCCGGCGATGTCTTCATCCGTGCACTGGCTGAAGCTGTGTGTTTATCATCCTTCCAGAACCTGCACATCATGTGACAGCCTGAGTCACATGATCGGTCACATGGCGCAGGTCCTGGAAGGACAATAAACACACAGCTTCAATCGGTGCACGGAGGAAGTCATCACCGTGGATCACCGTGGGATCACCAGGAGGGTGAGTATTGGAGCGTTTGTGGTATGGAAAGCGCAGATTAAAAGCATCACAAATGGACAGTGTGAATACCAATCCATTTGTGATGCTTTAGAATAAGGGAAAACGCAGCCCAAAAACAGCCATGTTAATTGACATATACTTTTATTAACACAGGCGATTTCTGTAGCACCCACACATGCATGTGGGCACATCATTTTGTAAATCACCCTGATGTTCATGATAACGCTTTGGGTGCTGCCTTTTTTTGCAGCAAAAAAAGCAACACAAACGCACAGTGCGCACATAGCCATACAACGTAAATGCTAACAGCAAAGAGGAAAGATCACAAAACACTATTGAAGGGATTTTGTGGGTTCTTTTTTATGTTCCAATTCAGTTCATTCTCTCTAGAGCTCTATTTGATGTCCTTTTAAAGAGGATTTTTCACTTGCCATAAATATGTTATTTTTCCCCTGGTGTAAACGACACTTTTCTCCTGAATCCGGCGGTGTTTTTCTTTTGTTCCTACCCCTCTCTATTCCCGAGTTATGGCCCTCTCGTCCCTGTATGTAACTGTTGTCTCGTTAGGCAAGTGGGCGTGGGCCTTAGTGTTTCCTGTTAGAACCTGCCCCTTTGGCTAAAAAGGCTAGATTTTATAAAGGGAAGAGAGGGCCATATCTCAGGAACAGAGAGGTGCAGGAACAAAAGAAACACATCGCTGGATTCAGGAGAACAGCGGCATTTACAAAAAAAAAAATCATATTTATGGCACATGATACACCTTTAAACCTGTTCCAATCATATCCAGCTGCACATTTTACTACATATCCGAGGCTGAGGTTTCTAAATGTCCTTCCAACAGGTCATCACTTGAAAGGTTAAAAGTTCCCTTTTAGAGAAAATAAGTGAATATTTTTAATAGAATTACCATTCCGTTTAACTTCTTGATAACTGCAGTGGTGCAATCTGAAGCTCATGGGTCCCAGTGCAAAAGCTCCAGTAGGGCCCCAATTTTCGCAAGTCTTTAATAGCATTGGTCTTTTCATATAGGATAAGACGACTTTTGGGGCCCCTAACCTCTAGGGTCCAGGTGTGATTACAACCCCTGCACTTATTGTAGTTACACCCCTGGATCAGTGAAATCAATAGAAAAACATAACACTAGTTGTACCCATCATCAATGTGGAGGACTGAACATCCCTGTAAAGAGATGAAGATGCAGCTCCCGGGATGCATATTAGTGATTTATGTCGGCTCAGTGAGCAAGCTGCAAAAACCACTCAATAAGATGATTATTCAGTCATGCCTGAACTTGCCGAGAGGATAAAACGCGCCGTGTCCTGCTGGTGCAGTAATACAGTAACACATTGCTTAGCTAATAAAATGCTATTAGCAGGGAACCTGTCAGCGTGTTTTCCTACTTAGAAGTGGTGGTATGGCCAGAGAGACACTTTTTACCTTTTAGAGGTTCAATGTGCCCATCATGAGAAATCCAGCATTGAAGTCATATGTATATCAGGCTTGAAATGCATTAGCGGCATTAACATGACCAAGCTGGGGAAATTCAAAGACTAAAAAGAAGCCACTGTTCTTCGGATGATCTTTTTCCGCAACATTTTGTTTTTTTATTCCACCCCTGTGGACTTGTCTTTCTGCTGTAAGCCGAACACCTCTCCCTCATCCAGACGAAAGAATTTGGCTCACAGCAGACTGCCATGCCCACAGGGGAGTAATAAAAAAAAAAAAAATAGTGATGTCATGCTGCACATGTCAATCAATCACCTGCTGCGCTGATTTATAGGTGGTTAAATCCTGGTGGTTGGTTCCCATTAAAGGAAGGCGAGGTGACCAAAAGGCGGCAATTCTGGCATTTTTGTACATACACTTTTTTTTCCCACTGTTGCCAGATAAAGAATGATATGGTGCGGCACTGTTATGGGAACTTTAATAGATATGGAATGTAATACAAATGCAGTGTTTGTTCCAATTTCGGGTGTGCTGCCGGGACGATCTACAGTGAGAATAAACTCGTCGGAGATCTCACAGGTACAGTAAGAGAAAAGATCACAATTGGCGTTCACAATCCAACCTCATAGTGAAATTTGAATTAGTGTAAATTTCAATTCATTGAAAGAAAAAACAACAACACTGTACTGGTTGGTAATGATGGCTCACATAGCAGCTAAGATAATGCTTTTTTTTGCGTCATATGGCTTATTTTCTCACATTTTCTGTTCTTTTAAAAACTGCAATTTATGTCTGTGTGGGTATGACCAGCAATTGATAGGGAGCAGTGCAATGTGACAGCAGAGGGACAAGATCAGAGATTGTGAGCTGTGCGGGGAGTCAACAGATGAGGGGTTAACAGAGATTGTGACTGAGCTGTGTGGAGCCAGATGACAGAACAGAGAAGCTTGTAAAGAGGAGTTTACATCCTGATATTGCTCAGTACTGTGCTGTAATCTGATACATTGTTTCCTCACCAGCTGCAGTCATCAGTGTAGGCCATGCCCACTTTATCCTTATATGGTTATATGCCCTGTATTCACTGAAGACTGATCTGACCGATAATGAACATATGTCTGCTTCACACAGTGCAGTGAGGACACCTTGTGGAAGGTTTATGATTGGTAACCAACCATAATTTTCTAATGAAGTAAATTAGAAAGGTTATTATGGTAACTTGCTCTACATTATTATTAAATAAAAATTTAAATGGCGGTTACACTTTAAGTTCATTCAATAATTTATTCACAAAACTGATCATTCTTAAGTATAGTAGACAATGCGTTTCGGATTGTTAAAAAGCCTTCTTCAGAAGGTGTTTGCACCTAGACACTCAGAGAAAAATTCTTCAAGTACCCAAAAGTCTAACGAGACAAAACAGTTGTTTTTTTCTACTTCTGCATGATCAGTTTTATGATTAAATTATCAAATGAAATTAAATTGAATTTCATTATACGAGGTTGGCTCCATTGGGAGCGCTGATTGCCATCTTTACTGTTTCTCAAACTGTATTATATTATGGTATATATAAATATATTATTAATATATCATACATTTTTTTAAACCTTTTAGAAACAATTTGTTCAATATATTGACTCCCCTCGTGTGACGAGATCATACAATACGCTGTCGTACTGTATACTGTAAATTTTGCGATCTGCCAACGGCAGGGCTATATAGGAGTGCTACAATGGCAGACACGGGGGCTTCAGTATTGCTTGTGTGGCCACCCGATTAGGGCAGGTTTTCCTCTGCACTAAACCCATACAATGACAGCAAGCAGATATAGTCTAAATCATCTAAATCATGAAGAAAAAGTACGAGAAGTAGTAACTTTACTTGCCGAGGCCCTACCACCCGAGCCCTCGCCGGTTACCACACCCGGTCACTGCACTTGTGATACTTCACCTGGAATAATAATCTACAGTTCATTTCACTGGAGAGATGTGTAAACTTTCACAATATAATTTCCTGAATCATTCCCCTAAGAACGCTGCCAAAATCAGATCCCGTTATTGCAAGGTGCGGTGAGGTTGGTCACTAATTACTAAAGGGCAGGTCAGAACACGTCCAGAAATAATACCGGCTCCATCAACATATGCCTGCCGAGTTCGGACACCTCAGATTGTGAATTTTTTTGTGTTGCAAGGGGTAAAAAATAAGAAAAGTGTAAGAATATGAGAGACACTGGAAGGACAGATGACCGGTCAGAGCAGATCTGGTCGATGTTACCACGATGCCATGGATAGTAACTACCGAAAACAAACCAGGAAAGACAAGCGGAGAACTGTCAACAGGCTGATGGAAACCCCCATGGCGAGGAAAGCTTGGCCAGCTAGACTGAACCCACTGAAAAAGTTACCAATAAAGTTGTACATGGGTCAGTGTTGCTTTAGACCGGCGCCCCTGCCGAACCCTGAACACACGAGAACGAGACGATGGAGCAAAAGAAGGAAAGAGGCCACTGGACTGACGGATCAGGTTGCTTTACCATCGTGCAGACGGTTGGGTGCGGTGCGTCACTGAGGCTAGTTTCACACTAGCGTATGACGTGGCATGCAGACGCAAAGGCAGCACCGAAAACAGACATCCAGATGGCAGTGCGTTCTCATTGGGTTAATGTATGATTTGTATGCTTGCAGAAGCTTGCGCCCAAATCATACATCCTGGACGCACAGAAAATGCAACAAGTTGCGTTTCTATGCTCAGAGAAACGACGCATGTAGACGCCAACGTGTGCATCCGCAGGCAACCGCATACAGCATGTGTTCCCATGTTAAATATAGGGATGCACTATGGATGCGTCCCCGCAATACGCAGCGGAGCCGAACGCTATTGTGAAACTGGCCTAACAGGTGGCATCAGGATGAGCCGGCTGGAGGCAATGATCTGCTGGGTAACCTTGTGTCCTGACATCATGTGGATGTGAGTCCTACATTGTATAGACGCACCATCCCCCATCATGGCTGCTCTTCCAGTTGCAAAACCCTAGCTCACAAGTCTGTCAAATCAAGGGACTGTTGTACCAGAGCTTCGACGAGTTACATTTAGGACCAGGAAAAAAAAAAAAAAAAAAAGATGGGCTGGCTATAATGTCACATCTGTGCTTACGGATGCCCAGCGTGAGGCACAAAATAGGGGTGACAATAGGGATAGTATAAAGAGAAAGCCCTGGTGATAACGAGACGTGTCACCCCCTGACACTCACCAGAGTCTCTGCCCTAAACTCCCTAACGTCCCTATACAGGTTCGCCTTCCAGAAAATGTATCCAGGGTGCCATCTTGGGTTCTGGTATGGTATAGCTAGCTGTGGCTTCTCCCAGGACAATGTCCACCCAACAGCGCAGAAACATGATAGAGATTGAGGAGATGACTTGACTCCAAATTCCATAGACCCTAAACCAATCGATTACCTGTGTGACGTGATGGAGAACAATATAAAGACAGGATTGAAAGGGTATTCAACAACTTGGTGCCAGTGATCACAGGACGCCTTCAGAGGTTTACTTGTGTAGTTGATTGATGTAAACCAAATCATAAATTTATCAAGTATTCAGGACCCGTAAGAAGCGCCACAGGGCGCGAAACGGTGACCGTCGTCCTGCCGATCCCCCTCACTGCAATGTTACCTTCACAAACGCCAAACGCCAATAGCTGCGATATTGCACATGGAACCTGGCGAGTGCCGCCTTTCTTCTAAACCCATGTATCACTTCAGCTGACAGCAGAGCAACACCAGATCCCGGACACCACCCATCCGTCACAAAGGCTGGATATAGCTACAGGTCATCGCCCGGATTCATTCTAATTGCATACAAATTATAAAGTTGCTTAGACATAAAAGAAGGCAAGAAGTTTTATAATCTGGGAGGAGGGGGATGGGACGCCACTGACCAGTAATTCTTGCCACACCCCCGATGGCCGAATCACCCAAATTACATGACTGATACCCTTGCCAATTATCATTACTCTTTGCATCTATCCGCTCGTTAATTTAGAGAAGACATTGGTGTCCTGGTGAATGACATGAGCATTTCTTAGTCCAAAATGTTTCTATAGATACCCTAACACTGTAATCCTTACCAGTCACTGTGATGCAGGCAGGAGACGCCACCTCCCGGTGTTCGGACTCAGCGCTCCAGACATGCACTTTGGAAGTAGACTGATGTCTTCCGGATTTGTCCAGCAAGCCGACAACATGGCGCCCGATAGTCTCCTCTACGGCGCCTGTCGTCTTCACAACCTCCAACAGGATCTTCAGTAGGTGTTTATTGGTTCTCTTTAGGCTTTTCCTATAAAAGAAAATTACAAGGCACAAATAAGTAGGCTAATAACAAGCTATAAACAAAAATTACAAAGCAAATATAAAAAGTTATAACCGGCTGCTAACAGGTGCCAGGAAGAATGACACTGAGGTCGTCTGCATTCACCACTAGGGGGAGCTGAGAAACTCACTGCACACAGGTTGAATAGATTGTTTGTCTTCAGCTCCCTTTAGTGGTAACTGCAGATAGGTCCAATGGAATGTTTGTCTTAAGTTCCCTCTACTGGTGACTGTAGGCAGATTCAATTGTTAGGATCAATGGATTGGTTGCCCGCAGCTCCCCCTAGTGGTGACTGTAGACAGGCTGAATGGATTGTTTGCCTTGAGCAATATCCTGCGGAAACTGCAAGACAGGCATAATGGATTGTTTGCCTTGACCTCCCTCTAGTGGTGACTGCAGACAGGTGCAATGGATTGTTTGCCTTCAGCTCCTACTAGTGCTGACTGCAGACAGGCTGGATTTTATTATTTTAAAGTGCTTAACCGCTAAATGCCTAAGAGGTTGAGCATATTTAAAATGCGTCTAAATAAATGGAGACTCAGTCAGTTATCACTCCAGTACAGGACAAAGCTTCTAGTGTGCGGATTAGACCAGTACTGTACATGAAGGGGGCGACTGCCTCATTTCAGTAACTAAACCAAAAGCCTTCACTATGTATGCCTCAACAATGTGAGAAAAGGGGAAAGGGGAAAGGGTTAGCCTTGCTACTTATATCTGCCAGTCAACCAGCCCCCATCGCCATACATACAGTTGTGCCTGGTACTGCGGCTCAGTCCTTTTTAAAGTGGACCTGTCAAAATGTATTCCCTTTGTTCCATTAAGAATTCTACTTTTCTCTTATTTTATAATACACCACACAGTTCAGGATATGGGACTTTTTATGTACAGTCTTTACTCCTGTGTTATCTACTGTATATAGAGGTGTTATCAGTCATTATACAGGAGGAGGAGGTGAGCTGTGATATCACTTATTCTGAATGGTGGATCCTGTGTTATCTACTGTATATAGAGGTGTTATCAGTCATTGTACAGGAGGAGGTGAGCTGTGATATCACCTATTGTGAATGGTGGATCCTGTGTTATCTACTGTATATAGAGGTGTTATCAGTCATTGTACAGGAGGAGGAGGTGAGCTGTGATATCACCTATTGTGAATGGTGGATCCTGTGTTATCTACTGTATATAGAGGTGTTATCAGTCATTGTACAGGAGGAGGAGGTGAGCTGTGATATCACTTATTGTGAATGGTGGATCCTGTGTTATCTACTGTATATAGAGGTGTTATCAGTCATTGTACAGGAGGAGGTGAGCTGTGATATCACCTATTGTGAATGGTGGATCCTGTGTTATCTACTGTATATAGAGGTGTTATCAGTCATTGTACAGGAGGAGGTGAGCTGTGATATCACCTATTGTGAATGGTGGATCCTGTGTTATCTACTGTATATAGAGGTGTTATCAGTCATTGTACAGGAGGAGGTGAGCTGTGATATCACCTATTGGTAATGGTGGATCCTGTGTTATCTACTGTACATAGAAGTGTTATCAGTCATTGTACAGGAGGAGGTGAGCTGTGACATCACCTATTGTGAATGGTGGATCCTGTGTTATCTACTGTATATAGAGGTGTTATCAGTCATTGTACAGGAGGAGGTGAGCTGTGATATCACCTATTGGTAATGGTGGATCCTGCGTTATCTACTGTACATAGAAGTGTTATCAGTCATTGTACAGGAGGAGGTGAGCTGTGACATCACCTATTGTGAATGGTGGATCCTGTGTTATCTACTGTATATAGAGGTGATATCAGTCATTGTACAGGAGGAGGTGAGCTGTGATATCACCTATTGTGAATGGTGTATCCTGTGTTATCTACTGTATATAGAGGTGTTATCAGTCATTGTACAGGAGGAGGAGGTGAGCTGTGATATTACTTATTGTGAATGGTGGATGCTGTGTTATCTACTGTATATAGAGGTGTTATCAGTCATTGTACAGGAGGAGGAGGTGAGCTGTGATATTACTTATTGTGAATGGTCGATCCTGTGTTATCTACTGTATATAGAGGTGTTATCAGTCATTGTACAGGAGGAGGAGGTGAGCTGTGATATTACTTATTGTGAATGGTGGATCCTGTGTTATTAACTGTATATAGAGGTGTTATCAGTCATTGTACAGGAGGAGGAGGTGAGCTGTGATATTACTTATTGTGAATGGTGGATCCTGTGTTATCTACTGTATATAGAGGTGTTATCAGTCATTGTACAGAAGGAGGAGGTGGACTGTGATATCACCTATTGTGAATGGTGGATCCTGTGTTATCTACTGTATATAGAGGTGTTATCAGTCATTATATAGGAGGAGGTGAGCTGTGATATCACCTATTGTGAATGGTGGATCCTGTGTTATCTACTGTATATAGAGGTGTTATCAGTCATTGTACAGGAGGAGGAGGTGAGCTGTGATATCACCTATTGTGAATGGTGGATCCTGTGTTATCTACTGTATATAGAGGTGTTATCAGTCATTGTACAGGAGGAGGAGGTGAGCTGTGATATCACTTATTGTGAATGGTGGATCCTGTGTTATCTACTGTATATAGAGGTGTTATCAGTCATTGTACAGGAGGAGGTGAGCTGTGATATCATCTATTGTGAATGGTGGATCCTGTGTTATCTACTGTATATAGAGGTGTTATCAGTCATTGTACAGGAGGAGGTGAGCTGTGATATCACCTATTGTGAATGGTGGATCCTGTGTTATCTACGGTATATAGAGGTGTTATCAATCATTGTACAGGAGGAGGTGAGCTGTGACATCACCTATTGTGAATGGTGGATCCTGTGTTATCTACTGTATATAGAGGTGTTATCAGTCATTGTACAGGAGTAAGAGGTGAGCTGTGACATCACCTATTGTGAATGGTGGATCCTGTGTTATCTACTGTGTATACTGTATATAGAGGTGTTATCAGTCATTGTACAGGAGGAGGTGAGCTGTGAGATCATCTATTGTGAATGGTGGATCCTGTGTTATCTACTGTATATAGAGGTGTTATCAGTCATTGTACAGGAGGAGGAGGTGAGCTGTGACATCACCTATTGTGAATGGTGGATCCTGTGTTATCTACTGTATATAGAGGTGTTATCAGTCATTGTACAGGAGGAGGTGAGCTGTGATATCACCTATTGTGAATGGTGGATCCTGTGTTATCTATTGTATATAGAGGTGTTATCAGTCATTGTACAGGAGGAGGAGGTGAGCTGTGATATCACCTATTGTGAATGGTGGATCCTGTGTTATCTATTGTATATAGAGGTGTTATCAGTCATTGTACAGGAGGATGAGGTGAGCTGTGATATCGCCTTTCTTTTTTTTCTAAATTAAATAATAGGTTTATTTCTGTTGTTAGTTTCCCTTTAAAATATATTTTAATTTGCAAAAATATTGTACCATTAAATGTACTGTGCGGGGGCGAGGAGGGGGGGTTGGTGAGTACAGTACAGTGGCGGTCCTGTGCCACGTGGACAGTTTGGGAGACTCATGATTGATGTGACATTTCCCTGTGTGATCACATATAAAGCCTCCGATCCTGCCGCAGCAGCTGCTGTCAGAGATAACCCGCTCTGAATAAGCAGATCCACAAACACAGGACACAATCAACGTGTTATTTTAACGCAGCGCTGAATAAATAAATAGCGCCATTACCGCTGCTAGAATAAGGAGATGTTACTGGTATACACAGAGTGTGGTGCGGGAGGGCAGACATGCGCTGAGCCCCAGGAGATAACACTGCATCTACACGGAGGGATGTAGAGCCAAAAACAGCGGCAACGAGAACCCGATAAGGACCGATGCTGGTTTTTCATTGCTCCAAAACATCAAAAATAAACATTTTTTTTATTTGCATCAGATTCAATTTTTTTCACAGTAAAGGGATGTGCAGGATTACTTTCAGAAACAACAGGACACCTATCAACAATACAGAAAAGGGTTCTTTCCAGTAAAGGGATATACAGGATCACTTCCAGAAACAATGTGACACCAATTATCAACACAGAAAAGGGTTATTTAAAATAAAGGGATGCAGTAGATTACTTCCGAAACAACAGGAAATCTATTATGAATACAGGAAAGGGTTCTTTACAGTAAAAGGATGTACAGGGTTACTTCCAGAAACAATATGACACCTATCACCAATATAGGAAAGGGTTTCTACAGTAAATCAGTGTAATGGATTATCTCCAGAAACAATATGACACCTATCTTCAATGTTGAAAAGGATTTTTTACAGTAAAGGGATGCACAGGATTATACATTGCACCCATCAATGCAGAAAGGGGTTCTTTACAATAATGGGATGTACAGGATTACTTCCAGAAACAATGTGACACCTATCATCAATATAGGAAGGGGTTCTTTACAGTAAAGCAGGGTAAAGGATTATCTCCAGAAACATGACACCTATCTTCAACGTTGGAAAATATTCATTACAGTAAAGGGATGTACAAGATTACTTACAGAAACAACGTGACACATAGTCAATATAGGAAAGGGTTCTTTGCAGTAAAGGGATGTTCAGGATTACTTCAATAAATAATGTGAACCTATAGTCAATATAGGAAAGGGTTCTTTACAGTAAAGGGATGGCATTACAGCTGAACGCCATTGAAGTTAATGAGCTGCTATACTACAAACAACCATCACAGTTTGATCCAAGTACCATTTACATAATCTAAAATTATAGAATGTACTGTGATATCACTGTATTATCTCTGTACTGTGACATCACTGTGTGTATTATCTCTGTACTGTGACATCACTGTGTGTATTATCCCTGTACTGTGATATCACTGTGTGTATTATCACTGTACTGTGACATCACTGCGTGTATTATCCCTGTACTGTGACATCACTGTGTGTATTATCTCTGTACTGTGACATCACTGTATATATATCTCTGTACTGTGACATCACTGTATATATTATCTCTGTACTGTGACATCACTGTGTGTATTATCCCTGTCCTGTGACATCCCTGTGTGTATTATCCCTGTCCTGTGACATCACTGTGTGTATTATCCCTGTCCTGTGACATCACTGTGTGTATTATCCCTGTCCTGTGACATCACTGTGTGTATTATCCCAGTCCTGTGACATCACTGTGTGTATTATCCCTGTCCTGTGACATCACTGTGTGTATTATCCCTGTCCTGTTACATCACTGCGTGTATCATCCCTGTCCTGTGACATCATTATGTGTATTATCCCTGCACTGTGACATCACTGCGTGTATTATCTCTGTACTGTGACATCACTGTGTATTATCCCTGTACTGTGACATCACTGTGTGCATTCTCTCTGTACTGTGACATCACGGTGTGCATTATCCCTGCACTGTGACATCATTGTGTGTATTATCCCTGTACTGCAACATCACTGTGGGCATTATCCTTGTACTGTGACATCGCTGTGTGTATTATCCCTGTATTGTGACATCACTGTGTATTATCCCTGTACTGTGGCATTACTAGCTTGAATTCTTCATTTGACCTCTGACAATCACTATAATATAATGACAGCACAGTCATGGTTCCTGTACTAATTGGTTATGGATCAAAGTATATGTATAAATTGCACTGAGAATATTGATTAGCATTCCAAAAATATAGTGGGTACGTCAAGTATTCAGACTCCTTTAAATTTTTCACTCTTTGTTTCATTGCAGCTATTTGGTAAATAAAAAAAGTCAATTTTTTCTCTCATTAATGTACACTCTGCACCCCATCTTGACTGAAAAGAAAAAAAAAAAATGCTGTCCATTTCCTTGTGATTCTCCTTTAGATGGTTCTATTCCTTTATTGGAGTCCAGCTGTGAACTGATAGGACTTGATTTGGAAAGGTGCACACCTGTCTATATAAGACCTCACAGCTCACAGTGCATGTCAGATTAAATGAGAATCAGGAGGTCAAAGGAACTGCCCAAGGATCTCAGAGACAGAATTGTGGCTAGGCACAGATCTGGCCAAGGTTACAAAAGAATTTCTGCAGTACTCAAGGTTCCTAAGAACAC
Organism: Allobates femoralis; assembly: GCA_033576535.1. Lineage (NCBI taxonomy): Eukaryota > Metazoa > Chordata > Amphibia > Anura > Aromobatidae > Allobates > Allobates femoralis. The sequence goes on from JARQOC010000005.1 coordinate 551,101,441, forward strand.
AGTGGCCTCCATAATCCTCAAATGGCAGAAGTTTGGGACCACCAGAGTCTTCCTAGACCTGGCCGTCCAGCGAAACTGAGCAATTGTAGGAGAAGAGCCTTGATAAGGGAGGTAAAGAAGAACTCCAAGATCACTGTGGCTGAGCTCCATAGATGCAGTAAGCAGATGGGTGAAAGTTCCACAAAGTCAACTATCTCTACATACCTCCACGAGTCAGGCCTTTATGGCAGAGTGGTCTGATGGAAACCTCTACTCAGTGCAAGACATATGAAAGCCTGCATAGAGTTTGCAAAAAATACATGAAGGATCCCAGACTATGAGAAAAAAGATTCTATGGTCCGATGAGACGAAGATAGAACTTTTTGGTGATAATTCTAAGCGGTGGAGAAAACCAGGCCCTGCTCATCACCTGCCCAATACAATCCCAACAGTGAAACATGGTGGTGGCAACATCATGCTATGGGGGTGTTTTTCAGCTGCAGAGACAGGATGACTGGTTGCAGTTAAAGGAAACATGAATGCAGCCAAGTACAAAGATATTATGGATGAAAACCTCTTCCAGAGCTCTGGACCTCAGACGTGGCCGAACGTTCACTTTCCAACAAGATAATGACTCTAAGCCACAGCTAAAATAACAAAGGCTTCACAACAACTCTGTGACCATTCCTGACCGGCCCAGCCAGAGCCCTGACCTAAACCCAATGGAACATCTCTGGAGAGACCTGAGAATGGCTCCACCAACGTTCACCATCCAACCTGACAGAACTGGAGAGGATCTGCAAGGAAGAATGGCAAAGGATACCCAAATACAGGGGAAAAACTGCATCCTTCCCAAGAAGACTCATGGCTGTACTAGCTCATAAGGTGCAAATAGTCAATACTGAGCCACGGGTCTGAATACTTATGACCATGTGAGATTTCAGCTTTTCTTTTTTAATAAATTTGAAAAAAATTTCTACATTACTGTTTCTTTTCAGTTGAGATGGGGTGCAGAGTCAGGGACACCGGTAGGGCCTTAAAGGTCTTACTGGAGTGAGGGGCCCACAAATCATTGGAGGGGGCGTGGCCATTAGAACAGGGGCAGGGGGGCCTGGGCCTGCTGGTGGGGGGGCATGGCCATTTGGAGCAAGGAGGCCCGCCCCCCTGGCCAGCACGCTGTCTGCGCCGCTGACGGTGTGAGTGTATACTCTGCCGTCAGTTCGGTGTCAATTGGTATGTGACACCATCGTCAGTCTGTGTCGCCGGGGCACCAGTTAAACCCCCCAGTAGGCCTGGCCACAGGTCCTTGGGGGCCTCAGTGCTGGACAATAGAGGCCACGGCCGCCAGTAACTTGGGTGGAGTCTCAGGGGGGCCCAAAATTTTGCCAGTATGGGGCCCCAAATTCCTAGTGGCAGCCCTGTGCAGAGTGTACATGAATAGGAAGAAAAATCAACTTTGTTTCATTGCAGCCATTTGGTAAATTCAAAAAAGTGATACATTTAAAGGGGTCTGAATACTTTCCGTACCCACTGTACATGTAAAAATAAGAAAAGTAATGAGAAACAAAGGCTTGATATTTTCTTTGTCCACAATGGAGGCTTTCCTCTGTATTCTCTTATTCTAATATACTAAAAAATAATAATAATGTATTTATATATTTATACACTGTGTTCCAAATTATTATGCAAAAAGAGTTTAGTTTTTTGTTTGTCATTTAAACTCATTGATGGTGATGTGTGTCAGGGCTCTTTATATCACTGAAAGCAATTGCAGATACCTGTGCAAATTAGTTTGGCAGGTGTGTCCAAATAAAGGTAAGACTACTTAAGACGGCTGTTCCACATTATTAAGCAGCTGCATTTTTTGCCAAAATGGGAAAGAAAAAGGATGTGTCGGCTGCTGAGAAGCAACAAATTGTGGAGTATTTAGGTCAAGGCATGACTACAATCAACAATGCCAAGACACTTCATCGTGATCATCCCACAATCAAGAAGTATGTACCGGATTCACAGCACACACGTGTGCGTGCTGATAAGGAAAAATTGAGGACTCTTTCCAACAGGCAATTGCGTTAAAAGAGCAGCTGTAAAAATGCCTTGTCATAGCAGCAGGCAAGTTTTTGAAGCTGCTGGTGCCTCCAACGTCCCCCGAACAACAAGATGAATGGTCCTTCAGAGGTTTGCAGCTGTGCGTAAGCCGTCGACCACATCTATCCACTGCACAAGAGCAGAACCGGTCTCCAGTGGGCCAAACGATACATGAAGACTGACTTCCAAACTGTTTTGTTCACTGATGAGTTCTGTGCAATGATCGATGGTCCAGATGGATGGCGTGGAGGATGGCTGGTTGATGGACACCCCATGAAAACACGGCTAAGGCGCCAACATGGAGAAGGTGGAGTAATGGTTTGGGCTGGAATCATGGGGAGAGAGATTGTCGGCCCCTTTAGGATCCCTGAAGGGGTTAAGATGACCTCCATAATCTATGTGGAGTTTCTAAAACAGCACTCCCTGCCATGGTTCAAGAGGAAGAACCGAGCTTTCCGCAGCAAGATCATTTTCATGCATGATAATGCACCGTCTCGTGCTGCAAATAACACATCTGCATCTCTTGGCTGCTATGGGCATAAAAGAGAACAAACTTATGGTGTTGCCACCATCTTCCCCTGACCTCAACCCCATTGAGAACCTCTGGAGCATCATCAAAAGGAGTGTCTATGATGGCGGGAGGCAGCTCACATCTAAGCAACAGCTCTGGGAGGGGATTCTGTCCACGTGCAAACAATTGAAGCACAAACCATCCAAAAACTAACAAATTCAATGGACGAGAGAGTTCAGAAGCTTCTTTTGAACAAGGGGTCCTATGTGCAAATGTAACATCCCCTAGAATAAAGTTTTGACTTGAAAACTGTTTGATTTCATTTTGAATAAGCTGATAATGCTTATCATTTCACAATTGACCATTTGTTGGTTCAAAATAAAAATAAAAAGGTTGAAAACTCTGCTGTGCATAATAATTTGGAACATGCATTTTGAGTGTTTATTATTTTTAAAAATATACTGTTTTCATAGGCAGTTTGTTCAAAAAATTCCAATTATACTAGAATAGTAGATGACTGGAAAATAACAATGACTGCAATTCATATAGGTAATTTAGAGAAAATGTGAGGAAATATTGTTTGCATAATTATTTGGAACACAGTGTAGAGCATCATTGATTCCCTGGTGCTGTACAGAGTAACAATAGATCAGGAACGTTTCCCACCCAGAAATGTGGTTGTCAGTTTGTTTTCTAAATAAACATCTAATTATTTCCTGATCTAAGGAGGTGGGAGAAGTTTCAGGTGAGAGTAGTGTTGCCCTTTAACACATTTGCACATCGGCCGTACGACAATGTGACGCAGTATTGACAGCTAAAAGCCTGGAGCAAGCTTATTAATAATAATAATAATAATAATAAGCTTAATTATACAGATTGCAAAGCGGAGAGTATTTCGATTTTTTAGGAGGGGGGATGGGTTAAGGATCTGGTGTGCGTTACCTGTCCCCGATGACGTCACTCGCCCGGCTCTCCTCATCCCCTCGCTCGCACTCCCAGGCTGGATCCTCGCTCTCGGGCTGCGGGAGACGTTCCTCCTGGGTTAATTTTTGCAAGGGTAAATAGGAGAAGAGAGACAAGAACCCGGTCATTCCAGACGCTCAGGAAAAGACTGTTCATAAAACTTTCATTATTTAACTCTTTGCAAAAGAACATGAAAAAAATTCTTAAAGGAGCCAGCAGTCGTCTAAGCAGGAAAACAATGTGTGTGTAGCCGGCGGTGACATTGCTGCAGACGGCTCCTGACAACACGACGGTAACCATAGACGGAGGCAATGTGTCCTGGAGACTCCACCCCGCGGCTATCAGAGCTCAGGACGGAGAACGTGATACTCAAAAGGAAAGACAAACATGGCGGGAGTCCAGCGTACCTGCGTCTGGAGCTGCTGTCCTGCACCGGACGGACCGGCGTCCTCCCTTCTGCACACGTCCGTCTCATGGACTCCAGCTCCTCCAGCAGCATCTTCTCCCGATCCGTCACCTGGATCTCGGTCATCGCCGCCACGTTCTGAACAAATTACATTCAATTCACTGGCTGGATAAATATTTGATCATTCGTAAAGATAAAAATATCCCTGCTTTCTCCTTTAGGAGGGCGGAAAAGAATGATCCAAGCATAACATGTGCAAATTTTAGATTATATACACACATATATATATAAGTATTATTTTAGGTCCACTGTAAATTAAAGGGGGTCACAAGAAATTGTTCATTAATTACCAGATCTTAGGATAAATGGATGTGTTGTATATAAAGAAAAATATTGTTCCTGTCCCGAGATTATTCTTATAAATGTGCTCCTGTGTAATGTATGTGTTCGACCATGCAGGTACAGGTCAGATATACCACAGCTCCTGGGCAGGGGAGGAAGTAAGAGAGTATACAGACATTACAGCTGGGAACCACAGAATATAAGAGTATACATACATTACAGCCGGGGATCATAGAATATAAGAGTATACTGACATTACAGCCGGGGATCATATAATATAAGAGTATACAGACATTACAGCTGTGGATCACAGAATATAAGAGTATACAGACATTACAGCGGGAATCACAGGATATAAGAGTATACAGACATTACAGCCGGGAATCACAGAATATAAGAGTATACAGACATTACAGACGGGGATCACAGAATATAAGAGTATACAGACATTACAGCCGGAGATCACAGAATATAAGAGTATACAGATATTACAGCTGGGATCACAAAATATAAAGGCCCGTCACACGGGGCGACATTGCCACCTATTACATAGGCGACATAGGGGCGTGGCCTATCGGTGGCGACATCGCCCCTACGTCGCCTCATGTAAAGAGGCGATGTCGACGCCGCTGGGAGGTCGCCTGGTTTCAGAGCAGTGCTCTGAAACCAGGCGACCGATCTGGGGCGATGTGCACACATCGCCCCATGTAACCGGCCACCCGGCGACCTCTCAGGCGATGGGAGCCATAGGCTCCCATTGTCCTGCTTGGCCACTGGGGTTTTCAGACACCCCGGCGGTGATGCCGCCTGACAGCTCACCGGCGCAGGGCTGGAGATGTCGCCCCGTAAAAGTGGGGGATGGCGATGCTGGCGGGGCGCCAAAAACGTGCGCGCTCCCGCCAGTCGCCGCCGACATCCCCAGCCCCGTCACACCGTGACGGCACCTTAAGAGTATACAGACATTTACAGACGGTGATCATATAGTATACAGACATTACACCTGGGGATCACAGAATATAAGAGTATACAGACATTACAGCCAGGATCACAGAATATAAGAGTATACAGACATTACACCTGGGGATCACAGAATATAAGAGTATACAGACATTACAGCTGGGATCACAGAATATAGAGTATACAGACATTACAGGCAGTGATCACAGAATATAAGGTATATAGACATTACAGCCGGGATCATATAGTATACAGACATTACAGCCAGGGATGACAGAATATAAGGTATACAGACATTACAGCCGGGGATCACAGACAAAATAGTATACAGACATTACAGCTGGGAATCACAGGATATAAGAGTATACAGACATTACATCCAGAGATCACAGAATATAAGTGTATACAGATATTACAGCTGGGATCACAGTATACTCTTATATTCTGTGATCACCGGCTGTAATGTCTGTATACTCTTATATTCTGTGATCCCCAGCTGTAATGTCTGTATACTCTTATATTCTATGATCCCCGGCTGTAATGTCTGTATACTCTTATATGCAGTGATCCCCAGCTGTAATGTATGTATACTCTTATATTCTGTGATCACCGGCTGTAATGTCTGTACACTCTTATATTCTGTGATCCCCAGCTGTAATGTCTGTATACTCTTTATTCTGTGATCCCGGCTGTAATGTCTGTACACGCTTATATTCTGTGATCCCCAGCTGTAATGTCTGTATACTCTTATATTCTGTGATCCCCAGCTGTAATGTCTGTATACTCTTATATTCTGTGATCCCCGGTTGTAATGTCTGTATACTCTCTTACTTCCTCCTGCCCAGGAGCTGTGGTATATCTGACCTATTCCTGCATGGTTGGACACATACATTACACAGTGGCACATTTATAAGAATATCTCGGGACAGGAAAAAAATTTTTAACACATCTAATTGTGGAACTTATTTTTATTCTAAGATCTATTACAGTAAATACTTGAGTATAACTCGAGTTTTTCAGCACACTTTTCGTGCTGAAAAGTGCCTCCCTTGGGTTATACTTGACTCAGTCAGTGTGCTGTAGGGGGGGCGGCAACTGGAGGCTGGAGGGGGCTGGATCAGCCTGCAGAGGGAGTGGGAGGTCACGTTCCCCGCTCATTAGTGTAATGTAATATGCACTGCATCTCCCTGTCTATCACCGACGGGGGGAGCGGCGCATATTGCATTACACTAAGTGTACTCACTCCTCCCCTATCACAGAATATGGCCCCCATGCTGCCGCACAAGGAAAAATAATAAACTATTTAACTCACTCTCCCTGCAGCACCATCTCTCCTCCGGTTTTCCTGCGCCAGTCACATGATTATATACTGGAACAGACAGGAAGATCGGAGGAGAGACGGTGGTGCTGCAGGGATGCGATTGAGGGTGAGTTAAATTGTTTATTAATTTACTGTGTGCGGTAGCATGGGGGCCATATACTATGATGGGGGGTTATGTACCAACATGGGTCTAATATAGTGATATGGGAAGGGGGGCTATATAGAGTGAACGACACAGAGGGAGCAATGTACCAGCATGGGGTCTATATACATTGATGGGGAATATGTAACAGCTTGGGGTCTATATACAGTGATGGAGGGGTATATACAGTGAAGGGATGGTCAGGTACCAGCATGGAGTTTATATACAGTGATGGGGGCTATATACCAGTAGGGGGGACATATACAGTGATGGGGTGGCTATATAACAGGATGCGGGGCTATATACCAGGATGAGGGGGCTATATACCAGGATGGGGGCTGCTGCATTTACCACCTAGGCTACACTGGAGTCAATAAGTTTTCCAAGTTTTTGGAGGTAAAATTAGGGCCTCTGCTTATACTCGGGTCAGCTTATACTCGAGTATATACCATAATTAAAATGTCCAATTATTCATGGCACAACCCCTTTAAAGGGCTAAGATATTGATGATCTATCCTTGGGGTCGTCCAATATCCAGCAACCCCCAACAATCAGCAAGTTTGCAAGTCCTGCAGCTGCCAGAACAGCACAGCGCCATACACCGTGTAGTGGCCACTCTTGGGTACTGCAGAATATGCTCCTAATCAATTCCAAAGAAACTGAGAATGGCTGGTGTGGTGTTTTGTCTTCGTACACAGTTATGACACCGAAACACAGGGAATCGGACTCCATCAATATGATACTGGTGACATATCCCAAGTATAGCCTATCAATTTCAACATTCTGGAAAACCCCTTTAAATGGGGGTTTGCCCACCTTTTGGGGTGGTAAGTGGGGCTAAAAAAAAAAAAAAATCATATTTTGCAATTGGGGTTTATTAAGAATTTTGCACTGTTTGCGTTTAATTCTTTTTTTTAGGTTTCACTGCCTATTGCTGGCTGCAGAATGAGTTATCTGGGAATCTGTCAGTGAGCTCACAGTTTGACATGGAGTCTGTATCTCTTTGTCTGAGCTCCTCTCAGCTGATTTATAATCATATATCAAAGTTGGATGTGTAAGGAGATAAAAATACAACTATTGATGAACCCTTAATGGAAAAATAATTTTTAGCTTCAAATTCAAATATTAAGAAAATTTAAAAAAAAAAACTTTCCCAAAGGTGGACAACGCCTTTAAATTAGACATGCCTTACATCAGCATTGAAGTGACTGATACCATGTCAGAGAGGTGGAAGTCTATTTAAACTATTTGTGCTGTGCAGGATTTAGATACTGATGACCTGTCCTTAGAATATGTGATCAATATCAGACAGAGGGTGTCTGATGCCCGGCGCCCCCCACCTTATCTGCTGTTTGCAGACCCTGAGGAGGTAGAAGTGAACAATGCAGGGAGGCAAAACACCACTGAATGGTTCTCAGTTACAACATCTCCCATTGAAGTGAATGTGATCTGGCCTGCAATACCAAAGAGAATCAACCACACCATGGGGGCTGGGGCCGCTGCCTCCCTGGGGGCTGGGGCGCTGCCGGCGCTCCCGGGGGGTCTGGGGCCGCCGCGCGCTCCCGGGGCTGGGAGGGCTGGGGGCTGGCGCGCGCCGCTCCCCCGGTGGGCTGGGGCCGCCACGCTCCCGGGGCTGGAGGGCCGCCGCTGCTTCGCGGGGGCTGGGAGCGCCGCGGACGCCGTGCTCCGGGGTGGGCTGCGGCCGGCCGCGTTGGCTACTCGGGGGCTGGGGCCGCCGTGCTCCGGGGGCTGGGGCCGCCGTGCTCCGGGGGCTGGGGCCGCCGTGCTCGGGGCTGGGCCGCCGTGCTCCGGGGGCTGGGGCCGCCGTGCTCCGGGGGCGCAGTGAGCTTCAAAAACAATATATTTTCCCTGCAGAAGGAGAGAGCAGCCGGCAATGTATGGTAATCCCTTTTGTTAAAAAAGCCAGAATCATGGAATTGAGTTCAACAAAGACTGAACAGACTGGACAACCCCTATAATTATCCCTAACTAAGTGTAGGAGGCAAACAAGAGCAGCCAGTGAGCTCACATTGTGTGCCTGATCATTACAGGACTAAATAACAAATATTTCAAGCTGAACTGGACAGACAAAGTAATGAAGCTGCACAGCGAAATTAAACTATATGTATATTTGTTTTCTCTTCCCCTGCCATTGTGGAGTATTACCATTTATTAACTACGTATTGGTGTTTAAACAGTTAAATTTTTTTAAGTCCAAGTGGGATTTCAGAGAGATTTCACTCTGGGGCGTGCACCTCTTCCTATTTTTAAACTGACTAATCATAAGCAAGTGGCAACACACTGGGTAAAGAAGTATACGCCCACCAATAATAGCAATTAACTGTTTGTAATGAGAATCAACAAGATGTCAATTAAACACACCCGGCACAGATCATCACTCTGCAGAGAGGAGAGTGGACTGCTCTAACTATAAGGGGGCGTGTTCTCCTTTCCCCAGTGTGTGGCTGCCTGCTTATGATTGGTCAGCACCATAAAGAGGAAGAAGTACACACCCCCCAGTGAAATCTCTCTGGTAAGTCCTTGTAATATTTAACTGTTTAGGTGCCAAATAATTTAATCGCTAATATCTCCTCAAGGGAGAGTCGAAATTAAAAATAAATAAATAAATAAATAAATAAATAAACAAACAAACACCCATATGTTTTATCCTGCTCTGCAGCATATATTACATTGTATGTTCATCAAAGATAGAAGGAATGAAGCTGCACTCACTGAAGGTATTTCCTCATGAGCTTTATTTCTACAAGGATTCAGGTGGGCATGTAGAAGGAGGCGGGCTACACAAGGGACGACGGCCGTTTCGCACACAGGTGTGCTTCAACGGGTCCACTCTGCAGCGTATATTACATTGTATGTCCAGTTCAATATGAAAAATTTGGTGTTAGGTTCTGCAACTTTCTAAATAGGCTGCATTAAACATACTTTAATTTTCTGTTGTAGAATGTCTATAAGTCTTTATGTAGTTGAGAGCTCTACAAAAATGTGACAAATTCCTCAGAGCTCCTTCTCCTGACATCTCAGCTCTCCCCTCACTTCTCTCTGTCTTAGGCCACACAGTTACCTGTTGAGTATTTGATGAGTTTTTTTACCTCAGGATTTGTAGCCAAAACCAGGAGTGGAACAATTAAAAGAAAAGTATAATAGAAACACTCACCACTTCTGTATTTATTACCCACTCCTGGTTTTGGCTTACAAATACTGATATGGAATACTAACCAAATACTGAGTGTCAACATGGCCTTCAACATGTGATTATACACAGCTCTCTGCAGAACAGAGAGGGGAGAAAGCATGAACAGTATCAGGGAGGGCAAGAAAACAATAGATAAAAACACACCAAGAGGTGATGAGTGCAGGATAGAAGCTGTGCTACCATATGATTAATACAGATGGAAGCATCCTGGATACATCCAGCCTGTAGTACTGGGAGAGACACTCCTATCAGAGAAAATTCTAACACTTGTATGTTCAGGGATGACTGAAATGTAGTACAATTTTAACGATAAGTAACAATTATGTAAAAATCATTTTATTTCTATTTTAAAGGTGTTTATAGCTTTTAACTCCATCTACACCACTGAGAACACTTTGCTCAGCACAAAAGAGGATATAGAGAGTGGCACATGAGTAACGGATGTGTAGACAGGGTGCTATGCTCAAGATAGGACAGAGTCTCAGAAGAGAGATCTGCATTGATCAGAGCTTTAGTAGACATCCTGTGAATTTACCATAAATGTCTGAGATTGAAGCACCTCTCTCAGACAGGCACTGGCTCCTTACCTCTGCCAGCTGCTCCCGGAGCTGGTGCAGCTCTGCCTGGAGCTGTTCCTGGTCGTACATCTGTCTCTCCAGCTGTGCGGCATGTGCCAGTCTCAGGGCCTCCGTCGCCTGCTGGTATTCCTGCTCCTGCCTCACCAGCTCCTGTCTCATGTCCTCCACCTTTTCCTCATACATCTGTTTAAACTTGGCACCTTCCGCCCCCATCGTCACTATCTGGGTATAGTCCTAAAAATGGGTGACATGCAAAACGAAATTCTCATTATCATAACATACGGCTCAGCTACAGCTACACAGTAAGGAAAAAAAAACAAAAAACTCACAACACGAATGACAAAAGCATGATTTTATTGATCGATATTACCAAATAAAAAATATATGAAAAGATCAGAAACAAGTGAAGCCAGGAGAAAAAAAACAAAGGACATGAAAGGAGGGAATACAGGCTGCCTGCATACAGGGATAAGGTATATTGAAGGACACCCTTGTTTGATGCGCATTTTGCAATTAGCACTACCCCTAGATGAAGCGTTAAAAGCGAAACATACATCTGGTGAGGCTGGCTGGATTTTCTACATTCATACATATTGTTTATTTCGCCTTCGCATCTTTTATACTGTAATTTATGTTATTTGGAGGTTTCATCACTACCTTTTAAAACTTTCTGACAAAAAATAGATTATGTAATATATATACATATAAATAGATTTCTTTATATATATATATATATATATATATATATATATATATATTTACATATACATACATATACTAGTGCATCTCAATAAATTAGAATATCATCAAAAAGTAATTTTTTTTCTCTAATTTAATACAAAAAGTGAAACATATATTATATAGAGTCATTGCACACACAGTGATCTATTTCAAGTGTTTATTTACGTTAATGTTGATGATTATGGCTTACAGCCAATGAAAACCCAGAGGTCATTATCTCAGCAAATTAAAGGAGGCCGTATTAGATGAGTCATCAAAGGGTGAATTTAATATTGATTTATTAGTCAACGCGTTTCAGGGCTCCCTGAACCCTTTCTCAGCACAAATCAATATCATTGCCATGTTTGCCCTGAAACGCGTTGACTAATAAATCAGTATTATATTAACCCTTTGATGTCTTGTGGAATACAGCAGCACGGTGTTTAACTCTTCATTCTCCCCACTCTAATTTTCTGAGACACCTTTGGGTGTTCATTTGCTGTAAACCAAAATCATCCACATTAACATAAATAAACACTTGAAATAGATCCCTCCGTGTGTAGTGACTCTATATGATATATGGGTTTCACTTTATGTATTAAATTACTGAATAAATTAACTTTTTGATGATATTCTAATTCATTGAGATGCACCTGTACAAGTACACATACACATTATCTAATTAAACATATATAAACAAGCAGAAAACATAAGTGATGATAATATAAAAAGACACCAGGGCAAAATAAATAAGCACGAACGGAGAAAAACCCAGCCAGCACGTTTCACATTTAACGCTTCCTCTGGGGCTAGTGATAACTGCAAAATGATCAACAGTTGTGATAGTTCTAAATAAAGTAACCCAATTTCATTTCACCTGGAAATCTGGAGCGCTCCTATTATTTGCTATATGTTAAGAGGACATGAGTTGGGATTTGCATCCTCCCTACAGCCATGGTGCTGCTTCAGTCAATCTAATGTATATAGATAGACAGGACATATATAGAAAACTAGATATAACCTTTCTAACTAGCAGCAAAAACATAGCACATTAGTACTTACAGGGACTCAGAAGATTGGGAGCGCTCTCCTCGTGGCAGGACACATCCTCTCTGACTTCTCCTCACTAGGTGTGCAAATATTTGACTTTCTACAACTATTAATACAATTTCCGACAACTTTTGTCCCCCCCCCTTCCCCCAGCATCATGTGATTTGCTTATGTTATGGACCAGTTGGTTTCGCTGCCGCACTGACAAAGAAAACCTAACGCCCTGACTATTACACTGTGATGGGAACTGGGATGGAGGCAAAAAGCTCCATACATCAGACTGAGATTTTTGGGTTGTCTCGTCTTGACGAATGCTTTCGTCATGTGACTTTCGTTGTGTAATTCCTCTATTTCTGTCAGTGAAGAGCTGGCCATGATCTAATGACTATCGGACTTTTACAGCACGAAGTGCGGGTCACATCAACATAAGTTTTGTGTTTTATTAGAAATTTGCTTGCTATATTTAAGGTCACTTGTCTGTACACAATGGTAAGGGGGGAAGGAATTGTAACAGTGTGTCATCCTAGTCAGTCTCTATGGTCATAATGCAATCATGCCTACATTAACATTCATTGTCTTGCTTTTAGTGGGGGAATCTGTGTCTTTGTTTCTCTTGGTGGGGGAGGGGGGCTTCCTGGATACACAGATTTGCAGACTGGCCTGAGACTTAGGGTCCCGTCACACTTTGTGACGTTCCAGCGATCCCGACAATTATACGACCTGGCAGGGATCGCTGGAACGTCGCTACGTGGTCGCTGGTGAGATGTCAAACAGTCAGATCTACTCAACGACACAGCAACGATATGGCGACCCGTATAATGACCTCGGCGGTCGTTGGGACCCTGTCACACAGCAGCTAGTCTGACAACTGAGACCTACGTGGCTGAGTTCTGAGTCGCCAATGAGGTTGTTGTTAAGGTGTCAAACACACCGATGCATGCTGGCCAGCGGGAGCCCGACGATCAAAAAATGGTCCAGGCCATTCCGACCCGATCGGCGATGTCACAGCGGGGGCCCGGACGCTGCTACGTGTCAAACATAGCGAGATCGCTGGTGAGGTCGCTATTATGTCACAAAACCTATGACGTGTAACAGCAATCTCGCTAGCGATCTCGCTATGTTTGATGGGGGCTTAAATTAAACTTCTTTTATTTTGAATTGTATGTACATATGATTAATGGGGTTGGGTGTACTTATCTTTGCCCAACTAGGGGGTGGATTCCAAGAGAAGGAGAATAGAAGCAGACACATACTTGGGGGAGGTCAGTTGGTGCTGGGAATGGGAAGGGAAAGGATCTGTGCTGAGGTCAAGTCCTGAGATTATGAGGTCTATAGAGTTGGACATGTTCTACAATCGTGATATCTATTATTGGGGTACACATACTTCTGGTTGTTGTTTGAGGAACGTAAGGACTACTGTTGACTGGTTTGGGATCTTGCGGACTGGATGCATTGCAGTATGGCAATCTACCTTTAGTTGCTGTAATACTGTGTAAGACACAAATAAAACTTGTTGCATCATTCTTCTGCCTAGGTGATTTTTATAACCCACAACTTCAGATCCTCACACTGCCCCAGAGTAGCATGCACTCTGTTGCCCTTAATGGTGGTATCCACTACTAATGGACAACATCTTTTCCATGTACTTAGAAAAGAAAAAAAGCCACCTACCTCCCAGACCGGCACCGAACCACCGCTCTGAGCTGTTTCTCCTGACGAACTCATGACATTGTTTATATCATGTGAGTACTGTGATGCATTAACAATATCAGAAGATCAGTAGCAGACCTGGGGGCAAGTATGCTTTTTTATTCTTAATTATTTTTTATTTTCCTATAAGGGGTTGTCCAGTAGTGGTCAATGCTGTTAGAGACAGGTGCGTGCCCACCAGTATGACACAGCCGGCACCTGCTCCATACACACACCTGACATGGAACGCACTATGACCTATGCCTGGAATGGGTTAATGTGTTTCATCCAATTATTAAAACAAGTTTTACTATGGTACTGCTGGAGTCTACATATTCAGCACTGACAATAGCAGAGAGGACAGTACCGCTTGTGCTCTGGATGCCCCAGAGCCCCCATGTTTTAAAAGTTTGTCTTTTTTCCTAAAAATCTCACGCATTACATCTCTTACCTCTTCTTTGAGAACCATGGTCTTTTCTTTGGTGAGAGGATCTACCGTTTGGCTTCCATCATGCCGCTCCGTGGTCACATCTTCACTTTGCTGTGTGGTGTCAGAGGAGGCTGGAGACTTCACTTCCGGAGGCTCCTGTCTGTGCTGGTCACACTCCTCCACGGGGATTTCGTCTTGTTCCCTTTGCTTTGCCATTTCTTCATCTTTCAGTCCCGCGAGTCGTGCGATCTCCGTTTGCTGCGCAAAGGCGATGGTCATCTCAACAATAACCTAAAGGCAAAGAAAACAAATGAGACAAAGTATTCATCTCATAAAAGGAACATTTTTACAACAGAGATTGCTTTCTCCATGTAAGCAAAGTGCGTGCAAAAACGAGCAAGTTTGTAATTTGCTTCTTATTAACAATCCGCTCCGGATGTCAAGAACAGAGGGATGTTTTAATTCAACTGAGTACTGCTCATTGCTTAGACTACTAGCCATCACTGACAACTATTAGAAGTGGCAGGAATGGAGCGCAGGGCCTGCAAGAGCTTTCCTACAAAGCCAGCTGGTCTCAGTGCTCCTCCACACGGTGAGAGCGCAAAGTATGGTCCAGTGGCTCAACCATGCTGCCGTCTCAATGTCAATCATCAGGAGCATAGTTCTCCCTGGAAGTCAGGAGCAGAGGACAGGGGAGCAGTGCGCTCCTGAAGAACGTGCAGTGCAGTGATTTGTAGTACCACTGCTGATTATAATCGGTATAATAGCAGAACAGCACTAGGCTCATTAACTTCTCTTGGGTCAATTCCATGATCATCCTCATAAGAGGGCACCAGAGGGCTGTTTCCTGACATATACTAACCATAGGTCAACTTAAAAAAAAACAGGAGAACCTCTTTAATCCCCCCTATAGGCTCATGGGGTCCTGGTGCAAAAACTCAATTTGGGATCGATCCCGATAATTACATTATTTTCAGATGATAATTAGGTAAACACCTTCACAACCAAGGGGGTGCTGCCAAGTTATGGTTTGACATACCGGAGATTGGGAAAAGGGGAGGTGATCCTGCTGAAGTCCGTTGTCTATAAAAGATAGTGAGGAAGAGGAAAGGAACAAGACTAAACCTCTAACACAAGGGGAAGATTTCTTTACGTACTTTTCAGCTTCATTTGTAATATGGGGCAAAGATAAAAATAATCAAAAGGGGATCAATAGAGGACAGTTCTGGAATTTATTGTTATATTTTACTTATTACAGCTTCTGTGATGCAGGTCTGACACCTTTAGCCACATTATTTCTAGCACTGCTTTCATGTCTATTTGTTGGTGCTTTCTGCAGCATTATTTTATGTTATTATTTCATGTTTAATGGTATTTTACCTTAATATAAAGCATCATGGGAAGTCTCAGGCCATGCAGCAGTGCACACAAGAGGAGTGACAATCCGCTGTTTTTCCCCTTTGCTATTCTGGGGGAAAGTGTCAGTTTCCACAAGATTTGACACAAAAGCCTAATGCAAAGATGAAAAGTTGAAAACTTAACGCCCTCCTGGCCGCCATTCAGAAGGAGTAGGTCATCACCTAAGACATGTGAAAGGTAAATGGACCCAACGGAAATGTTCACACCATATAATCTGCAAACAGTGAAGGGTCGGAGTATGACACCCAGTGTCACACCCCGCGTCACACCCCGCGTCACACCCCGCGTCACACCTCGTGTCACACCCCGCGTCCCACCCCGTGTCACACCTGCGTCCCACCCCGTGTCACACCCTGCGTCCCACCCCGTGTCACACCCTGCGTCCCACCCCGTGTCACACCCCGCGTCCCACCACGTGTCACACCCCGCGTCCCACCCTGTGTCATACCTCGTGTCACAGTCTGCGTCACACCCCGTGTCACACCCTGCGTCCCACCCCGTGTCACACCCTGGGTCCCACCCCGTGTCACACCCTGGGTCCCACCCCGTGTCACACCCTGGGTCCCACCCCGTGTCACACCCTGGGTCCCACCCCGTGTCACACCCTGGGTCCCACCCCGTGTCACACCCTGGGTCCCACCCCGTGTCACACCCTGGGTCCCACCCCGTGTCACACCCTGGGTCCCACCCCGTGTCACACCCTGGGTCCCACCCCGTGTCACACCCTGGGTCCCACCCCGTGTCACACCCTGGGTCCCACCCCGTGTCACACCCTGGGTCCCACCCCGTGTCACACCCTGGGTCCCACCCCGTGTCACACCCTGGGTCCCACCCCGTGTCACACCCTGGGTCCCACCCCGTGTCACACCCTGGGTCCCACCCCGTGTCACACCCTGCGTCCCACCCCGTGTCACACCCCGTGTCACACCCCGCGTCCCACCCTGCGTCATACCTCGTGTCACAGCCTGCGTCACACCCCGTGTCACACCCCGTGTCACAGCCTGCGTCCCACCCCGTGTCACACCCTGCGTCCCTACCCCGTGTCACACCCTGCGTCCCACCCCGTGTCACACCCTGCGTCCCACCCCGTGTCACACCCTGTGTCACACCCCGCGTCCCACCCTGTGTCATACCTCGTGTCACAGCCTGCGTCACACCCCGTGTCACACCCCGTGTCACAGCCTGCGTCCCACCCCGTGTCATACCCCGTGTCCCACCCCGTGTCATACCCCATGTCCCATCCTGTGCCCCACCCTGGGTCCCACCCCGTGTCACACCTCATGTCCCACCCCGTGTCACACCCTGCGTCCCACCCCGTGTCACACCCTGGGTCCCACCCCGTGTCACACCCTGGGTCCCACCCCGTGTCACACCCTGGGTCCCACCCCGTGTCACACCCTGGGTCCCACCCCGTGTCACACCCTGGGTCCCACCCCGTGTCACACCCTGGGTCCCACCCCGTGTCACACCCTGGGTCCCACCCCGTGTCACACCCTGGGTCCCACCCCGTGTCACACCCTGGGTCCCACCCCGTGTCACACCCTGGGTCCCACCCCGTGTCCCACCCTGTGTCCCATCCCGTGTCCCATCCCGTGTCCCACCCTGTGTCCCACCCCGTGTCACACCCCGCGTCCCACCCCGCGTCCCACCCCGTGTCACACCCTGGGTCCCACCCCGCGTCCCACCCCGTGTCATACCTCGTGTCCCACCCCGCGTCACACCCTGGGTCCCACCCCGTGTCACACCCCGCGTCCCACCCCGTGTCCCACCCCGTGTCACACCCCGTGTCCCACCCCGTGTCACACCCTGCGTCCCACCCCGTGTCACAGCCTGCGTCCCACCCCGTGTCACAGCCTGCGTCCCACCCCGTGTCACAGCCTGCGTCACACCCCGTGTCACAGCCTGCGTCACACCCCGTGTCACACCCCGCGTCACACCCCGTGTCACACCCCGCGTCACACCCCGCGTCACACCCCGCGTCACACCCCATGTCACACCCCGTGTCACACCCCGCGTCACACCCTGTGTCATACCTCGTGTCACACCCCATGTCCCATCCTGTGCCCCACCCTGCGTCCCATATTCATCAGGCAAACCATTGGACAAGGAGTAATGCTTGCTGGAAACAGAGGTAAGGAAGCTCCAGCACCTGTAGTGCTGGCAGAGTGGAATTCGCGTTACAGAGCATGAGAATCAGGACTCTTCCTGGGCCTGCAGAGTTGGCATGTGCAGTAAAAACAGTATAACTTGCTATGGGGGTGAAAGCAGCAAGACCAGATTTTGAGTGAAAAGACAAATATAATTTAATATATCATTATTGCAATTACGTAACCGAGAAGCTTAAACCAGTGTCTGACTCTGCTGATCATTATGGAGATGTAAGTCTAATGCTGTGCCATATTAGAGAAAAAAAGAACAGAACCTGGAAACTTAATCCGTCCCAACTAATAGCGGATTCAGAGACAATGAAACCAGATCCTGGTGGCACATAAAGGGGCATAGAAAGTGCTCCGTTCTACCCGACTGGGCCATGACCTTGTAAAAAAGAGACCATGAAGGACAGCGGAACAGATGGGAAAGGCAAGGGCAATTTAATAGCTTCATGCTTAGCTAATTAGATCATTTATTATGGTATCCTAAATTAAATCTAATTCAAGCATAAAACTAAGTATGGTAAATCAGGAAGAATACCTCTGTACCAGGAGCGATCAACGAATATGAAAGAACACCGAGTTGTGATTACACGTCTGAGTATAAACTGTGGGGGGTCCAGAAGTAGGGACATCAGCGGGAGTAGAGAAGAAGGGGAGTCAGTGGGGGTCCACAAGAAGGGACGTCAGTTGGGGTCCACAAGAAGGGACGTCAGCGGGGTCCACAAGAAAGGACGTCAGCGGGGGTCCACAAGAAGGGACGTCAGCGGGGGTCCAGAAGCAGGGAGATCAGTGGGGGTCCAGAAGCAGGGAGATCAGTGGGGGTCCAAAAGTAGGGAGATCGGTGGGGGTCCAGATGTAGGGAGATCGGTGGGGGTCCAGAAGTAGGGAGATCGGTGGGGGTCCAGAAGTAGGGAGATCGGTGGGGGTCCAGAAGTAGGGAGATCGGTGGGGGTCCAGAAGTAGGGAGATCGGTGGGGGTCCAGAAGTAGGGAGATCGGTGGGGGTCCAGAAGTAGGGAGATCGGTGGGGGTCCAGAAATAGGGAGATCGGTGGGGGTCCAGAAGTAGGGAGATCGGTGGGGGTCCAGAAGTAGGGAGATCGGTGGGGGTCCAGAAGTAGGGAGATCGGTGGGGGTCCAGAAATAGGGAGATCGGTGGGGGTCCAGAAGTAGGGAGATCGGTGGGGGTCCAGAAGTAGGGAGATCGGTGGGGGTCCAGAAGTAGGGAGATCGGTGGGGGTCCAGAAGTAGGGAGATCGTGGGGGTCCAGAAGTAGGGAGATCGGTGGGGGTCCAGAAGTAGGGAGATCGGTGGGGGTCCAGAAGTAGGGAGATCGGTGGGGGTCCAGAAGTAGGGAGATCGGTGGGGGTCCAGAAGTAGGGAGATCGGTGGGGGTCCAGAAGTAGGGAGATCGGTGGGGGTCCAGAAGTAGGGAGATCGGTGGGGGTCCAGAAGTAGGGAGATCGGTGGGGGTCCAGAAGTAGGGAGATCGGTGGGGGTCCAGAAGTAGGGAATCGGTGGGGGTCCAGAAGTAGGAGATCGGTGGGGGTCCAGAAGTAGGGAATCGGTGGGGGTCCAGAAGTAGGGAGATGGGTCCAGAGTAGGGAGATCGGTGGGGGTCCAGAAGTAGGGAGATCGGTGGGGGTCCAGAAGTAGGGAGATGGTGGGGTCCAGAAGTAGGGAATCGGTGGGGGTCCAGAAGTAGGGAATGGTGGGGTCCAGAAGTAGGGACTCGGTGGGGGTCCAGAAGTAGGGACATCGGTGGGGGTCCAGAAGTAGGGACATCGGTGGGGTCCAGAAGTAGGGACATCGGTGGGGGTCCAGAAGTAGGGAGATTGGTGGGGGTCTAGAAGTAGAAGTAGGGAGATCGGTGGGGGTCCAGAAGTAAAGAGATCGGTGGGGGCCCAGAAGTAGGGAGATTGGTGGGGATCCAGAAGTAGAGAGATCAGTGCAAGTCCAGAAGTAGGGAGATTGGTGGGGATCCAGAAGTAGAGAGATCAGTGCAAGTTCAGAAGTAGGGACATCGGTGGGGGTCCAGAAGTAGGGACATCGGTGGGGGTCTAGAAGTAGAAGTAGGGAGATCGGGGGGGGGGGGGGGTCCAGAAGTAAAGAGATCGGTGGGTAGCCCAGAAGTAGGGAGATTGGTGGGGATCCAGAAGTAGAGAGATCAGTGCAAGTCCAGAAGTAGGACCCCCACTGATCACAAATGAGTGGCATGTTTTTTTGAAGGGGGGTATCCCTTTAATTTCTGAGCTAGTCATGTATTCCATTCACTATAAAATAGGGAATAGCAGAAGGGCTGCAGTCTTGGACTTTTTCTTAAGAAAACAGTCTTGTTTGCTATTAGAGACAGAGGACACAGACAGACTCACCCGTGCCACCTCCTCCTCAATCTTCTCATGGAATCGCTCCTCCACCAGCTGATTTAAGTCTTCCGGATCCCTTTCCTCCGGGATGGGATACAATGCCGGCTCCTGGAAGCTGCCATTGAGGATTTCTTGCTTGGCCTTCGTCAGGTGGATGATCTCCTGTTTTAGAGCGGCCTTCTCTTTGTTGTGCTCCTCGGTCAGTTTGGCTCGGAGCTGATCCAGTTCCGCTTCATGCTGCTTCTTTAAAGCATTTACTTCTTCCACGTACTTAGTGTAGAGCGCCTGCCTCAGGCTCTGCAACTGCTGAGAGATGAGACCGAAGGGCTGATGGAGAGAACGATCCCCCATTTGTTCATCATTCTATTCAGCAATAGAAATAAAATGGATTTAGAATCATTGTCAAGTTATGATAATCACACCTTGTTATATACATCAATTGTCCAAATCAGCGAACCACAGGACACCAATGCAGTTAATACCTGTGATGGAGCAAGCAGTCATGGGTGCACCCTGCTCTACCGCTCACCTTTTTGGAGGCCACTGGTGTCTTACATAAGATACGACAGGATCACAACCCTGCATTGCTACACCTGTACTTGAAAGCTAAAAGAAGACTCCACTGGATGGGTTGGGGTTAGAGGAATAAACGTTTTTTTTCTTGGGCATTATGTCCTACTGAGGAGGCCCTTAGTCCAATGTTCCTTTCAAAGGGCCCTGAGACCACTGTTTTTTCAAAGGGGACCCTTGGGACTTTGTTTAATTTGAAGGGATCCCCTGGGCCAATGCTTTTTCTAAAAGGGGTCCTTGGGCCAAGGTTTCTTTTAAGGGGGGTCCTTGGACCATTGATTCTTTCAAAGGGGGCTTTCCAGGCATTGTTCCTTTCAAAGGGGGCCCTGGGGCCAATGTTTTTTCAAACGTGTCCTTGGGCCATTGTTTCTTTTAAAGGGGCACTCGGTCATTCTTTCTTTTAAAAGAGGCCCTCAGGCCATAATTTCTTTCAAAGGGAGTCCTTGGGCCATTGATTCTTACAAAGGGGGCCAAGGGGGCCTTCCAGCCATTGTTCCTTTCAAAAGAAGCCATCGGCCAATGTTTGTTTTTGAAAAGGGGGTTTTGAGGCCATTATTTTTATTAAAGGGGGCCCTAGGACCATTATTTCTTTTAAAAGGGTGCCCTCGGGCCATAGTTTCTTTCAAAGGGAGCCCTCGGGTCATAGTTTCTTTCAAAAGGGGCCTTCAGGCCATTGTTTCTTTTAAGAGGGGTCCTGGATTCTTTTAAAGAGAGCCCTGGAGTCAGTTTTTTCAAAGAGGGCACTCGAGGCATTATTTCTTTCGAAGAGGGCATGCCAGGATGTAAAGAGCATGCCAGCTGTAAATCATGAAAGCCTGAACAGAGCGGCTCCAGTCAATGCTCACTCTACCGTAAGCAAGCCCCAGTAATGTGATTTACAGCTTGCTCTACCTCGAAACTCTGCAGAACGTGCTATCAATCAAAGTGTTGGGGTGTGCTTACAGCTGATGCTCACAACCACTTACTGTATTTGCTTCCTGACTAAAAGCTAGCGGCTACCAAGAAGAAATAGGTTTGTTATCGCCCAGAATCCGCTGCTTTCAGCAATGCAGGTAAATAGCATTTTATAAGGTAACAGGTTCACTTTAATTCCTGCCACTAGTGGATCCTATGTGCACATCAGGCACATCTTTGTACCACCATGGGCACAAGGTGCATCCTCTAGGTAAAAGTATTTGACATGTATTTGTGGGGTATACTTTCAGCAGCAAATCTGCAGCATAATACAGTCACAGCAACAGACAAGAAATTCTATCTACACGTTATATATCGATTCCGCATATGGATGGACATGGGACGTGGATATCCAAATAGGCAGCGTGCCAATTCTTAGTTGTTTGGGGGTTTTTTTTCAGACTTTATGCTAGCAATGCTTAGGATGAAGCCTACAGCAAATGCGAAACAAAATTCAACAACGTGCAGAATGTGCCAGGAGATGATGCAAACATTCTGCTGCGTTTGCATGTACCCTAAAAATACGGTTATGTCCCAGCGGTGCACACTGAGGTCATGTGATGGAGCAAAGCGTGGTACTGGTATATACTCATTGTAAAGAAAGAGCTTGATATGGTGAACACAGAGGTGGAGTATGTCTTAGGTCAGTCAAGTATTGGCGCTGAATGCTCAACTAGTGTCTGGCCCACTCGGGTCTTGCACCAGTTTTGCACAGGGCATCCCATTAATGATGGGTGGAAGAAATGTGATTACAGGAATGATGCAAAAAGTACAGACAATACAAAAGTCCCATCACTAATGTCCCATTTTGTACATGGACACCTACCGTATAAAGTCACTTCTGCACCTTGGATGTGATCCTGCTCAGCCTGCAGCGTACGCTCCCTGTATATTTCCTGATCTGTTACCAGGGCAGTGCTCGCAGATGGAGTTACACAAACAAAAGGCGACTATCAAACACGACGTTTCTTATTTACCTTCAACACATCGCTAGATGGAGCAACCACACACTGGAATATGGCAGCTTCCTCCGGGCCCAGCTCCACCGCCGCCTCCGCCGCTCTGCACAGATCCCTGAGAACAGAGCACGAAACCCAGTGAGGCAGAGAAATGGTTAAAGGGCGCAACGCCAGCAATGATCTGCACAACCGGTGTCCAAATAAAGCCGGTCGTCCTCGGCGGGACCTTTTATTTTACCGCACGCAGACCGGAGGACGTAGTTTATTGCATTAAGGTGGACCAAAAAAATCCATATGTTAATTATTGACTGCTGTCAGTGAATGGAAACATATTGATAGTAAAGGACTTAAAGGAGTCTTCTGGTATCAGAGAACAAACAAAAAAAAAAAGAAAACACATAAATGAGCTTCACCCTCCCTGAGTCTAGAATTGAGTTTCTGTCACTGCTACTGATGTTTGTTATTGTCTGCAGCGCTCAGATCACATTAACTGTGCTGCAGCCAATCAGAGCCAACAGCACAAACCGCTAATCACTGATTGACTGCAGCGTTGTTAATGTAATATCAGCATGGCATATAATGATTGACGTCGGGATAAGTGGCAGAAACTCAGCTGGACCTGGGGAGGGGGTGTAAAGTGTTGTTTTTCTTGCTGCTTTTTTGTATTATTATTATTTTTTTTTTTTTTTATTATTTTTTTACAATGTTTTTCTAAAACAAAAAAAACTCTTTCACATCAGCGGTTTTTGCCGTTCGCGGCAGATGCAGTGAAAAAACCGCATCTGCCGCGATTACCGCATAACCGCTGCACTTGCGGCACAGTTGCGGCAAGCCCCATGCAATGTCTATGGGGCTTGCGGCAGGTACAGCAAGTGCAGTTTCGGCACTTGCGGCAGGTGCGGCCGCAAAAAAAAACGCGGTCAACCGCGGGTTTTTTGCGGCCGCACCTGCCGCAAGTGCCGGTACCGCACTTGCCGCAAGCCCCCATAGACATTGTATGGGGCTTGCCGCAACTGTACAGCAAGTGCAGCGGTTATGCGTTAATCGCGAACGGCAAAAAACGCTGATGTGAAAGCAGCCTTAGGCCCCTTTCACATCAGCGTTTTTTTTAAATCGCGGCAGATGCGGTGAAAAAAACCGCATCTGCTGCGATTACCGCATAACCACGACACTTGCGGCAGAGTTGCGGCAAGCCCCATAGAATGTCTATGCGGGCTTGCGGCAGGTGCAGCTAGTGCGGTTTCGGCACTTGCGGCAGGTGCGGCCGCGAAAACAACCGCGGCTGACCGCGGGTTCTTTCGGCCGCACCTGCCGCAAGTGCCGAAACCGCACCTGCCGCACACTTACCGCAAGCCCCATAGACATTGCAAGGGGCTTGCCGCAACTGTGCCGCAAGTGTCGCGGTTATGCGGTAATCGCGGCAGATGCGTTTTTTTCACCGCATCTGCCGTGATTTAAAAAAAACGCTGATGTGAAAGGGGCCTAATGCTGCTTTTTTATTAGCTTTAAGCTGCTTTTTTCAGTACCAGCAAAAGGTTTGAGATTGCAGTAATCTGCACACGATTGCTTTTTTTTCCAGACAAACAGAAAGCTGTTGTATTCTTTAAAGAAGAAGAATTCTTTCAGCGTTTTTGAAGCATTTTTTCACCATTGAAATCAATGAGAAAGTGCAAAAACATTGTTTTTGCTGCTTTTGCAGAGAATGAACCCAACTTTGCTAAAACATTTAAATGTAGACAAATGACACCAAACATGCAACAAAAAAAGCAAGATAGCAGGACAACTGCAGTAAGGCCGGTTTCACATCAGCATTTTTGAATGCAGCGGATGCTGCGTAGCTCTTTTTTAAAATCTGCAAGAGTATTGTGCACCTATCTTTAACATGGTGTGTGCAGGTGTACGCAGGGACCTGCGTTGGGGTCAGTATGTCTGCGTATGCCTCCTTGTCCTTGTGCGTAGTTCCTTGGCGCCCGGCAAACGCAACATGTTGCATTTTTTGATGACTGAAAAATGTGCAAGCATGCGTATGCGCACAAGAGCAGACCAACAACACATTATTGCCTATGGGTGCACAATGGCTTGCGCATGGCTGCGTTTGAGACACAGCATATGCCCAGGAAGCGATTTCCTTTAAGACACGTCCTTTGGGAGTGGCTTGTCTTGAAAACTCAAGAAAACACTCCTGGAAATATTGAACGCATGTGCAAAAACAACACAAACGTATGCCAAAACGCATACAAGCGCATGCATGCACTGCACTTTTTTTAGGTCTTGCATACGCTCATGTGGATAAAAAAGGCTGCGTAAGCATGCATTTTGGCATGTGTTTCCGCATGCGCAGCATTCACAAACACTAATGTGAAAGTAGCCTAATAATGCTACGTGCGACCATAGCCTTATAGCGTGTGTGCCAAGTAGTGAGGTTATTATTACTTATCCAATGGGAAAAGTGATAACTTCACGACCATTGGGGCCACAACCGATCCAAAGAATGAGACTCTGCAAGGAGCGGAGGGCAAGCATGCACCCTTCATTCTTTTCATTGTTTGTGGTACTGGCGGAGAGAGCAGAGTCCTGTACTCAGCTTTATTCATCAGTCCGATAGACAATGAATGGAATGAAAAGGGCATGCTTGACCTCCTCTCCTTGCAGAGCCTCATTTTTGGGATCGGTTGGGGTCCCGGTGGTCGTGAAGTTAACCCTTATCCCATTGATCAGGGATAATTTCACAAAACAAACCCTTTAAAATGTGTTCTGATCATATCCCACTTGCACAAGTACATAGCTCATTAAAAGTGATTGTCCAGATACTCTCCAACCCTTGGAGCCATGCGACTATGTACTGGAAAACCCCTTTAAGCACTCCACTGCTGCTCAATAACAGTCACTGTCATACCTAAAAAGAGTACGACAACACACTTTAAGAGAGACCGGATATTAAAGGAGGAGCTGGGACTAGCAGCTTCCCCTTCATCCTGAACTGCACTTGTTAAAATAAGTGCACAAAAAAAATTATTAAACTTCCTTTAATCTGGCATCCAATAATCCAGAGACTCACTTAAATGCAAGTTTTGTATTAACATTTCATTTAAAGGTTATTATTCTGCGTAATAATCATCCAATAATCCCGCATATGTGTTAATCTTCCACCTATTAGGTCTCATTAAGGAGATCTGATAGTAATTTTCTTTGTAGATAAACATTAAATCCATGACATCGTCGACGATGAAACTCAAGTTTTGGAAAATATTTTATTTCTATGATGTTTTGCATGCCTTTAGGATTGGAAATCAGTAGATGGATTAGATCTCCATACTGTGCCTGCCCTCGCCCCTGTGCTGCGGTCGTATGAGGGATCGTCCCATCATCTTACCTGTCCCCCAGAGATCCGGCTGAGAGATCCTGGAACTGCTCCTGAAGATGGATTATCTCTGTAGAGAATCGGTCTTCATTTTCCTTCAGCTTTTGCTGGAAATACGACCTCAGGTGCTGGATCTCCCGCGTGTGCTCCTCTTCAAGCTGCGCTCGTTGTTGACTGAACTCAATTTTTAGTCTCTCCGTTTCTTCTGATGCCGAGACCGGGGAAATGGCGGCTTCCTGGACACCTGAGAAGATCAATCAAGGTGAAGATTTATTGTAGGTGATAGAGAGAAAAATATTCAGTCCCTCAGTCTGGACAGATCGTTCGAGGCTGAAAGAAAGACATATCACTTCTAGAATGCTCAGCCCTATTAGAGAGCGAGAACGGTGCAGCCAGTCCATACCGTCCTCCATCTCCCTCTACTGATCTCTATGATCAGTGCAGAGAACAAACAGGAAAGATGAACAATCCATTCCCGGCTATGGCTGGCTTCACACCAAGTTTTTGGGGATCAGAGTCTATCCGTTTTGAAAAAGATAGAGCGGGATCAGTTTTTGGCTCCCATGTATCCCTATGGTGCCGGATTGGTCATATATGGGCATTTATTTGTGTGAATTCAGTCCTGGATTCGTTTGTGTCTTGTTTTTTCCCATCCCCAGAATCGAAGACTGCACCGCGTTTGGGCGTACCGGACTAAAATGAATCCGGCGTGGTACGGAGCACATAACATGGGAGTTTATAGAGCCGGATCCAGGAAACAAAAGGATCATTTCCCGTATCAGGTGTCTCTCTCTCTCTCGCTCTGTGTCTCTCTCTCGCTCTGTGTCTCTCTCTCGCTCTGTGTCTCTCTCTCTCGCTCTGTGTCTCTCTCTCTCGCTCTGTGCCTCGCTCTGTGTCTCTCTCTCTCGCTCTGTGCCTCACTCTGTGTCGCTCCCTCTCGCTCTGTGCCTCGCTCTGTGTCTCTCTCTCTCGCTCTGTGCCTCACTCTGTGTCGCTCCCTCTCGCTCTGTGCCTCGCTCTGTGTCTCTCTCTCTCGCTCTGTGCCTCACTCTGTGTCGCTCCCTCTCGCTCTGTGCCTCGCTTTGTGTCTCTCTCGCTCTGTGCCTCGCTCTGTGCCTCGCTCTGTGTCGCTCCCTCTCGCTCTGTGCCTCGCTCTGTGTCGCTCCCTCTCGCTCTGTGTCGCTCCCTCTCGCTCTGTCTCTCTCTCTCTCTCTCGCTCTGTCTCTCGCTCGCTCGCTCTGTCTCTCTCTCGCTCGCTCTGTCTCTCTCTCGCTCGCTCTGTCTCTCTCTCGCTCGCTCTGTCTCTCTCTCTCTCGCTCTGTCTCTCTCTCCTCGCTCTGTCTCTCTCTCGCTCTGTCTCTCCTCGCTCTGTCTCTCGCTCGCTCTGTCTCTCGCTCGCTCTGTCCTCGTCTCTCGTCTCTCTGCTCTGTCTCTCGTCTCGCTCTGTCTCTCGCTCGCTCTCGTCGTCTCGCTCGCTCGCGTCGCTCTGTCTTCCTCGCTCGCTCGTCTGTCTCTCGCTCGCTCGCTCTGTCTCTCGCTCGCTCTGTCTCTCTGCTCTGTCTCTCTCGCTCTGTCTCTCCTGCTCGCTCGCTTCTTCTCTCGCTGCTTCTGTCTCTCTCGCTCGCTCTGCTCTTCTCTCTCTCCGCTCGCTCTGTCTCTCTCCTCCTTTCCCGCTCGCTCTGTCTCTCTCTCGCTCGCTCTGTCTCTCTCTCTCGCTCGCTCTGTCTCTCTCTCGCTCGCTCTGTCTCTCTCTCGCTCGCTCTGTCTCTCTCTCGCTCGCTCTGTCTCTCTCGCTCGCTCTCGCTCTGTCTCTCTCTCGCTCGCTCTGTCTCTCCTCTCCTCGCTCGCTCTGTCTCTCTCTCGCTCGCTCTGTCTCTCTCTGCTCGCTCTGTCTCCTCTCTCGCTCGCTCTGTCTCTCTCTCGCTCGCTCTGTCTTCTCTCTCTCGCTCGCTCTGTCTCCTCTCTCGCTTCGCTCTGTCTCTCTCTCGCTCGCTCTGTCTCTCTTCTCTCGCCTCGCTCTGTTCTCTCTCTCCTCTCGCTCTGTCTCTCTCTCCTTCGCTCTGTCTCTCTCTCGCTCGCTCTGTCTCTCTCGTCGTCTCTCCTCTCGCTCTGTCTCTCTCTCTCGCTCGCTCTCTGTCTCTCTCTCGCCTCGCTCGTCTCTCTCGCTCTCTCTCTCTCGCTCGCTCTGTCTCTCTCTCGTCGCTCTGTCTCTCTCTCGCTCTGTCTCTCTCTCTCGCTCTGCTCTCTCTCTCTCTGTCTCTCCTGCTCTCTGTCTCTCTCCCTCTTCTCTTCCTCGCTCTGTCTCTCTCTCTCCTCTGTCTCTCTCTCGCTCTCGTCGTCTCTCTCTCTCGCTCTTCGCTCTCTCTCTCTCGCTCTGTCTCTCTCGCTCCTGTCTCTCTCTCGCTCTCTGTCTCTCTCTCGCTCTCTGTCTCTCTCTCGCTCTCTTCTCTCCTCTCGCTCTGCTGTCTCTCTCTCGCTCTCTGTCTCTCTCTCGCTCTCTGTCTCCTCTGTTCTCTCTCGCCTTTCTCTGTCCTCTCTCTCGTCTCTCGCTCTCTCTCTCTCGCTCTCGTCTCTCTCTCGCTCTTGTCTCTCTCTCGCTCTCTGTCTCTCTCTCGCTCTCTGTCTCTCTCTGCTCTGCTCTCTTCGCTCTGCTCTCTCTCGCTCTTGTCTCTCTCCTCTGCTCCTCGTCTGTCTCTCTCTCGCTCTGTGTCTCTCTCTCGCTCTGTCTCTCCTGTCTCTCTCTCTCCTCTCTGGTCTCTTCTCTCGCTGCTCTGTCTCTCGTCTCTCTCTCGCTCGCTCTGTCTCTCCTCGCCTCTGTCTCTCTCTCGCTCTGTGTCTCTCTCTCGCTCTTGTCTCTCTCTCTGCTCTGCTCGTCTTGCTCTCTCTCCTCGCTCTGTGTCTCCTCTTCGCTCTGTGTCTCTCTCTCGCTCTGTGCTCTCTCCTCTCTCGCTCTGTGTCTCTCTCTCCTCGCTCTGTTCCTCTCTCTCGTCTGCTCTTGTCTCTCTCTCTCGCTCTGTGTCTCTCTCTGCTCTCGCTCTTTCTCTCTCTCCTCGCTCTGTCTCTCTCTCGCTCTGTGTCTCTCTCTCTCGCTCTGTGTCTCCTCTCTCCTCGCTCTGTCTCTCTCGCTCGCTTCTGCTCGTCTCTCTCGTCTCCGCTCTGTTCTCTCTCTCGCTCGCTTCGCTCTGTCTCCTCGCTCTGCTGTCTCTCTCTCTCTGTCTCGCTCTGTCGTCCTCTCCTTGTCGCTCCCTCTCGCTCTCTGCTCTCGCTCTCTGTCTCTCTCTCCTCGCTCTGTGCTCACTCTGTCTCGCTCCTCGTCCTCTGTCTCGTCGCTCTGTCTCTCTCTCTCGCTCGCTCTGTCTCTCCTCTTGTCTCCCTCTGCTCTCTCCTCGCTCTGTTCTCTCTCCTCGCTCTTGCTCGCTCTGTCTCTCGCTCTGTGTCGCTCCTCTCTCTCGCTCTGCTCTCCTCGCTCTGTGTCGCTCTCTCGCTCCTGTCTCCTCCTCTCGCTCTTGTCTCCCTCTCTCTCTGCTCTTCTCTCTGCTCTCCTCTCTCGCTCTGTCTCTCTCTCGCTCGCTCCTCTGTCCTCTCTCGCTCTCGCTCTGTCTCTCTCTCGCTCGCTCTGTCTCTCCTCTCTCGCTCTGTCTCTCTCTCGCTCGCTCTGTCTCTCTCTCGCTCTGTCTCTCTCTCGCTCTGTTCTCCTCGCTCGCTCTGTCTCTCTCTCTGCTCGCTCTGCTCTCTCTGCTCGCTCTGTCTCTCCTCCTCTGTCCTCTCGTCGCTCTGTCTCTCTCGCTCGCTCTCTCTCGCTCGCTCTGTCTCCTCGTCTGTGCTCTCTCGTCTCCTCGCTCCTCGCTGCTCTCCTCTCCTCGCCTGTCTCTCTCCTCGCTCGTCTTCTCTCTCTCCTCCTCTGCTCTGCTCTCTCCTCTCGTCTCTTCTCTCTCTCGCTCGCTCTGTCTCTCTCTCGCTCTCTGTCTCTCTCTCCTCGCTCTGTCTCTCTCTCGCTCCTTCCTGTCTCTCTCTCGCTCTCTGTCTTCTTCCTTCTGTCTCTCTCTCGCTCGCTCTGTTCTCTCGTCTCTCTCCTCTGTCTCTCTCTCGCTCCTCTGTCTCCTCTCGCTCTGCTCTCTGTCTCTCTCTCGCTCGCTCTGTCTCTCTCTCCCGCTCGTCTCTCTCTCGCTCTCTGTCTCTCTCTCGCTCCTCTGTCTCTCTCTCGCTCTCTGTCTCTCTCTCGCTCCTCTGTCCTCTCCTCGCTCTCGTCTCTCTCTCTCGCTCGTCTCTCTCTCTCGCTCTCGTCTCTCTCTCGCTCGTCTGTCTCTCTCTCGCTCGCTCTGTCCTCTCTCTCTCGCTCTGTGTCTCTCTCTCTCGCTCGTCTCTCTCTCGCTCTGTCTCTCTCTCGCTCCTGTGTCTCTCTCTCGCTCTGTGTCTCTCTCTCGCTCTGTGTCTCTCTCTCGCTCGCTGTCTCTCTCTCTCGCTCTGTGTCTCTCTCTCGCTCTGTCTCTCTCTCGCTCTGTTCTCTCTCTCGCTCTGTCTCTCTCTCGCCTCTGTTCTCCTCTCGCTCTGTCTCTCTCGTCTCTTCCTCTCGCTCTGTGTCTCTCTCTCGCTCTGTGTCTCTCTCTCGCTCTTGTCTCTCTCTCGCTCTGTGTCTCTCTCTCGCTCTGTGTCTCTCTCTCGCTCTCTGTCTCTCTCTCGCTCTGTGTCTCTCTTCTTTATTCTGGAACTGACAAGGTTAAAATAAATCCAAAACGGTTCTGAAAAAACAATCCGGGGGCACCAATTCCAATCCGTTGGTATCAATGTGTCCCAGACCTTCTGTTCCTTCAAAATCAGGGAACCAAACGAATGTGCACAAAACCTGGTGTGAAAGGGCCTAACTGTCCCCACAGCCCTGAACTTCCCCAGACTACCAGGGATTCTCACATTAACCTCTGTACCATGCTTGACCACCAAAGATATTGACATTATTCCCTTCCCTGTCCTAAACCACCAGGGATCCTAATATTAATACTATTATTACCGTAGGCCTCCAGGGATACTGACATTCCTCCCCTCAGTGCCTAAACCCCCAGCATCTTAATACTAATACGCTTACTACTCTGGACCACCAGGGAAACTGGCATCATTCCCTTCACTATCCTAGCTCCTCAGGGATACTGGCATTATTCCTTTCATTACTCTAAATCATTACTACTATAGACCCCAGGGATACTGACATTATTCCCTTCACTGCCCCAGACCACCAGGGATCCTAATATTAATACCATTAATACCCTAGGCCACCCGGGATACTAACATTCATCCCTTCATTGTGCTAGACCATGAGGATAATAATAATAATTTTATTTATATAGCGTCAATATATTACGCAGCACTTTAACAATTCGGAGGGGACATGTACAGACAATACGAGACAATACATAGTAACAAAAAAAGTACAAAAACCATGAGGAGTGAGGATCTTGCTCGCAAGCTACAATCTATGAGGATATAGGGAAACTACAAAAGGTAACAGTAACAAATGCTGTCATATATGGTCCAACCATCAATATAATAATTAGGAGATTCACATAATGCTGCATGCATCGGTCGGGATCTGTACAAGTACAGATAAACTGCTTTATTATGCATGGGGACAGACAGACAGTCTGCAGGTGCAGACAGATGACACAAGAGGCCAGCCAGATTTGGAAAAGGGAAGATAGTTAGACAAGTGAGGTGAGGTGATAGGCCAGTCTGAAGAGATGCGTTTTTAAGGCTCGCTTAAAACTATTAGTATTGGGAATTAATTAAATTGCTCTTGGTAATCCGTTCCAGAGAATTGGTGCAGCTCGTGAGAAGTCTTGGAGACGGGAATGGGAGGTTCGGAATGTAGCTGATGTCAGTCTTAGGTCACTTGCGGGGCGGAGGGCACGTGTAGGGCGATAGACAGAGAAGAGGGAGGAGATGTAGGGCGGTGCAGAACTGTGGAGGGCTTTGTGGTTGAGAGTGATAATTTTATATTGTACTCTAGAGCGGATTGGCAACCAGTGCAATGACTGCCCCAGGATAGAGGCATCGGTCAAGCGATTGGAGAGGAATATGATCCTGGCTCCTGCACTGAGGATGGATTGGAGAGGAGAGAGTTTAGTAAGAGGGAGACCGATTAAGAGAGAATTGCAGTAATCCAGACAGGAATGAATAAGGGCAACAGTTAGAGTTTAAAGTAAGAGATGGTCGAATTCTAGAGATGTTTTTAAGGTGTAGGTAACATGAGCGAGCGAGAGACTGGATGTCGGGAGTGAAGGAGAGATCCGAGTCAAATTTAAACCCAAGACAGCGGGCGTACTGCTGAAGAGTAACGGTAGAACTACATACAGAAATGCCAATATTAGGTTTCGGAAGTTGAGGAGAGGGAGGAAACACGAGAAGTTCAGTTTTTGACAGATTCAATTTAAGGTAGACAGAAGACATGATGTTAGAGACAGCAGACAGACAATCACTGGTATTTTGTAGTAATGTGGAGGTGATGTCAGGAGACGATGTGTATAATTGTGTGTTGTCAGCATAGAGATGGTACTGAAAACCAAACCTACTAATGGTTTGTCCAATTGGGGCAGTGTATAGAGAGAAGAGAAGGGGACCTAGGACTGAACCCTGAGGAACCCCAACCATGAGGGGAAGGGAGAAGCAAGGGAAAGATACAGAGAAGGAGCAGTGAGAGAAGTAAGAGGACATCCAGGAGAGAGCAGGGTCCTTAACCCAATAGAGCGGAGCATAGAGAGAAGGAGCTGGTGATCCACAGTACTGAATGCAGCGGAGAGATCCTGGAGAATCAACAGGGAGTAGTGACCATTAGATTTAGCTGTTAGTAGATCATTAGAGACTTTAGTGAGGGCAGTTTCAGTAGAATGTAAGGAGCGGAAGCCGGATTGTAGAGGGTCAAGAAGAGAATGAGAGCTAGCGGATCATACGGGAGTGAACCAAGCGTTCCAGGAGTTCAGAGATGAAGGGGAGATTAGAGACAGGTCGATAGTTAGCAGCAGAGTTCTGGTCGAGGGATGGTTTTTCTTAATAATGGATGTAAACTGGCATGTTTGAAGAAGGAGGGGAAAACACCAGATGAGAGGGAAAGATTAAATATATTGGTTAGGTGAGATGTGACAGCTGGAGAAAGGGATGGAAGGAGATGTGAGGGAATAGGGTCGCTGGTGCAGGTAGTAGGGCGAGAAGATGCAAGAAGCCGGGTGACGTCTTCCTCTGTGATCGGATCAAAGACCAAAAAAGTGAGTTGGATGAAGTGCAGTAGGGAGGAGAATGAATGATGTTATGAGGCTGTGAGGAAATTTCCTGTTGTATGTGGTCAATATTGTCCTTAAAATAGTTGACCAGATCGTCAGCTGAGAGGATGATGGTTGGGGACTGTATTCTTGGACTGAGGAGGGATTGGAAAGTGTCAAATAATCGTTTAGGGTTGTTGGCTAGTGATGTGATAAGGGTGTTGTAGTAAGCTTGTTTGGAGAGGTGAAGGGCGGTGTTGTATGTTTTCAGCATAAATTTATAATGGATGAAATCTTCGGCCAGGTTGGATTTTCTCCAGAGACGTTGTGCACACCTGGAGCACTGCTGGAGAAACCATGTTTGCAGTGTGTGCCAGGGATGCCGCTGTCGGTGAAGAGTTGTTCTAAGTGTAGGAAGATCTTAATACTAATACTAGGATTACCCTAGACAACCAGTAAAATTAACTTTATTCCCTTCACTATCCTATCCCCTCAGGGATACCAGCATTATTCCTTTTATTGCCATAAATCATTATTACCCTAAACCCCTAGGGATTTTGGCATTATTCCCTTCACTTTCCTAGACCACCAGGGATCCTAATATTAATACTATAATTGCCCTAGGCTGCCAGGAAAACAGACATTCCTCCCTTCAGTGCCCTAAACCACTAGGATGTTAATACTATTACGATTACTACCCTGGACCACCAGGGAAACTGACATTATTCTCTTCATTGTCCTAGCTCCTCAGGAATACTGGCACTATTCCTTTCATTGCCCTAAACCATTACTACCCTAGACCCACTGGGATACAGACATTATTCACTTCACTGCCCCAGCCGATCAGGCATACTGACATTATTTCTTTAATTGCCCTAGACCAGTGATGGCGAACCTGTGGCACGCAGAGCCGCCTCCACTGGCACGCGGCCTCGCCACTACACTGCCGCTTTGATCTTCCGGCGCGCGCTGCGGCGCCGGCAGTTCAAAGCGGTGTCGGAGCAGAGGAGACATTTCTCCTCTCTCCAACACTCTTCCTAGCCCCGCCCTCCCGGCCAGCGTCATGTGACAGCGGTCATGTGACGCGCCCGGCGTCACGTGACCACACTCAGCGCGGGTCGGGAGGAGAAGGCACTGCAGGAGATGTCCGGAGAGGAAACTGCAGCAGGAAGGTAAGTATGACTTTTTTTTCATCTATTTATAGCATATTCTGTTATGGGGGCAGGATGGAGCATATTCTGTTATAGGGTCAGGATGGAGCATATTCTGTTATGGGGGCAGGATGGAGCATATTCAGTTATGGGGGCAGGATGGAGCATATTCTGTTATGGGGGCAGGATGGAGCATATTCAGTTATGGGGGCAGGATGGAGCATATTCTGTTATAGGGTCAGGATGGAGCATATTCTGTTATGGGGGCAGGATGGAGCATATTCTGTTATGGGGGCAGGATGGAGCATATTCAGTTATGGGGGCAGGATGGAGCATATTCTGTTATAGGGTCAGGATGGAGCATATTCTGTTATAGGGTCAGGATGGAGCATATTCAGTTATGGGGGCAGGATGGAGCATATTCTGTTATGGGGGCAGGATGGAGCATATTCAGTTATGGGGGCAGGATGGAGCATATTCTGTTATGGGGGCAGGATGGAGCATATTCAGTTATGGGGGCAGGATGGAGCATATTCTGTTATAGGGTCAGGATGGAGCATATTCTGTTATGGGGGCAGGATGGAGCATATTCAGTTATAGGGGCAGGATGGAGCATATTCAGTTAGGGGGGCAGGATGGAGCATATTCTGTTATAGGGTCAGGATGGAGCATATTCTGTTATAGGGTCAGGATGGAGCATATTCTGTTATAGGGTCAGGATGGAGCATATTCAGTTATGGGGGCAGGATGGAGCATATTCTGTTATAGGGTCAGGATGGAGCATATTCAGTTATGGGGGCAGGATGGAGCATATTCTGTTATGGGGGCAGGATGGAGCATATTCTGTTATGGGGGCAGGATGGAGCATATTCAGTTATGGGGGCAGGATGGAGCATATTCAGTTATGGGGGCAGGATGGAGCACATTCAGTTATGGGGGCAGGATGGAGCATATTCTGTTATGGGGGCAGGATGGAGCATATTCAGTTATGGGGGCAGGATGGAGCATATTCAGTTATGGGGGCAGGATGGAGCATATTCTGTTATGGGGGCAGGATGGAGCATATTCTGTTATGGGGGCAGGATGGAGCATATTCAGTTATGGGGGCAGGATGGAGCATATTCTGTTATGGGGGCAGGATGGAGCATATTCAGTTATGGGGGCAGGATGGAGCATATTCAGTTATGGGGGCAGGATGGAGCATATTCAGTTATGGGGGCAGGATGGAGCATATTCAGTTATGGGGGCAGGATGGAGCATATTCTGTTATGGGGGCAGGATGGAGCATATTCAGTTATGGGGGCAGGATGGAGCATATTCAGTTATGGGGGCAGGATGGAGCATATTCAGTTATGGGGGCAGGATGGAGCATATTCAGTTATAGGGGCAGGATGGAGCATATTCAGTTATGGGGGCAGGATGGAGCATATTCTGTTATAGGGTCAGGATGGAGCATATTCTGTTATGGGGGCAGGATGGAGCATATTCTGTTATAGGGTCAGGATGGAGCATATTCAGTTATAGGGGCAGGATGGAGCATATTCTGTTATGGGGGCAGGATGGAGCATATTCTGTTATAGGGTCAGGATGGAGCATATTCTGTTATGGGGGCAGGATGGAGCATATTCTGTTATAGGGTCAGGATGGAGCATATTCAGTTATAGGGGCAGGATGGAGCATATTCAGTTAGGGGGGCAGGATGGAGCATATTCAGTTATAGGGGCAGGATGGAGCATATTCAGTTAGGGGGGCAGGATGGAGCATATTCAGTTATGGGGGCAGGATGGAGCATATTCTGTTATGGGGGCAGGATGGAGCATATTCAGTTATGGGGGCAGGATGGAGCATATTCTGTTATAGGGTCAGGATGGAGCATATTCTGTTATGGGGGCAGGATGGAGCATATTCTGTTATGGGGGCAGGATGGAGCATATTCAGTTATGGGGGCAGGATGGAGCATATTCAGTTATGGGGCAGGATGGAGCATATTCAGTTATGGGGGCAGGATGGAGCATATTCTGTGATGGTAGTAGGATGGGGCATTACTAAGAGGGCTCAGGATGGGGAATATTATTCTGTGATGGGGGGGGCTGGTGGGGCATATTATTATGTGATGGGGGCTGATGGGGCATATTATTATGTAATGGGGCATATTATTATGTAATGGGGCCGATAGGGCATATTACTATGTGATGGGGACAAGGATGGGGCATATTACTATGTGATGGGGTCAAGGATAGGGCAATACTACCAGGGGGCAAGATGGGGCATATTACTATGTGATGGGGACAAGGATAGGGCACATTACTGCTGGATGGGGCATATTACTGCAAAGGAATAAGGGTGGGGCATATTAATGGCAAGTGGACAAGGATGAGACACATTACTGCAGAATGGGGCATATTACTTCAAGGGGACACGGATGGGGCATATTACTGCAAGGGGAGAAGGATAGGGCATTACTGCAGGATGGGGCATATTACTGCAAGGGGACAAGAATGTGGCATATTACTGCAGGATGGGGCATATTGCTGCAAGGGGACAAGGATAGGGCATTACAGCAGGATGGGGCATTACTACATGATAGGGGCAGGATGGGGACATTACCACAAGGGACAAGGATGGGACATTACCGAAGGGGACAAGGATGGGGCATACTACAAGGGGATAAGGATAAAGACATTACAAGAAGGGGGTCAGGATAGGAACATTACTGCAAGGAGAGGGTCAGGATGGGGCCATAAATTCATGTAGATGGTCAGGATGGATCATATAGCTAGGAGAGGATCAGAATGGAGCACATAGCTAGAAGGAGAGGATTAGGATGGAGAACATAGTTAGAAGGAGAAGGTCAGGATGGAGCACATAACTACAAGGAGAGGATCAGGATGGAGCACGCAACTACAAGGAGAGGGTCAGGATGGAGAACATAGTTAGAAGGAGAAGGTCAGGATGGAGCACATAACTACAAGGAGAGGGTCAGGATGGAGCACGTAACTACAAGGAGAGGGTCAGGATGGAGCACGTAACTGCAAGGAGAGGGTCAGGATGGAGCACATAGCTACAAGGAGAGGGTCAGGATGGAGCACATAGCTACAAGGAGAGTGTCAGGATGGAGCACATAGCTACAAGGAGAGGGTCAGGATGGAGCACATAGCTACAAGGAGAGGGTCAGGATGGAGCACATAGCTACAAGGAGAGGGTCAGGATGGAGCACATAGCTACAAGGAGAGGGTCAGGATGGAGCACATAGCTACATGGAGAGGGTCAGGATGGAGCACATAGCTACAAGGAGAGGGTCAGGATGGAGCACATAGCTACAAGGAGAGGGTCAAGGAGAGGGTCAGGATGGAGCACATAGCTACAAGGAGAGGGTCAGGATGGAGCACATAGCTACAAGGAGAGGGTCAGGATGGAGCACATTACTGTAAGGAGAGGGACCTGGATTTCAGCATGAAATCTGCTTGCATTCCATGATAAAATCTATCTTCTATCTGTCTAATATTCTGCATTTTTTCCATACAGATCAATCCACCTGCTGTTTCTAGAAAGGGAAGTGGCAGCGGCTCAGCTTCAATGTGCAGTACACATGAGCTGGATGACCACTGCTGAAGAGAAGAGAAGACTGCAAAGGTAAGTTTAAAATCGATTAATTGTTAAAATAATTAAATTGATCATCAGTGTTTCAGGGCTACATGCCCTGTACAGGGAAGAGGGAAGGCAACCGCTGGCTCTTCCCCCTGTGCAGCGCTTATGATTACTACTGCTGTAATTTAGGTTACATTACCATATTGGCACTTCGCCATAAATAATTTCGTTTTGGGTTGCGGTTTGGGCACTCGGCCTCTGAAAGGTTCGCCATCACTGCCCTAGACCACCAAGAATCTTAATTTTAATACCATTACAACTGTAGATCACCATAGATACTTAAAATAATCCCTTCACTGCCCAAACTAGGGATCCTTACATTAAACCCAATACAGCCCTAAAGCACCCGGGATTTTGAAAAGACCTTTCTTATACCACTGGAACTATTTACTGCCCCAGACCAGCAGGTTTATGGATATTTATCCTTTCACTGCCCAAAATCATCAAATTTTACTGAAAATGTTACTGCCCTAGATCACAAGGATGCCAATATTTGTTTCTATACTCTTTGCAAAATAATTCATAAAAAAGAGAGAAGAAGAGCTAAAAGAGCATCTCCCACCCCAGAGGGCCAAAGAAATATAAATCCCCCACCCCAGAGGACTAGGGACATAAAAATCTCCCAACCCCAGAGGACCAGGAACAATATACATCTCCCACCCCAAAGGACCAGGGACATATAACTCTCCCACCCCAGAGAACCAGAAACATATAAATCTCCCACCCCAGAAGACCAGAGACGTATAAATCTCCCACCCCAGAGGACTAGGGACATAAAAATCTCCCACCCCAAAGGACCAGGGACATATAAATCTCCCACCCCAGAAGACTAGGGACATAAAAATATTCCACCCCAGAGGACCATGGACATAAAAATCTCCCACCCCAGAGGACAAGAGACCTAAAAATCTCCCACCCCAGAGGACCAAGAACAATATAAATCTCCCACCCCAGAGGACCAGGAACAAAATACATCTGCCACCCCAAAGGACCAGGGGCATATAAATCTCCTACCCCAGAGGACCAGGAACATACATCTCCCACCCCAAAGGACCAGGGGCATATAAATCTCCTACCCCAGAGGACTAGGGACATAAAAATCTCCCACCCCAAAGGACCAGGGGCATATAAATCTCCTACCCCAGAGGACCAGGAACAACATACATCTCCCACCCCAAAGGACCAGGGACATATAACTCTCCCACCTCAGAGGACCAGGGGCATATAAATCTCCCACCCCAGAGGACCAGGAACAATATACATCTCCCACCCCAGAGGACCAGGAACAATATACATCTCTCACCCCAGAGGACCAGGAACAATATACATCTCCCACCCCAAAGGACCAGGGACATATAACTCTCCCACCCCAGAGAAATATAAATCTCCCACACCAGAGAACCAGAAACATATAAATCTCCCACCCCAGAAGACCAGAGACGTATAAAGCTCCCACCCCAGAGGACCAGAGACATAAAAATCTCCCACCCATAGGACCAGGGGCATATAAATCTCCCACCCCAGAGGACCAGGAACAATATACATCTCCCACCCCAAAGGACCAGGGATATATAACTCTCCCACCCCAGAGAACCAGAGATGTATAAATCTCCCACCCCAGAAGATATATAACTCTCCCACCCCAGAGAACCAGACATATCAATCTCCCACCCCAGAAGACCAGAGACGTATAAATCTCCCACCCCAGAGGACCAGGAACAATATACATCTCCCACCCCAGAGGACTAGGGACATATAAATCTCCCACCCCAGAGGACCAGTGACATATAAATCTCCCACCCCAAAGGACAAGAGACATAAAAATCTCCCACCCATAGGACCAGGGGCATATAAATCTCCCACCCCAGAGGACCAGGAACAATATACATCTCCCACCCCAAAGGACCAGGGACATATAAATTTCTCACCTCAGAAGACCAGGTACAACATATAAATTCCCCCCCTCTCAAAAAAGCAGGGACATATAAATTCTCCCTCCTCTCAGAGGACCAGGGACATATAAATTCTCCCTCCTCTCAGAGGACCAGGGACATATAAATTCTCCCTCCTCTCAGAGGACCAGGACATATAAATTCTCCCTCCTCTCAGAGGACCAGGGACATATACATTCCCCCTCCTCTCAAAGGACCAGGGACATCTGTGCTTTATACAAATAATAATTTTGATTTAAAGGGAAAACATGTCATGCTTTGTTTATGCTGTGGTGGCGCTGCAGGGAAATAAAACACTTCTGATTACTAGGTGTCCAATCCGGAGGACTCTCGGGGATCATCTTACAACCAGGGAATCTTATTAATTCAAAGAACGTTTGTTCAAAATAAAAAAAATATTTAGCCCATGCAATAAATGCCGTGAGGCAGGAGGAGATTGAAACATCAGAATTACCGTACTCCGGGAACCGCCCAGTCCCCAAAAATACAATCAAAAAAGTTGATCAAAACATGTGCCCCAAAATCGTACAACTAAAAATGTTACTAAACTAAAAAAACAGTTATTATGCAAGAAAAAAAAAGAAAAAAAACATGGGCCCTTAACCGACTTCAGAAAATGGTGACATAAATCAAAGTTTTTTTGCTGTTTTTAAAATTTACGATTTCTTTTTCTAACCACTGTAATGCAGTATTGCAAGTATGTATGCCGGGACTTGTTAGTCATCATGTTTCAGTAATGCATTATGCTGGGACTTGAGTTTCCACAGGTTCAGGTAATGCATTACAAGTGCTAGACTGCAAGTGAGCTAAAAGACAGGGGAGTGTCTGGCTAAAGCAGATTCCTCACACAACTGGGAATATAATCTCTATGTGTTATTGGGATTAGTTGTCTCGTGCGTTTGGGGCGCAGGAGCTGCCAAGGATGATGTATGGCCAGGAGGCCAGATCTCATGCTTAGGAGCAGGCGGCTTCTTTGAAGGTATGTGGTTCAGGAACTGTGGGTCTCCTCTCTTGCTTGGAACCAGCTGGTGTCCTGGATGGAACCTGTGAGAGCTCGCTCTCGGTGCTTGGAGCGACTGTTGTCCTGGAAAGAACCTGGTTTGGAAGCATGGTAACTGCCAGTGTACGCGACAAGGAGATCACAGGGATATTCTGGAATCCACAGCTCTGCTGATGATCTGAAACTGAAAGGTGTTGGCGATCCCAGAAATGAATGATGAACTGGCAGGAGCCAGTGAATGGAGCTGGTAACAGCTCCTGTAAGGCAACCATGTGTCTTAAAGGGACTATGTAAATAATGAAAGGTGGGCGTATCGACCCAAATATTCTGTTGATGTAAATGAACTGTGCACTATACGTAGTTTATGACGTGTTAATAAACTGCTGGACTTATTTTACGGAAAAATGTGCCAGTTTGCCTCAATCCGCTTACCATTTGTGTGTCCCCCAACACGCTCAGTGAGCACATCGCCACTCCACTAAAGTAATAAACAAAAATATACACCTGTGACTGTTTGACTGTAGGATCACACTGCCAGGTCATTTGCACCGTACAATGAGTGCCGTCAAAAAGCAAACAAAACATAACGGCAGAATCACCTTTTTTCCCCTCAGACATTGAATCAAAGTTTACTTCACTGGAAGGGAGCGAAGGAAAACTGTGTCCCCTTGCCCAAATCATCGCGTGCTTACCTGACTGGTTCGGCGCTGAATTGTGCAAATTGATCACAATCGGAGTCACTGGAAGAATTTCGGTCTCCTCTTTTGTACCTTGAAGATCTCCTGTCTGTAAAAGAACAATATATGATGTGTCTATGAAGTATTATGGCAGGTATGTGATCAGGGACACTGCACAAGGAGAAAGGAACAAATACAGCTCCGATGGGTCAACGGAGATTTGAATATCAATTTCCTTATGGAGAAAGAGGCACAGGAACAATGTGACCGGACACAATGTGAGTGGCTGGATGCCGCTTTCTTCATTCATTTGCATCAGAATGTTTATCACAATGTAAATAACACAATAAAGAGGCAAGTGGAATATTATCAAGAATTATAGGCACTGTGCCACGACAATTGTACATTTTAATTAATAGGTCTTGGAAGAATAAGGCCCCTTTCACATAACGTTGTTTTTTTTTTTTTTTAATGCGGCAGATCCGGCAGATTTACCGCATCTGCCGCATCTTCAGCCTAACGGCCGCACTTGCGGCACACTTGCGGCAAGCCCCATGCAGGGTCTATGGGGCTTGCGGTTGGGTGCGGCAAGTGCGGTTCTGCCGCTTGCGGCAGATGCGGCACTTGCGGCCACGAAAAAAAAAAACTGCGCCCGCAAGTGCCGCATCTGCCGCAACCGGTGAACCGCACTTGCCGCACCGGACCTCAAGCCCCATAGACAATGCATGGGGCTTGCCGCAAGTGTGTTGCAAGTGCGGCCGTTAGGCTGAAGATGCGGCAGATGTGGTAAATCTGTCGGATCTTCCGCTTTTTAAAAAAAAAAACGCCTATGTGAAAGGGGCCTAATAATTTTCACAACTGGATGTGTTAAAAAAATGTTCCTGTCCGAGATATTCTTATATATGTGTCCTTGTGTAATGTATGTGTCCGACTATGCAGGAACAGGTCCGATATACACAGCTCCTGGGCATGGGAAGAACACCGTTACAGACATTACAGCCAAGGATCACAGAATATAAGAGTATACAGACATTACAGCCGGGGATCACAGGATATAAGAGTATACAGACATTACAGGCAGGGATCACAGAATATAAGAGTATACAGACATTACAGCCAGGGATCACAGAATATGAGTATACAGAAATTACAGCTGGGGATCACAGAATATAATAGTATACAGACATTACAGCCGGGGATCACAGAATATAAGAGTATACAGACATTACAGCCGGGGATCACAGATATAAGAGTATACAGACATTACAGCTGGGGATCACAGAATATAAGAGAATCTGACATTACAGCGGGGATCACAGAATATAAGAGTATACAGACATATCAGCCGGGGATCACAGAATTATAAAGTATACAGACATTACAGCTGGGGATCACAGAATATAAGAGTATACAGACATTACAGCGGGGATCACAGAATAAAGAGTATACAGACATTACAGCCGGGGATCACAGAATATAAGAGACTACAGACATTACTTCCCAACTCATCACAATATAGTATAACTCGCTCATTTGCTTATATTCTTTCAAAAACACTTTGCAGCAGGGATCCGGGTTTGTAGGTGAGCTTGCAGGATCATACAATAAAAGTAAAGACATTACAGAACCAGAACAGAAAATATAACAGAAAAATGTTAAGAATAAGAATT
Source organism: Allobates femoralis (assembly GCA_033576535.1). Lineage (NCBI taxonomy): Eukaryota > Metazoa > Chordata > Amphibia > Anura > Aromobatidae > Allobates > Allobates femoralis. The sequence goes on from JARQOC010000005.1 coordinate 551,144,953, forward strand.
TTCACATTTTTAAGATGCTAAAAAGCAACAACTAACAAAAAACACACAAAAACAAACATACCATCACCAATCCTGTTCCTGACACTTCCAGGGTTTCCCGCTGGTCTCTACTTTCTGGCCCTTCCTAAAAACTGCTGAAGCCAATCAGCCTTGACTTCCTGAAGCCAGTGATTGGCTGCAGGGGTCACATGTCCATTTGTCATTTGGCTTAAATGAGTACACCACCACTGACACAAAGACATCTATTTCTCGTTACAAAGAGATTCTGCAGCAGCTGGTGTATGAACAGGCTCTATGGCAACTGAGGAGGTGCGCAGAAGCAGCAAACAATGTAAATTACCTTGCACTGCTGCTCTGTGTCGGTCCAACATTCTGGAGTTTTCTGCCTTTTCAGCTGTATCCTCAGAAATTGTCAACCTCTCACCAAGAACCTGGTTGTAAACAAACAAAAAACACTTTAAAAACCTTTAATGAGACATTCTCATCTTTACTATTTTGGCATATTTTCAGGATATACACACCAAAGATGAAAATATACAGACCCCCACCTTCTCAAGGACGGAGGTGGGTAAGGTGGCCCTGCTCCCAGTAGTTGTGCCTGTCTCTATTGGAGATTTAAAGGGCTATTCCCACCATCTTAAATGTGTTTGGTTAGGCAGTAATTTGTAAAAAGAGGCAACTATTTAATGTGTAACCGCCGTTTACATTTTTATTTAATAATATAAAAGTAGAAGAGCAAGTGATAATTAAACTTTCAAAGTATACTTCATTAAGTGAAATCTGGGAAGAAAACACTTTCAACAAACACAAACTTCCAAGGAATGAATTGGGCTTTCAAACCCACTAGGCTGTTTCTAAACCTGACATATGCTGGTTGTCAGGGAAATCAGTCTTCAGCTTCGCACACTGGATATGGCCATATAAGGGTGGGAGGCTACACTGAATTCACAATACAGCTGATCAGAGACTCAGGTTATCTTAGGCAGGGACAGTGATGAGCTCAGGCTGTCAGCACACAGCTCCTGTGATCTTATCTGACTCCTTTATTCACATCGCTCGGCTCTGCGCAATCAGCTGATAACACGGAGCAGAGCGATGTGAATGGAAAGAGATCACAGGAGCTGCGTGCTGACAGCCTGAGCTCATCACTGTCCCTGCCTAAGATAACCTGAGTCTCTGATCAGCTGTATTGTGAATGCTGTGTAGGTCCCCACCTTTTTATGGCCATATTCAGTGTATGGAGCTGAAGACAGATCTCCCTGACAACCAGCATATGTCAGGTTTAGAAACAGCCTAGTGGGGACATCTTCTGGAAGGTTTTTGAAAGGTTTTCTTTCAGATTTCACTTATGAAGTATATTTGAATGTTTATTATAATCAATTGTTTTATTTGTTAGAGATTTAAACTGCGGTTACACTTTAAAGGGGTTGGTAACATTTGTGACATTGTTGCCTTTTTTTCTTACTTAAATGCACGTGTTTGGGGCTAAAAATATTTAAGCAGCTAAGTTCCAAAACAGATGGTCTTCTATAGCTTCAGTATGTTGCGCTATTGCCGAGCGTAAAATGAGTTAACTGAGGAGCTGTCAGTGAACTTGTTCTGAAGAGAGTGTTTTTAACTCCGTAATCTGTCTTTTTCTGAGCCCTTCTAAGCTGATCTAGGAATCCGAACTGCAAAAAGGATTTTTTTGGTCCCAAGTCAAATACATTTAAGTAAAACAGAAAGTGAACAAACCCTTTAAATTTCTGCTTGGTTACACTTTTTCAGTGTTCCAGATACCGGTCCCTTTGGATTATATAGTTTACATTTCATTGTCAATGAGTCCAGGAGCAGAGGCCAAACATGGGCATTTCTTATTTCCCCAAGCAAATGTGCCCCCCCCTGGAAGCTGGGAGGCTGCACACTCCTGCACACTTGGGTCCATCTATAAGAAACCTTGCAATGCTTCATTCTCAGCTCATCTGTTCCGTCTCACCTGATGGATGTGACGACATTCCTCGCTGATCCTCTTCCTCAGCGTCTCTGTGACATCCTGGCAGGTTTCACCATCAGTAACTGAATCTAAGAAACATCCAAATGTTATTCCGATCCTGAATCACTATAATAAACATTTCAAATAAAAGATGGAAATATACAGAATTTTTTTTTTAAATTATAGGGATGTTGCCGAATTAAAATAAAATAATAAATTAAAGGGGATTTCTCCTAAGTGAATCACCCAAGATTAGGAATGCCGGGGGAAGCCGGCAACCCCCTGGACCACCGGGGGAAGCCGGCAACCCCCTGGGGACCACCGGGGGGAAGCCGGCAACCCCCTGGACCACCGGGGGAAGCCGGCAACCCCCTGGACCACCGGGGGAAGCCGGCAACCCCTGAACCACCGGGGAAGCGGCAACCCCCTGAACCACCGGGGGAAGCCGGCAACCCCCTGAACCACGGGGGAAGCTGGCAACCCCCTGAACCACCGGGGAAAGCCGGCATCTCCCTGGACCACCGGGGGAGGTCGGCATCCCCCTGGACTACCAGGGAAGCAAGCATAAACCCTGCAATTCCATGCACTATTAGGATCCACTTAGAGAAATTAGAACCGGATGGATAGAAGCCGCACTGACCACAATAAGAGTAACAGAGTAACACACACACTCTGTTTATTCAGCCTAAGCGTTTCGTGGCAAACAGGCCACTTCATCAGGTTGCCCTGATGAAGTGGCCTGTTTGCCACAAAACGCGTAGGCTGAATAAACAGAGTGTGTGTGTGTTACTCTGTTACTCTTATTGTGGTCAGAGTGGCTTCTATCCATCCGGTTCTAATTTCTCTAAGTGAATCCTTACTTTTTGCCGGGAGCCTGCTGCGACCATACGTGCTTGTCCAAGGGAGTTGTGACCATTCACAACCAGACCAGGTGAGTCTGTATTGTGGGAGTCCGTGTGACCATCAAACCCGAAGGTATTACTCTATGTGCGCTTCTTTTCCTTCTTATTTGTAGAGATGCACTATTAGGGAAATTTACATTAACCATTCACTATCCTGGGCCATAAAGGCAGGTAGAATTACCACAGCATTACACCATACCATCAAGGGAGCTGGCATTGCCTTCTCATGACCTTGGACCATCAAAAAGGCTGGCATTACCCTCCATAAGGGAAGCTGAAATTAACCTGCTAGCACCTTAAGACCAAGAGAAAAGATGGAAATACCCCTCCACCACATCCCTAGACCTTCAAGGAAACTTTGATTTACCCCATCACTACCCTAAAGTACATGGGAGATGGCAATATCCCCTGCACTACCCAACCACCATCAGGGAAGGTGGTATTAACCTCTCACTATTCTTGACTATCAGGGAAGAGGGAAATAAACCACTCCATTATCCGAGACCATCAGGGAAGCTCCAATTAACCCCTTCACTACCCTAGACTACAAGGGCAATGGCATTAACCCCCCAACTATCCTAGACAACACAGTAATATAGTATTAGGGTAATATTTATCTCCCGGCTCTACAACTGCTGTCTGCATCTTCACTGCTTTTGGTGGAGCTTTGCCTGAGTTTGGAGGCAGAAATAAGGATCTGCAAGAAGTGATTCCCTGCTCTTTTATCTTATATGTAGGATATACAGCAGTGTAATTATATAACCCGCCAGCTAACAGAATTTGGGTTCTTCTTTATATCTCTGCCTCCTAAACTTGTGTCTTACAGTCCGTCTGCCCAGTGCTCGCGGTTACCTGTCTGCTGCGGTGGGCGGCCGGGCGATTCTTGCTGACGCAGCTCTTGCATCCTTTGTTCTTGCTCTGTGAGCAGCGACTCTCTCAGGCTGCGGAGCTCCTGCTCTTTCTCGGCTCGGAGGTCATCAGTCATCAGCTCCAGATGAGCCTTGTGGATCTGGGTAAGGCTGATACGCTGCGCCTCCATCTGCAAAACCAGATCCGCCTGCACAGTATAGACAGGCAGGGAAAATTAACAATCGCTGTATCGTAGGGATACATGCTCTTCATCATCACATAAAAACCCTACATTTATAAATATGTTCTGTCCACATGCAGTTTTACCCTGGCCACTAGAGACAGTGTAGAGCTGACGCTTTCAGCTCACTTTCAAGATTTGCTGTGTAGACTGGGACAGAATGAGCAGAGGAAAAAGATGTTACAGCATCATTACACTGCTCAAAGGCCTGCTTATGCAAGAAATTAGTTCCAATCTGAAATATACCTTGAATTTCAACCTTAAAAATGGAGCCAGGTCACAACCCTGAGGAGGCACACAATTGAAGAGGAGTGTGAAGGGGGCTGGCTACTTTATTTACTAGCTAAGTCAAGCCCTTTCTCAATCTATGTATTGTGAATGTAACAAAAAAGGGAGCTGGCTGCTATATTTAATAGCTAAATCAGTCGTCTAATTCTTGCTCTATACACTGGATGTAACAATGAATGCTTTATTTACTAGCTAAGTCAACCCCTTTCTCAATCTATGCATTGTGAATGTAACAAAAAAGGGGGCTGGCTGCTTTATTTAATAGCTAACCTAGCCCCTTTCTAACAAGATGCATTATGGATGTAACAAAGAAGAGGACTGGCTACTCTATTTCATAGCTAAGCCAGCCCCTTTCTCGCTCAAGACTTTGGATGTAACAAAGAAAGGAGCTGGTTACTTTAGTTAATCACTAAAGCCCCAGTCACACATAACGATATCGTTAGAGAGATCGTTGTAACTGTGACGTTACAACGATCTCTCCAGCGATATCGTTCTGTGTGACACTTTGCAGCGATCAGGCCCCTGCTGTGAGGTCGCTGATCGCTGCAAAGTGCTGCGGGTCATTTTTTGATCGTTGGTTTCCCGCTGGTCAGCACGCATCGCTGCGTGTGACAGCGAGAAACCAGCGATCTGTGACCTCACAGGGCTGGTTACTATGGTAAACACCGGGTATCCAGGCAGTGCGCACTGCCTAGATATCCGGCGTTTACCATGGTTACCAGCGTCCTCCCTGCTTAGCACTGCCTGTAAGCAGGGAGAACGCTGGTAACTATGATAAACAGCGGGTATCCAAGCAGCGTGTGCTGCCCGGATACCGCGCTGTTTATCATAGTTACCAGCGTTCTCCCTGCTCTGCCAAGACAGCGCTAAGCAGGGAGCGATGTGGGAGGTGGCTCCCAGGGCCTGATCGCTGGGGAGATCTGCCTGTTTGACAGCTCCCCAGCGATCAGGTAACGACACTCCAGCGATCCCGGCAGGTCGTTATCGCTGTCGGGATCGTTGGAGCGATCGTTATGTGTGACTGCACCTTAAGCCAGCCCCTTTGAAACTCTATACATTAGATATAACAAAGAAAGGCTGACATGGCTATTGAAACGAGCATTCAGCCAGCCCCCTTTACACACATCTCTGATCATGAGCTAAACGCAAACCAGAAGACCACCTGTTAGGACCTAGCACCATATTTTGCAACCGATGACCAGGGACACCTATTGCATTCATACCTGCTAATGTTGGCATTTATAAGGCTGCAAAATCTATTGGTTTGGTTAATCTAGGTTTTGTGGATATATGACACGGTCGGAAAACCCACCTAAATCTGCTGTAGAAATTGGTAGAACAATAAAAAAAAATGAACCAGCAAGTTGAAATTCTTTACATGTATTTCATTACGCAGGAACTGAAACTGTGTGTGTAAATGGTATCGTCTGAGTCACAGAAACAATTACTGTCACTACAGAGGCACAAAGAAAAGAATACGTAAGAGACGAAAACTATCTGCCCGGGAAGCCACATGGAACAGCGAACACAGCAATCGCGGACGCCTATGTAATCGCAATGGAAAAAACGTTCCACAACGCGTCAGTTTTTATTGTGTGTGTATGCATATGGATGGATGGATGGAGATGTAGATGAATAATGGAGGACTGGATGGATGGATAGACGGATGGCTGAATGCATGGGCGGATGGCTGAATGCATGGGCGGATGGCTGAATGCATGGGCGGATGGCTGAATGCATGGGCGGATGGCTGAATGCATGGGCGGATGGCTGAATGCATGGGCGGATGGCTGGATGCATGGGCGGATGGCTGGATGCATGGGCGGATGGCTGGATGCATGGGCGGATGGCTGGATGCATGGGCGGATGGCGGAATGCATGGGCGGATGGCGGAATGCATGGGCGGATGGCGGAATGCATGGGCGGATGGCGGAATGCATGGGCGGATGGCGGAATGCATGGGCGGATGGCGGAATGCATGGGCGGATGGCGGAATGCATGGGCGGATGGCTGAATGGATGGGCGGATAGATGAATGGATGGGCGGATAGATGAATGGATGGGCGGATAGATGAATGGATGGGCGGATAGATGAATGGATGGGCGGATAGATGAATGGATGGGCGGATAGATGAATGGATGGGCGGATAGATGAATGGATGGGCGGATAGATGAATGGATGGGCGGATAGATGCATGGATGGGCGGATAGATGCATGGATGGGCGGATAGATGCATGGATGGGCGGATAGATGCATGGATGGGCGGATAGATGCATGGATGGGCGGATAGATGCATGGATGGGTGGATAGATGCATGGATGGGTGGATAGATGCATGGATGGGTGGATAGATGCATGGATGGGTGGATAGATGAATAGATGAATGGATGGAATTGATGGATGATGGATGGATGGATGGATGGATAGACAGACATATATTATTTGTTTGGAGCCGAAATGATAGCCCTGTGTAGGTAAAAGAATGAGAATTTTACACCATTTCAGTCAGTGAGACATTAAGTATAAGGACTGGATAACAGTATTAACAATCATACATCCCCATACAATTTTTACAAGTCTGTTCAAAAGGATATTTAAGGGATATTCGCAAAATTGTAAATGATTCCCAACCTATAAAACTTTTTTTTTTCCTTTGATCATAAGTTGGTAAATCAGGTTACCTAACCTAATCGTATTCATTGAAGTAAAACAAACATTACATGATTATTCTTAGACACAATCATTTTGGATAAGCCACCTACCTGCTCCTGAACCACTGTATCCACTTTTCGTTGAAGCTCATCTCTTTCTAGTCGCGTGTTTACCACCAGAGAAGTTTCAGCTTCGAGCTTACCGGTCAGCTCGTGTAACCTCAGTAAAAGGGACTCGTCTTGAACTTCCTTTGGGAAATCACTTACTTGTGGAGAACCATATAACTGTTGACTTTCAACTAGACAGACCCCTTCTTTAAGCACACAAGTTCGGGCACCGTCATTCGACACGACAGTTTGGCCATCAGCTCTCAGGATATCCATGTTATGTCCCAAACATGATTCATCCTCTAACTTTTCATCTGTTCTCAATGATTTTACTTTTTCCTTCAACTGATTAATTTCATTCTGCTTTAATTGCAATTCTTCTGAGAGACTGGTAACTTTTAGCGATAATTCCTGTTTATCCTTTTGGGCAATTTCAAGTTTTTCCATTAATTCCGTTGTATCTTTCTCAACGACGTCTGGAACATAATCAGATGTGTCGATTTAGAAGAAGCGACCCGAGACTGTCCTTTCAGCTCGGAAAGTTCATCTTTTAAAGCTTCGAACCTTAATCTATACTCTTCCTCCAGCTTTGATTTACTGTCTTCTAATTGCTCTTTTTCCTTCACTAGGAAGGTATAATCATCTTTAAGTTCATGATAGTTGACCTCAAAGTTCCTTTCCGCAAAAGAAAATGTGTTCTTCTGTTTTTCAATCTCTTCTTTCAGCCAAAGTTCCGAGTTCTTCAGTCGTTGGTTTTCTGTTGAGAGAACTTCAATCTGATTTTTTAAGTCTAAATTAGCTATTTCAGTAAGGTTCTCGTGGTTTTCAGTGTTACGGTCTTTTGTCCTATTCTGTAAGGCATCATTTTCACCCTTGAGGAGTCTATTATCAGTCTCTAAAACAGCCAGTTTTTCCAAGAGAACATCTTTGCCTTCCACTTCTTTCTCAAGTTCCTTGATTCTGAGCTGTAAAACTTGAACCTCTTGCTCGATACTTCCCTTCTCTTTTTCCTCTCTTCTCAGACACGCCAACTCTTTCTGTAGCTCATTAATCTGAATCATCATCTCTTCCGACTTGGGATCGTTGACCGATTGCGGAGAGACTTTAAGATTTGAGATTTCCAGAATTAAATTGTTCTGTTTGGTTATCAAGCTAGCTTTCTCCGTCTGCATGGCGGTGATCGTCTGGCTCATTTCGTGTTGCACTTGATCGATCTGGTTCTTATACTTGGTTTCTAAATTATCTCTCAGGTTTTCGACATTCGTGTTATGTTCTCGAGTCAACTCCTCTCTGAGTTTCGAGAGTTCTTCTTCCTGACTGAATAAGAAATAAGTCCTAAGTTTCTCCAGCTCGGCCTCTTGAGACTCCGCCATCCTATCCAGCACCGCATCCTTCTCCCGTTCCAACATTTCTAACTTAATTTTATAATTCGTCACCTCGGCTTCATGTTTAGATTCTAATTCTTTGGTAAATTCCTTGGCAGCAACCAGTTCTGCCTTGAGGTCGTCAATGGTGGTCAAGAAGCTGTTGGCTTCGTTGAGTTTGTTTTCTTTTTCATTAAGGCTCTGCCTGGCTTTTTGGATTTGCTCACGGGCAAAACCGAGGTCCTGAATTAGATCCTCGATTTGCCTTTGCAGGTGGGATTTCTCCGATGAGACAACCTCAAGTTTGTTAGCCAATTCGTCTTTCATTTTCATCTTCTGCTTGTCGGACTGTAAAAGCCTGGCATTTAATTCACTAATGACAGCGTTGAGTTCATCGATTCGTTCGCTTGTCACGTTGATGGTCGTCTGGGTGGAGATGTTGTCCAGCTCTTGCTTGTGCTGGGCATGTATCCTCTCGATTTCTAACGCGTGCTGCTTGACCAGCTCCTGCTTCATCTGAACAATTTGCTGCCCGTACATCTCATCTAGCTCAGCCTGAAGCTGCTCCAGTTTTCTTTGTGTCTCCGATTCCATTCGTTGAGCGAGGTCTGCCTCCGACTGACTGTCTTTATGATGCTTTTTCTGAAGGTCTTCCACGGTGCCCATTAACTGCTTGATTTCGTCTGAGGATCTCCTCTCTCTTTGTTTGGAAGTGTTTAGCTCTTCGGAGAGACTATTTATTTCCAGGCTCTTCTGGGTTAATTGTTCTCTCAGTTCATCGACAGATTTCTCCGCCGCACTGATTTTCTCTTGCAGTTCTCTACACTTGATTTCTTCATTGTGTAAGGTTGATTTCAGGCTATCGGCCACCAAATCCTTCTCATTCAGTCTTTGTTCGTAGGATGATTCAAGTTCTCTCTGCTGTTCCTTGAAGAGAAGTGTGAGATTTAGATTGCGCTGCAGACAACTACAATCACAGTTTAGGCTTTGTTCTACGGCACAATTGTTAAGGTAGAGAACACCCCTCCTGGTAGGATGACTACGGATATGGGTCCTGGGGGTCTTTGTTCTGTACAGGTACATTCTGTGCACAGACACGTGGTGATTAGACCCCAATGTAACCACATATAACATTATAACACCCTACTGGGGGTCCAGACAAATCAGTACTATTTATGTGTGATCCGGGAATCCTGGGAGGATTCCCCCTATGTCCAGATCAGCCCCTGTATATACATGAAAATATTTCATTGTCTGGGCAAAAAAATCTCACTATACTATAATAGTATATCACTAACCTCATCTACTTGTCATCTAGAATTATCCCTCTAACATATAAAATCTGTCTATTTTATACATATCTATGTATATTTCTGTCATATTTATCTATATTTTTAACGTATGTCTAACTCGTATCAATCTATATATCCGAGTCACACCAAGCTATTCAGCCGCGTCATACCCAGCTATACAGCCGCGTCATATCCAGCTACACAGCCGCGTCATATCCAGCTACACAGCCGCGTCATATCCAGCTATTCAGCCGCGTCATATCCAGCTATTCAGCCGCGTCATATCCAGCTATTCAGCCGCGTCATATCCAGCTATACAGCCGCGTCATATCCAGCTATTCAGCCGCGTCATATCCAGCTATTCAGCCGCGTCATATCCAGCTGCGTCATATCCAGCTATACAGCCGCGTCATATCCAGCTATACAGCCGCGTCATATCCAGCTATACAGCCGCGTCATATCCAGCTATACAGCCGCGTCATATCCAGCTATACAGCCGCGTCATATCCAGCTATTCAGCCGCGTCATATCCAGCTATTCAGCTGCGTCATATCCAGCTATTCAGCTGCGTCATATCCAGCTATTCAGCCGGGTCATATCCAGCTATTCAGCTGCGTCATATCCAGCTATTCAGCCGCGCCTTATCCAGCTACACAGCCGAGTCATATCCAGCTGCGTCATATCCAGCTATACAGCTGCGTCATATCCAGCTACACAGCCGCGTCATATCCAGCTATACAGCCGCGTCATATACAGCTATACAGCCGCGTCATATACAGCTATACAGCCGGGCCTTATCCAGCTACACAGCCGCGTCATATCCAGCTATACAGCCGCGTCATATCCAGCTATTCAGCTGCGTCATATCCAGCTATTCAGCCGCGCCTTATCCAGCTACACAGCCGCGTCATATCCAGCTGCGTCATATCCAGCTATACAGCTGCGTCATATCCAGCTATACAGCCGCGTCATATCCAGCTATACAGCCGCGTCATATACAGCTATACAGCCGCGTCATATCCAGCTATTCAGCTGCGTCATATCCAGCTATTCAGCCGCGCCTTATCCAGCTACACAGCCGCGTCATATCCAGCTGCGTCATATCCAGCTATACAGCTGCGTCATATCCAGCTATACAGCCGCGTCATATCCAGCTATACAGCCGCGTCATATACAGCTATACAGCTGGGCCTTATCCAGCTATACAGCCGCGTCATATCCAGCTATACAGCCGCGTCATACCCAGCTATTCAGCCGGGTCATATCCAGCTATTCAGCTGCGTCATATCCAGCTATTCAGCTGCGTCATATCCAGCTATTCAGCTGCGTCATATCCAGCTGCGTCATATCCAGCTATACAGCCGCGTCATATCCAGCTATACAGCCGCGTCATATCCAGCTATTCAGCCGCGTCATATCCAGCTATTCAGCCGCGTCATATCCAGCTATTCAGTCGCGTCATATCCAGCTATTCAGCCGCGTCATACCCAGCTATACAGCCGCGTCATACCCAGCTATTCAGCCGGGTCATATCCAGCTATTCAGCTGCGTCATATCCAGCTATTCAGCTGCGCCATATCCAGCTATTCAGCCGCGTCATACCCAGCTATACAGCCGCGTCATACCCAGCTATTCAGCCGGGTCATATCCAGCTATTCAGCTGCGTCATATCCAGCTATTCAGCTGCGTCATATCCAGCTATACAGCCGCGTCATATCCAGCTATACAGCCGCGTCATACCCAGCTATTCAGCCGCGTCATATCCAGCTATTCAGCTGCGTCATATCCAGCTACACAGCCGCGTCATATCCAGCTATACAGCCGCTTCATGTCCAGCTATACAGCCACATCATATCCAGCCATACAACCGCGTCATATCCAGCTATACAGCCAAGTCATATCCAGCTACACAGCCGCGTCATATACAGCTATACAGTAGAGACGCGTCATATCCAGCTACACAGCCCCATCATATCCAGCCACGTCATATTCAGCTACACAGCCGCATCATGTCCAGCTATACAGCCACGTCATATCCAGCTATACAGCCAAGTCATATCCAGCTACACAGCCACATCATATCCAGCTACACAGCCACATCATATCCAGCTATACAGTGGAGCCGCGTCATATCCAGCTATACAGCCACATCATATCCAGCTATACAGCCACGTCATATCCAGCTATACAGCCACGTCATATCCAGCTATCCAGCCACATCATATCCAGCTATACAGTGGAGCCGCGTCATATCCAGCTATACAGCCACGTCATATCCAGCTATACAGCCACGTCATATCCAGCTATACAGCCACGTCATATCCAGCTATCCAGCCACATCATATCCAGCTATACAGTGGAGCCGCGTCATATCCAGCTATACAGCCACGTCATATCCAGCTATACAGCCACGTCATATCCAGCTATACAGCCACGTCATATCCAGCTATACAGCCACGTCATATCCAGCTATACAGCCACGTCATATCCAGCTATACAGCCGCGTCATATCCAGCTACACAGCCGCGTCATATCCAGCTACACAGCCGCGTCATATCCAGCTACACAGCCGCGTCATATCCAGCTACACAGCCGCATCATATCCAGCTACAAAGCCACGTCATATCCAGCTATACAGCCACGTCATATCCAGCTATACAGCCACGTCATATCCAGCTATACAGTAGAGCCGCGTCATATCCAGCCACGTCATATCCAGCTATACAGTAGAGACGCGTCATATCCAGCTATACAGCCACGTCATATCCAGCTATACAGCCACGTCATATCCAGCTATACAGCCACATCATATCCAGCTATACACTAGAGCCGCGTCATATCCAGCTATACAGTAGAGACGCATCATATCCAGCTATACAGTAGAGCCGCGTCATATCCAGGTATACAGCCGCATCATATCCAGCTATACAGTAGAGACGCGTCATATCCAGCTATGCAGCCGCGTCATATCCAGCTATATAGCCGCGTCATATGCAGCTATACAGCCACGTCATATCCAGCTATACAGCCACGTCATATCCAGCTATACAGTAGAGCCGCGTCATATCCAGTTATACAGCCGCGTCATATCCATCTATACAGCTGTGTCATATCCAGCTATACAGCTGTGTCATATCCAGCTATACAGCTGCGTCATATCCAGCTATACAGCCGCGTCATATCCAGGTATACAGCCACATCATATCCAGGTATACAGCCACGTCATATCCAGGTATACAGCCGCGTCATATCCAGTTATACAGCCGCGTCATATCCACCTATACAGCTGTGTCATATCCAGCTATACAGCTGTGTCATATCCAGCTATACAGCTGTGTCATATCCAGCCGCGTCATATCCAGCTATACAGCCACGTCATATCCAGGTATACAGCCACGTCATATCCAGGTATACAGCCACGTCATATCCAGGTATACAGCCACGTCATATCCAGGTATACAGCCACGTCATATCCAGCTATACAGTAGAGCCGTGTCATATACAGCTATAGAGCCACGTCATATCCAGCTCTACATCCACATTATATCCATCTATTATGTTATCAATACGCCGCTGTCATTATCTATAATCCACATTATATTTATCTATCTCACATCCATCTACAGTATATAACTATAACCATGTTATATCTACATACGCTGTCTCTCTAATATTTATCTATCAAATATCTCTCTTTCGTTATCTCATATCCATCTCTAATGTCTAGCTCAAACTCATGTAAAATATATCTATCCAGCATCAATCCAAGATTCATTTCTCTTATTTATCGGATATCCATATATCTGATATCGATGGATCTTTAACTATACTAAAATGGTATTAATAAAACAGCACAAAAAATAAAAATGTTGCAGGAATTGGAAGAGAGCAACTCAAGCAAAAACATTTTTCTATTTTTTTCTTTTTCTCTTATACATTTCTGAATATAATTGTACCATTTGAAAAAAAAAAAATGCAAGTTTAGTATTGTCGTAATTGTAGTGGCCCAGGCAATCATATTATATTTACAAATGATTTATACTATATAATATATGCTGAGAAAAAATTCAAAACCCCTCCAAAAAAAAAAACAAATGTGGAATTGTGTTTTTTTTTTCTCCTCGATTTCAGGAGAACTTGCAGCAGAATGTCTGTCTCGGCCTCTAGCTCCTCCCCCTCCATAAAATCTTATGAGCAGCATCTGTTATTTCTATTTAAACTGTAACTGCTATTTCAGGAGAACTTGCAGCAGATTGTCTGTCTCCGCCTCTAGCTCCTCCCCCTCCATAAAATCTTATGAGCAGCAACTGTCAACTCCATTTAAACTGTAACTGCTGTTTCAGGAGAACTTGCAGCACAATGTCTGTCTCCACCTCTAGCTCCTCCTACTCCCTCTTTAAAGAATCTTATGAACACCAACTGTCAACTCCATTTAAACTGTAACTCCTGTTTCAGAGGAACTTGTGGCAGATTGTCTGTCCCAAACACTCAACAGAATTTTATGAGCAGTAACTGTTATCTCCATTTAAAGTGTCACTGTTGATTCAGGAGAACTTGCAGCAGAATGTCTGTCTCAGCCTCTAGATTCTCACCCTCTATAGAACTTTATTAGTACCAACTGTCACAGTCTACCCCAGTAATGACTAAATCTGTATTTACGGATATATATTTTACAGCTTTAATCTAGGAATTAAGATCGAAAAACCAGTTCACGAAGAGTAAGAAGCAGATTTCTCCGATAAGACATATTACTCATTTTCATGTAGCTGATCCCTATGGTCGAACTCCCACCAATCAGTAACTTATCACTTTCCTTGTGAAACGGTGATAACTTATTTTTACTAGACCCCTCTTAGTGTCCGGTCTGTATAAAGAGGACCTGTCACCAGGTCACAAAAGTGATCAGTTTTTGCTTATATTTTATCCCACTGCTCCATTCATTTTTCGTTCTATTTTTTTTTAAATCAGACATACTGTACGATTCAGGAGATATGAACATTTTTTACTTGGTGTTAATTTTTATGATTTTTACTAATGCAGCATGGGTAATGGCAATTAAGAAAGGAGCCTAAAGACACACCCCAGAAGATCTTCAGAGCCACGCCCTGGAGTACCCTGTGAGCCATGGTCTCATGCTGCTAAAAACTATAAAAATGATCCTAAATAAAAAGGCCCACATCTGTTCAACCATATGGAGGATTACAAAAGAACAGCTAAGGGAACTGGCAGAAAAAAAATAAGAGCAAAAACTTGTTACTTTTAAACAGATGATGGGTCCACTTTAATACATATACAGTATGTGTCAGGATCTGCAGGGGAGCTCAAGAGGGTCATTATAGGCGCTGTCCGCTCAGAGTCATTGATAGAGAAAGATGAGAAATCAGACATCTTTCAATGATGAAGATGCAAACAAAAAAGTCAGTTTTATTTTAATACACATTTGCCCAAAGTGGATTGATAAAGGGCCTGTGAGCATGGCTGGAACAGCTCTCCATATATGAGCTAAACATGTCAGGTGAAGGCACGCCTGACAATTGTGTATTAATATATGATGAAAAAAATGCAATATAATAGGGTAGATTCTTTATTACCTAGAATCTTATGGATTACGGATGACACAATACAGCGTATCTGTTAAAGTGATGCCAGTATAGACTATGGATAGATGACTAATGGTGACTTCCAACAGAACATCCCTTTAACAGAGAGAGAGCTATTAAAAAGCCCACGGTCCACGATGTACCTGTTAAAGGGATGCCATTACAGTGCATGGAGTATATACACATACCATTGTAGGTAGTTTGCTTTTAAAAGTTTATATACTATCTATACTATACTGTACTAATATATGTATCTTTTCATATGAAGAAAGAAAGCAGACGGCACTCACCATTTAGAAATTGCAGCAAGATGTCCTTTATTTAATTTCAGTCATATGACATCCTTAGTCCAAGACGGGGTGTGGGGAGAGGGATCGTGGGGTCGGTGGACAACGGCAAGCCGTTTCGCAGTTACCATCGCTTCAACAGGTCCATTGAAGCGGTGGTAACCGCGAAACGGCTCGCCGTCGTCCGCCGACCCCACGATCCCTCTCCCCACACCCCGTCTTGGACTAAGGATGTCATATGACTGAAATTAAATAAAGGACATCTTGCTGCAATTTTTAAATGGTGAGTGCCGTCTGCTTTCTTTCTTCAACTGAATTGTTCTGTGTGTTTCTGGTGTGCACCCCAGCAGCAAAAGGGAGTTTCTTAGTGTTGATGCAGCAGACTTTGCTTTCCCTGGAATGAGGCAGTAGTGCCCGGTTTATTTTCTATTCTTTTTGTAATATATGTATCTGTTGAAAGGATGCCACCATCATGGTGTATCTACCACATTATATACATATATCTGCAAGGATGCCCGACAGACACGTATATTACTATACTGTAGATAGTATGGGAATTTTTTCTGCAAACTAGACACAATGGAGAAATAAAAGTGTGATGTGAACAGGACAGACAGGCTGTATGGCCGGGCAGGACTGAGTCTGATTCAGGGTGATTGGGCCTGGCTGCAATCTCACTATGGACGACCTAATTGTACAGGAAAAACACACACAAAGATAATGATGTTTAGTGAAGCTGTAAAGACATGCTCGAAAATTCATTACCTAGGTTTATTTATTTATTTTTTTGAGGGTGTGATCATTATAGGAAAACCTCAAACCAACATGAGTTCAGGGCAGCCGACTGCAGCTCTCACGCATAGCGACCCACTTCATCTACATGTGGAGCTTTTTTGAGATTGCCATAAGTCATATGATAAAGCTGGGACAGAGGGAATCCACATGGTGGGATAGTCTCCTCCATGACGCTGCTTTACAGCAGTGTTAATCACACCATAAGAGCTGCAAACACAGCTACTCTGCTCAGTGTTGTGGGATTGTCTCCTCCATGTTGCTGTTTTCTAGTAAACGGTAATCACATTATAAGAGCTGCAAGCACAGCTACTCTTCTCAGCGCTGTGGTAGTCTCCTCCATGCCACTGCTTTATAGCAAGAGTTAGTCACACCATAAGAGCTGCAAACACAGCTACTCAGCACTGTCAGATAGTCTCTTCCACGTTGCTGCTTTTTTATAAGTATTTATCACATCCAGAGAGCTACAAACACAGACACTTTGTTCAGCGCTGTGGGTTAGTCTCCTTCATGCTGCTGTTTTCTTGTGTTTTCTCACACCCAGAGCACGTCAAACACAGCTACCCTGTTCACTGCTGTGGGATTGTCTCCTCCATGCTGCTGTTTTCTAGTAAACGGTAATCACGTTATAAGTGCTGCAAACACAGCTACACTTCTCAGTGCTGTGAGATTCTCTCTCCCATAGTGCTGCTTTTATATAAGCGTTTATCACACGCACAGAGCTGCAAACACAGCTACTCTGCTCAGTGCTCTGGGATAGTCTCCTCCATGCCGCTGCTTTATAGCAAGTGTTACTCACACCATACGAGCTGCAAACACAGCTGCTCAGCACTGTCAGATAGTCTCTTCCATGTTGCTGCTTTTTTATAAGTATTTATCACATCCAGAAAGCTGCAAACACAGCTAGTCCGCTCAGTGCCGTGGGATAGTCTCCTGCATGCTGCTGCTTTCTACCAAGTGTTAATCACACCCAGAGAGCTGCAAACACAGCTACTCTGCTCAGTGCTGTGGGATAGTCAATTCCATGCTACTGCTTTCTTGTAAGTGATTATCACACCTCAGAGCTGGATTCACAGCTGGCCTGCTCAGTATTGAGGTATAGTGTCCTCTGTTCTCTGAGCATGAGGCCAGAAAGCAAGATCTCCTTGTGCCTGTGTGTGCAGTGTATATATAACACTATAAATTTGCAACATTTTCCAGTACCTTCCAGCCATGAGATGGATCACATGACCCAAGGAGGTCCTTCAGCTTTCTCTCCTGCCCTGCACTTACCACACTGATCAGTGTCAGGCAAGAGACGATAGATCTGCTCTCTTAATGATCGGGTAGGACGCTTTGTTAGTGTTCTTCACGACCACAGAAAGGCCTCCGGGCAATAAGACACACACACTTTTAAGCAAGATTTATTTTTCAACCTTGCTTAAAAGTGCGCTATATAGTGCAAACAGATATATTATTTTTTATATGCTATCAAGAACTGTGACATTTAGTAGACATATAAGAAGTTCTTCAACATATCAAATTAGAGTCGTAGCCTTTCAATATCTACAGGGTGGGCCATTTATATGGATGCACCTAAATAAAATGGGAATGGTTGGTGACATCAACTTCCTGTTTGTGGCACATTAGTATATGGGAGGGGACAACTATTCCAGATGGGTGATGACCACGGCGGCCATTTTTAAATCGGACATTTTGGATTCAACTTTATTTAGGTGTATCTATATAAATGGCCCACCTTGTATATACGTGAAGCAAAATAACAAAGAAGTCAGGCAAAAACTGCAAATCCAGTATTTAAGTGGTGAGTGTTCTCCGAAGGAGAAAAAAACAGGATCAATGTGAACCGAGTCTTACATAAGGCTCCATGATCTTTATTCATACAGACCTGCTGAACAGCATGAATCTGATCCTGCAGAGACAGAGCCTGTGTCCTCAGGTCCTGGTTCTCCTTCTGGCATTTCTTCAGGTGTTGGTCCCGCTCCTCCAGCTGCAGCTGATAGGTGAGGATCTGGTGCTTGGAGTGAAGGAGGTCGGCAGCGGTGCTGGAGTGACTCGTGTTCCTCAACGTCTCGCCGGCCTGCAGCTGCTCAACAAGGAGGAGTCAGATTAATAATGTGCTAAGAAATACTCCTTATTTATCCATTTTTTTAATTTCTAAAAAAAAAAAATTTTAAACAAATATATTATCTTTTATTCTATGTTGTTTTACATTTAATTGTTTTCTTTTATCAGTTTTTATTATCTCTACGTTAAATAATTATTATCTTTTATTCTACTTATATTTTAACTTCTATTATTTGTTTTCTGTCTTTCCTTTATAAGTATTTATTATTTAGACGATCACAGGTTTTTTTTTCCATATTAATGCTCAAAAAAAAAAAAAATAGTTGTTGGTTAAAAAGAGTTTTCCCCAAAACAAAAGTTCATTTTAATCAGTAGACATTAGAATTTCCACAATTGGGTGTGATTATTAAAAGTGTTCCTGTGCTGAGATAATCTTATATATGTGTCCCTGCTATGTACTGTGTAATGAATGTGTCTGACCGTACAGGGACATGGTCTGATCATACCACATCTCCTGTGCTCAGATAATCTTATATATGTGTCCCTGTTATGTACTGTGTAATGGATGTGTCTGACTGTACAGGGCATGGTCTGATCATACCACATCTCCTGTGCTGAGATAATCTTATATATGTGTCCCTGCTATGTACTGTGTAATGGATGTGTCTGACCGTACAGGGACATGGTCTGATCATACCACATCTCCTGTGCTGAGATAATCTTATATATGTGTCCCTGCTATGTACTGTGTAATGGATGTATCTGACTGTACAGGGACATGGTCTGATCATACAACATCTTCTGTGTTGAGATAATCTTATATGTGTGTCCCTGCTATCAACTGTGTAAGGGAGCTGTGGTGTGATCAGGCCATGTCCCTGTAGGGTCAGACACATCCATTACACAGTACATAGCAGGGAAACATATATAACATTATCTCAGCACAGGAGATGAGATATGATCAGACTATGTCCCTGCACGGTCAGACACATCCATTACACAGTACATTGCAGGGACACACAAAATTATCTCAGCACAGGAACATTTTTTAACACATTCAATTGTGGAAATTATTAATATGAAACAAAAGTAAAAAGAACATTTTTGAGTTGGCGCCCAACTCTTGAACTGCAAGCACCATTTGAAAACGTTTAGTGTAAAAAAAACTCCAGCAAATACAACAAGACAAAAAAGAAATAAGTGTCTCCAAGAAATTGCTAATGATAAATGGAGCCCCCTGGGTGCGGCTCCATTCACTATGTAACGGGTGCTGATGCTGGGTTTTGCTGAACAATTTAAATCTAAAACAATATCCGGCATCCACTGGAGCAAATAACAATGGATCAGTGGGGCTGACTGGTGCCAAACCCAAACCAATCTTATACTGATGACCTCCCAACCGTAACCCCTGAAAATAAGACCCACAGACGGGCCCAGACTAACAGTAACTGAGTATCAAGGATGGTGGAATGAAATATGCTGTGAGTGGACAATCCCTTTAAGATAACAGCATGCCCTTAATTCCTACTAATATGGAGCAGATCTCACATGCTGGAATTGGATCTTCAGCTTCTGACTTTGCTCCGTCAGTTCGAGGAATTCTCTCATGATGTCGTCCTTCTCCTTCCGGGCCTGCTGCAGGTTGGCGGTCAGCTGCGTGATTATCCCGTCCCTCTGCTTGATCGCCGTTTCAAATTCTTGGAGCTAAAATTTTAAGAGGAAAATATAAAAGAAAATTGTAACATTTTTATTTTGTTTCTTAAAAAAAACACAAACCTCAGGGAGCAAGTATTATTTAGTAATATTGCATCCCAATAGTATCATTGAATTGGAAAGATGATATCATGAAACCTAATCAAGAAGAGACACCGGACTGTAGATGCAAGATATCACAAGTGTCTCCCGTCCTTAGGAGACCTTTGACAGGTCTGGGATCTGAGTTTCACACTGACTTAAATTTAGTTGCTTTCTTTTGGTGCAGCTAAGGGTTAAGGACGCTTTCCTTTCTGGTTTTTCCTTGTTGCTCCAATCTCAGGTGTAATAGTTTGTGACCACTCCCCTCCACCTTAAATAGTGACACGTTCCATTACATGTTGCCGGCTATAGAGAATCATTTCTATGCTGACCACCTTGGAGTGAGCAAGTCACTGGAAGAGTCTGGTGTTGCATTGCTTGCAGTCCTGGAGTTTTGCTGCAACCGTTTTGGAGTTATATCTTTTAATGTCTTATCCCTCTTTCTGTCCTTACTCCCCTTTGTCTTATTACAGTAGTGGTGCAGACTAGTGCTCTCACCGGCTATTGCACTATCCAGGGTGAGTAGAGGAATAGCCATGGAATAGTCATGTGATGGTGGGAAGGACCCGTATAGGGATGTTGGGTTATAGTGTCAGGTTAGTGTCAGGAGGTGACCAGTCGCACATCTCTCTACTTTAGGGCCTTCCTTTCCTTTACATCACCATTGTTATTCCTTGTGATGCCCGCGCCCTGAGAGTCGTATTTCCCGACATGACAGAGGAGTGTCGATATTATTATAATATGGACGATAAGAAGCAGATCCTTATCCCAAAATTCAGTAGCTAACTATCTTATGGTGTGCTTCTCCCTTTATTTTCAGGATCAGTTGGGGGTTGCAGAAGGTGGACTCCGGCTGATCATAAACTGGCAGTATATTCTAGTGATACGCTGTCGTTTTGTATGATGGGAAAACTTAAAACAACAAAATAAATTCTAATAAAACAAGAAGGCACGACTGCAATAAACATGACGAGTTTCACTGTACCCAACTATCTACACACAGAGAACAGCCGTCACGGCACAGGTCACATCTGCGGAGGCTCACCATGAAGCTGGCCGCCCTTTGAGATGTCAGGCGACACACTGTCTTTCTGATATGCATCTTCTTTCATGAAAGCAATTAATGTAGGACGAAATATAGAATAAATTAATACCGATAGGTTTAAATGACAAAATATTGTATATGGTATCAGGATTTATGACTTATCACTCAGACCCACAAAGCCCTCCACAGTTCTGCTCCGCCCTACATCTCCTCCCTTGTCTCTATCGCCCTACACGTGCCCCTCCTCCCTCAAGTGACCCAAGTCTGACATCAGCTACAATCCGAACCTCCCACTCCCGTCTCCAGGACTTCTCACGAGCTGCACCAATTCTCTGGAACGGATTACCAAGAACAATTCAATTAATTCCAAATATCCATAGCTTTAAGCGAGCGTTAAATACACATCTCTTTGGACTGGCCTATCACCTCTCCATCTATAACTATTCCCATTCTGTCCTTCTTCTAAATCTGGCCTCTTGTATCATCTGTCTACACCCCCCATACACTATATTGCACTTTCTCTGTACTGTACTGATCCCGGCTGGTGACCGGTTCATGCAGTGTTATGTGAATCCCCTATTTATTATATTGATGGCTGGACCATCTATGATGGCACTTTTTACGGTTACCATTTGTGTCTCCCCTATTTCCTCATAGATCATAAGCTTGCGAGCAGGGACCTCACTCCTCATGGGCTCAGTGATGTATTTATTTATTTTTTGTTTCATATGGTCTGCATTGTATTATATTTGTATTGTCTCATATTGTATTGTATTTTTCTTACTGTATTGTATTTTATTATATATTATTGTATTATATTGTATCATATACCCTCTGAATTGTAAAGTGCTGCGGAATATGTTGGCACTATATACCCTACCGTTCAAAAGTTTGGGGTCACCCAATTTAGTGTTTTCCATGAAAACTCATACTTTTATTTATCAAATAAGTTGCAAAATGAATAGAAAATATCGTCCAGACATTGACAATGTTAGAAATAATGATTTATAATTGAAATAATAAATTTTCTCCTTCAGACTTTGCTTTTGCCACAGAATGCTCCTTTGCAGCAATTCCCGCACTGCAGACCTTTGGCTTCTAGCTGTTAATTTGTGGAGGTAATCTTAAGACATTTACCCCCCCCATGCTTCCTGAAGCCGCTCCCACAAGTTGGATTGTCTTGATGGGCTCTTTCCGCGTACCATACGGTCAAGCTGCTCCCACAACAGTTCAATGGGGTTGAGATCTGGTGACTGCGCTGGCCACTCCATTACAGATAGAGTACCAGCTGCCTGCTTCTTCCCTGAATAGTTCATGCATAATTTGGAGGTGTACTTTGCTTTGGGTCATTGTCCTGTTGTAGGATAAAATTGGCTCCAATAATGGAGTGATAGCCTTCCTTATTCAAAATCCCTTTTACCTTGTACAAATCTCCACTTTACCAGCACCAAAGCAACCCCAGACCATCACATGACCTCCACCATGCTTGACAGATGGCGTCAGGCCTCTTCCAGCATCTTTCAGTTGTTCTGTGTCTCACAAATGTTCTTCTGTGTGATCCAAACACCGCAAACTTTGATTCGTCTGACCATAACACTTTGTTCCAATCTTCCTCTGTCCAATGTCTGTGTTCTTTTGCCCATGTTAATATTTTCCTTTTATTAGGCCCCTTTCACATCAGCGTTTTTGTCCGGATCCGGACGATCTTGACAAAAAAAAGCATCTGCCGCCTAACGGCCGCACTTTCAATACACTTTCGGGAAACCCCATGCATTGTACATGGGGCTTGTGCGGTAAGTGCGGTATTGCCGCCATTCAGCACTTGTGGCAGGTGCGGCCTCGCAAAATAACCACAGCTGACTGCGTTTTTTTTTAGTGGCCGCAACTGCCAGATCTTACTCCAAGCCCCATAGACAATGCATGGGGCTTGCCGCAAGTGTACTGCAAGTACGGTCGCCAGGCGGCACATGCGGCAGATGCGGGTTTTTTTGTCCAGATCGGCGGGATCCAGACAAAAACGTTGATGTGAAAGGGGCCTTAGCCAGTCTCAGATATGGCTTTTTCTCTGCCACTCTGCCCTGAAGGCCAGCACCCCGGAGTCGCCTCTTCACTGTAGACGTTAACACAGGTGTTTTGCAGGTACTATTTAATGAAGCTGCCAGATGAGGATCTGTGAGGCATCGATTTCTCAAACTGGAGGCTCTAATGTACTTGTCTTGTTGCTCAGTTGTGCAGTCGGGCCTCCCACTTCTCTTTCTACTCTGGTTAGAGCCTGTTTGTGCTCTCCTTTCAAGGGAGTAGGACACACCATTGTAGGAAATCTTCAGTTTCTTGGCAATTTTAACATGGAATAGCCTTCATTTCTAAAAACAAGAATAAACTGTCGAGTTTCACATGAAAAAGTTCTCTTTTTCTGGCCATTTTGAGGCTTTCATAGAACAAACAAATGCAGATTCTCAACTAGCTCGAAGGAAGGTCATTTTTATAGCTTCTCTAATCAGCCAAACGTTTTCAGCTGTGCTAACATACTTGTACAAGGGTTTTCTAAACATCCATTAGCCTTCTTAAGGTGGGTTTACACGTTGCGATATCGGTGCTCAATTTCAATGAAAAGTCACGTGGTTCGATCGTTGGAGCAGATATCGTTCCTGCGTTGTATGGTGTGAACGTCCAATACGATGCAGGAACGATGTCAATGCGATATCGGGGATTGAATGAGCGTGCTATTCAATGCTCCGATATTGAAGGGAGATTGGAGCCGGATCGTGCTGTGTGACAGCCCAACTACGATGTGAAGTTCAACGTCACCCATTCACTCCCATGTTAAATGGTCGTTCCTGGGTTGGGGGGCGTAGACATCGTACGGACGTTGGATTCAGAAATCGCAACGTGTAAACCTCCGATGCGATAGAAACGTGCACTAAATGCGCGCTCCCGCGCCATTGAATTGCGATATCGCAACAATATTGAAACGTGTAACCCCACCTTTACACAGTTAGCAAACACAATGTACCAATAAAACACTGGAGTAGTGCTTGTTGGAAATGGGCGTCTTTACACCTATGTAGATATTGCATTAAAAACCAGACATTTGCAGCTAGAATAGTCACTTACCACATTAACAATGTATAGAGTGTATCCCTTATTCATTTAATGTCAACTTCATTGAAAAAAATGTGCTTTCCTTTAAAAAATAAGGACATTTCTAAATGACTCCAAACTTTTGAATAGTAGTATAAATAAAAAAAAATTATTATTAAAAAAATAAATATATACCACTCAGTAATAGTAGCCTACCTACCGGCACTTACTTGGATCCAGCACAGGCAGCCCTGTGGTCTTCACTATCACTGTTCTACCAGTCGCCACTCATGATCGGCTGCAGCGGTCAGATGTAATGAGTAGTGCGTCAAACGACCCGCTGGTTAATGTAATCTGAATGCTGCAGCCAATCAGTAGTCCGGCGGTTGGTGGAATGGTGACAGCTCCACCTCAGGTGTCGGTGCAGACCCTGGAGCTGCCGATGCTGGATCACAGTGGGTGTCGGTAGGTGAGTATTATGGAGTTGTTACTTTTTTCATCAAATCCAGTCCCGTGCACAAGTTATTATTTTGCCCGGATAACCCCTTTAATCCAGTCCCAAGACCAGACACCAACACCATTCACACCCCTAAAATGATAGTGATCCCAGAAAACCTAACCGGGGAAAGAGGAGGAAACATAACTCAGGCCGATGTAGTCTCACGTAGCAGTAACTATACAGGTGCCAGATACTAAGCCACATCTGCTGACCGATATGACCGGTCCTACCCCAATAGCTACGCCCGCTGTTTGGCACTACTCTTCCCATTACCCAGTCCATAAACAGCACGGGGTGACAGAGAGCACAGGAATAAGTCAAGATGGACAGTGGCAGTATAATGCTCTAACTATAGCGATATGACCGAGTGGAAAGCTCGGCGCTAACCTCCAGAGGCTGCAAATACAGCCCCCATCATAATAAATGCTGATCAGAGAAAATCAGAAATCCTAAAACAGATGCAGCTGGAACGTCTCATTAGGTCACATAAAAAAAACTTATACAATCTATAAATTCAGTACTACAATGTATGGGTACATAAACACAATAGAGATTATAAGGAAGAATCAGAAGAGAGTCAGATCCTGTGCGAGGCTAAATACGCACACAACTCCCTGCAGTCCTGCCAGCCAAGTGTAAGATAAGAATGGGATCCTAAAGGATCTATAGCGGTCTAGAAATGAAGGGGCTCATAGAAGGGTTTCAGTGCCAAAAAAGAGCTCAGGACAACAATGAACAGAACCGTAATATGGCAAAATGTGCTACAGGCCTAAGGGATACATCAGAGAAGACAAAGTATACAGTCCACGGGGCCAAAGTCAACATGGCTTCCAATACCAGCAGAAATGGTGATCTACTGTGTATCCATTAGAAGGTGAAAGCAGTGTTGACAGTGGATGGACTCAGAGAATCTTTGCTTAAAGGGGGTTTTCCAATGAACAAGTTGATTTTTATGAATAGATCTTGGAATAATAAAAATTTCCACAACTAAATGTGAATAAAAAAAATGTTTCTGTGCTGAGATAATCTTATATATATGTGTCCCTGCTATGTACTGTGTAATGGATGTGTCTGACCCTACAGGGACATGGTCTGATCATACCACATCTCCTGGGCTGAGATAATCTTATATATGTGTCCCTGCTATGTACTGTGTAATGGATGTGTCTGACCGTACAGGGACAAGGTCTGATCATACCCATCTCCTGTGCTAAAATAATCTTATATATGTTTCCTTGCTATGTACTGTGTAATGGATGTGTATGACCATACAGGGACACGGTGTGATCAAACCACCTCTCCTGTGCTGAGATAATCTTATATATGTGCCCCTGCTATGTACTGTGTAATGGATCTGTCTGACCATACAGGGACATGGTCTGATCATACCACATCTCCTGTGCTGAGATAATCTTATATATGTGTCTTGCTATGTACTGTGTAATGGATATGTCTGACCGTACAGGAACATGGTCTGATCATACCACATCTCCTGTGCTGAGATAATCTTATATATGTGTCCCTGCTATGTATTGTGTAATGGATGTGACTGATCATACAAGGACATGGCCTGATCATACCACATCTCCTGTGCTGAGATAATCTCATATATGTGCCCCTGCTTTGCCTGGGCAGGCGAACAGCACATCTTGAACATCTAATAAGGTAAATTTGCAGTACTTTACAATAGCCTGAGATTATTGCACAGTGCTAGTTATCTCTGAGTAGTGTAGTGATTTTGGCCATAAGCTTAAAGACGGTGTTAGGCTATGTATTTGCTATATTACAGTTAATGGTTTTGCCTGTGTAAGTGCTAGATTGATACTGGTCATAGTACATGGTGCCTATTGAATCATACAAAGCACGTACCTAGATGAGTTAGTGCTAGATTGATATTGGTAACACTACATGGTACCTATTGAACTGCACAAAGCATTTTCTTGATATGTAATGGCATACCGTATATTGTAATCTGCTATTATTTACTTTATTGTTATCCAATGAGTTGTTTGCGGTCTCTCCATCTGTAATAATGTATGATCACCTCCCTGGTCTGTCAGTCCCTGATTAATCTTAATAAATTTGCATTTTAAAATGGGCTTAGGATCATTTTTCCTCTTTGGTGTTGGTCCATTTTGTAGAGACAAACACAGGTGCTAAATACAGTATCTAGCCCTGTGTTTGCCTCTACAACATGGAGCCGAGCTGCATCCAGTCAAGAGTTTTAGTTGATACATTCCTGTGGTTATAGACAGTATGTTTCTTTGAGAATTGTCTTTTTATTAATTTTGTTTTGAGAAGTGTGTACTCCTTTGCCTATTACACGACCACCTCGATAAGCTGCAGAGGTGGCCGGTATCCCGAGTACGTGTAATAAACTACAGGGTTAAAAAATCTTTTGTTCTTAAGAAGCGGGAGAATTTTTAGATAAGAGGTAACTTGCAAAACTGCATGTTTTTTTACAAGCACTTTGCAATTTTAATCATTTTAGAACGGCATCCACATGAACTCATGGTGTTATATAAATAAAATTATTGTTATTGGTTTTATTATTATAGAACATCGTGCACACAAAGACGGCAGCCTGAAAAATAACATTATTTTGGGCTTCAAAGAAGTGAAATCAAATTGGCTTTAACTGTAAAATGTTCTGCAAAAAGTGGGGTTTTCTTTAAAGAAATTGAGAAACACAAGACAAAATATTATTAAAAAGCTTTGGGTTCACTTTCAGCGACTTTAGTAATGAAATGAGCTCCACAAATAACACAAAGGACGTGAACCGGCGCCGGATGATAAAGGTTTAATATTCTGCAATGGCCCTCACCAGAATAGAAAGAACATTCGGAAAGTAATAACTTCTAATGTAAGAATCACACAGTAAAAAGTAAGAGCGCGGGCTGTACATGGATAACCACTGTGCGGCTGGAGAAATGTTGTGTTACCGTATTATGGCACTACATCACTACGGGGCTGCACAGATACGCGGTAAGATGTACCGTGCAGCCTGGAATACAGTGGTGTAAAAGGGTGTAAGGAATATAAACTGATAACAGCAATCAGGAGCTGGAACTTGCTAGGAAGTGTTCCATTGCACTGCAGCGCCTCCGCAGGGGAAATTAAGTACTACACAGGTTATAATGAAATCAATGGCAAGAATAGCGCACAGACATGGCAGGTCATCCAGTAGTTGTGGCGCTATGAATGGGAAATATAGCATAATTCCCAAACTGTACATTCAGGGCTTATTTACCTTGTTGACATATCTAAGTAGAATAAACAAGGGCGATGAAAGTTGGACTGCAGCACCAGAAAAATTCTTAAAAATCACATTTAATGAAGACTCATGGTTAAAGAATACAAAAAACTAAGAATGCATGTACTTATGCATTTCAGATTTGTTAGTCTTTATTCATTGTTAAAAAATGCAACCAAGGAAAGGCCATAAAACTAAGGATGCATTCACCTTACGCGTCTCAGACCCATCCTTCTTCATGGTTGGAAAATACAAAAAATAAACAGACATAAAACTAAAAGTACCGTCACACGTGGGCAATATTGCTAGGCAATTTCACTGGCAATTTGCTGGTTGCCGTGAAATCATGGACACATTGTTCTATTTTGTTGCCGTGTACAAATGTAACAATGTGTCCATGATTTCACTGCAACCAGCAAATTGCCAGTGAAAATGCCTAGCAATATTGCCACATGTGACGGTACCTAATGGGGACAGTCACACGCGTCAATATCGCATGCAATATCGCTGCTGCTCATGACGTTGCAGCGATATTGACATGTATGACAGGGCGCATCAACCAGCGAAAAATAGCTGGCTGATGGTCGCCAGGTTTTAGAACCTGCTCTAAAACCTGGCGATGGTCGCCCGGTGGACACGCAGCATCGCTGCGTGTGACATCGGGAGATAAGCGAGAAGCCAGCTCCCAGTGCCTCTCAGCAAGCGCTAGGAGCTGGTATTGATGGTAAACAGCGGGTAACTAAGCGCCGCACGGTGCTTAGTTAACCGCTTGTTTACATGGTTACCAGCGATCTCGCTGGTACTGATCGCTGGTGAGCTGTCACAAGGCAGACTCACCAGCGATCAGCTGGCGACATTTATGCGTGTGACGTCCTCATTAAGGTTTAGATTAAGTGGCAACCACTCAGGAGTTTATAGTTCCAAATAATATACTTTATTATAATAAAACAGACATACAGATAAGGACAATTTACATACAAAAGTATGTAAAGACACCCCTTGACAAAGCATTGTGAAACGTACATTGGGGTAGGGGCACCACACAACAGGACATCTGGGCACAGTGTGAATCAAACCAACAGCTACCTTGGATGATGGGTGAGTTACCTGGATGAGTGATGTGTGCTCTATGCAATTAAAGACTTGCATCACATTTAAGTGTGGGCTGTTGTAGGATTGGGATTCCATTGTATACCCTGGTGTGGTTACCTGAGTGATGCCAGCCTTTGATTCCCACCTTAACTTTTGTATGTAAATTATCCTTATCTGTATGTCTGTTTTATTATAATAAAGTGTATTATTTGGAACTATAAACTCCTGAGTGGTTGCCACTTAATCTAATGTATTGTTGGAGTGTTCATAATTGATCCTAATATAATCCTACAATCCAATATGGAGGTGAATTAGTCATGAATTAATCATCAGACTGGCACATGTATTGGAGGTGGTCGTATTTAAACAAAATATTAATAAAACTAAGGGTGTACCTATGAATAAAGACTAATTTGAGTCTGAAACGCTTAAGGATGAATACAGCCTTAGTTTTATGGCCTTTCTTTGGTTGTATTTTTTTAACAATGAATAAGAAGTAATGAATCTAAAACGCGTACGTTGAATGCATCTTTACTTTTTATTGCTTTCTTATTTTTGTAATTTTGAACCATGGTTAAGGAGTAAACGAGTCCAAAACACGCAAGGGAATGCATCCTTAGTTTTATGGCCTTTCCTTTTTTAACAATGAATAAGGACTAGTGAGTCTGACCGAAACGCGTAAGTTGCATGCATCTTAGTTCTTATGGCCTTTGCATTTTTTAACCATGATTCTTCAATAAATGCGATCTTTAATGATTCTAAGACTTTATTTTGGTGCTGAAGTCTAACTTTCATCATCGCCATGTTCCTTCTAATTACCAGCATCGTATCCAGGACTGCGCTGACGTCTCCTACACCAAGGATTTCCCCTACTATTCCAGCAGTCACAGTTTGATTTTTTCCATTGATACTTCTTTGTCTATATGTCTACTGTTTATATATGACTCTGGAGAAATCACTGATAAAGTTAAATGGGGAAAAAAAAAAAAAAAAAAAAAAGAGGGCTAAAAAGTTAGAAAATAGCACAAACAGGTAAAACAAACAGAAAAGACTAACAATGCTGCAGAAAGAATAGTGCAGAAAAGTTAGAAAGCAATACAAAACTGCAAACAGGTAAAACTAAAACTAATACACCTGCACAAAGAATAAAGTAAAAACAACTAATAAACCTGCACTGTGGAAGAGTAAGAAAGTAATACAAACAGGTGGAAAAACAAATTAGCATTTTTGGGGTGGGGAGGACAACAAAACCTCCTATTTACCTGTTGCAGCCCCTCGGTGCCGTAGGCGGCCCTCATCTCCTCCAGCTCCCTGTTCAGTTCATCGATCTCCTGCTGCTTTCCCGCCAGTTCGTCTTCCATCACTTCCAGCCGCGCCTGGGAGCTCCGACTGCCGCGTTCGGAGAACGTCTCCCGGACCCCGAATTCTTCCTCCTGAGTGGATCCACATAGGTTAATGAAGACAGTAAAAGCCACACTGACACCATAGAGTCTATAGACTCGGCTCTGATAGGAGGCCGCCGTATTAATAGATCAGGGAGCTCGGAGGAAGCTCATTACTACAGCAACCGCCTTTGTTGTTGTGACCAAATCCTCTATGTGTGAAAACCGAGTGAGCAGCGCTGGATTTTCTAATTATTATTTTTTTTTTCTGATTACTATGGAACAGTTACAAAGATACAGACAAAAGAGCAAAAAACGATAAAAATGACATTAAGTGTTAATAGAATAAGTGTTAGTAAAAGGGACTGTCCTACATACTCTTTATTAACCACTTTGACGCTGGTTAAGTGTGTTAATGACACAATAAACCAGTGTTGAAGATATACCGTACCCATAGAGATATGCGCCGTGTTGTTGGCTGCCAATGGAAAGCCGTCATCGACTACCTGTGATAAAAATAATACCCGGGAAACTGTGAGATTGACGTTAAGGACACACAAAAGCAACACAAATGGCGTCCCCTGGATACAGCACGGCTGGGTGCACTAATGGGTCGGGTATGTTGAGATGTTTGGGGATATTTCCTTCTTGTAAAGTGATGGTCCGTCGGTGCGATCTGTGGGGGGGTCCCTCAAATCCTATTAAACCCTCTACTGCCTCCTATTCAGCAGAGACCCCATTCATTTTAGTAAGGCTGTTCCGCCATCCTCTGCATAGTGTGTGAGCAGAGCGCTGCTCTGCAGGGAAAAGCAGCCTCAATGCTGCGCCCCTTCATTCTCAGGATCAGGGCCCTGGAAGATGAAACCTCACCGATCACAAAGTGATGTCATGTCCTACTGATTAATCATTGTCAGATTGGAATACCCCTTTAAAAAAAGGGCGAGTTTAAATGAGGTTTTCTGAAAATCTTAAGCTATCCCCCTATTCAAAATGGAAAATCTAATCACAGGCTTTCTGACCCATTGGGACCCCCAGCTGTATGGAGGGCTTTGGTCACCCCGGCATGAATCGAGCAGAGGTTTTGCATGCTTGACCCCCATTTCATCTACTGTCTATGGGATTGACAAAAAAATAGTCAAGCGCAGGACTCTGCCCCTCCAGAAGTCCTACAGATGATGAATGAAGCGGAAAGGGAGCATTCAGCATCTCTGCTCCGTTCTGCTGAGCCCAGATATCAGGATCGCTGAGGAGAGGTGATAATTAGCAATTTTGTGAAAACCCCCTTTAATTCACCCTCTACTGTACATATATACAGGTGTTATCAGTCATTATAGAGGAGGAGGTGAGCTGTGATATCACCTATTGTGAATGGTGGATCCTGTGTTATCTACTGTATATAGAGGTGTTATCACTCATTGTACAGGAGGAGGAGGTGGTGAGCTGTGATATCACCTATTGTGAATGGTGGATCCTGTGTTATCTACTGTATATAGAGGTGTTATCACTCATTGTACAGGAGGAGGAGGTGGTGAGCTGTGATATCACCTATTGTGAATGGTGGATCCTGTGTTATCTACTGTATATAGAGACGTTATCAGTCATTGTACAGGAGGAGGAGATGAGCTGTGATATCATCTATTGTGAATGGTGGATCCTGTGTTATCTACTGTATATAGAGGTGTTATCAGTCATTGTACAGGAGGAGGAGGTGGTGAGCTGTGATATCACCTATTGTGAATGGTGGATCCTGTGTTATCTACTGTATATAGAGGTGTTATCACTCATTGTACAGGAGGAGGAGGTGGTGAGCTGTGATATCACCTATTGTGAATGGTGGATCCTGTGTTATCTACTGTATATAGAGGTGTTATCAGTCATTGTACAGGAGGAGGTGAGCTGTGATATCACCTATTGTGAATGGTGGATCCTGTGTTATCTACTGTATATAGAGGTGGACAGTGACAGATATTGTAGGGAGAAACCCCCAAACTGGTAATGCCCATTTGTCAATCTATTCATAAATTTCAAGTAGGAATAGCAAAATGCCAGAATAGGCAAGAAGAGATCTGTCAGAAGTGTGTTATCATGGAGAACATAGAGATTTCCTAAAACAGACCCCTATCCTCATCATGCATGTTATCATTCAACATTGAACTCCCTCGTTTTACACTAAAGCTTTGAGGAAACAACATATTTTGAAGAGTTTTAAAAAAAACAAAAACAAAAAAAAAAATGTAAGGTTTTATTACATTTTATTTGAGGTTTCAAAAGATTTTTTTGGTTTTGTTTTGCTTTGCCGTGTATAATTTGGTGCAGATTACATCAGGACAAGCACTTTTAATTTGCCCTTTTTCTACTATTAGGAGTTTTTCAAAACCGCAGTTTTTCAAATGCATGATATGACCAGCAAAGTGTATTACCCAAGGAAACAAATGTGCCTAACCCTTTCCAACCAAACCCAAGGAAGCTGGAAAGATAATCTGCTATAAAGTAAACCTGTCACCAGATTTGGGTGTTTGAAACTAAAGCACCATGTTCAGTAGCTCCTATGCGGAATTATAAGAAGGTGTCTATTATGCCCTGACTCTCCCTGTACACAGAATAAATAACTTATAAAAATCTACCACCCTGTAATATAACAACATGTTTTGTGTCCTATAGGCTTGATTGCAGCTCGGTCCGTCCCCGCCTCTCCTCAACGTCCGTCCCCGCCTCTCCTCAACGTCCGTCCCCGCCTCTCCTCAACGTCCGTCCCCGCCTCTCCTCAACGTCCGTCCCCGCCTCTCCTCAACGTCCGTCCCCGCCTCTCCTCAACGTCCGTCCCCGCCTCTTCTTCTAAATGATCTGAATTGCACACCTGTACAGAGGCTTCTCCAGATCGTACAGGCGCACTGTGCGAACTTGTGCAGACACCTTAGCGGTTCGTGCATGCACAGAACAATTTTAGGCTCTGTCCACAGTAGAGGGCAGAGAACAGTGCACGGCAAGGGGGGGGGGGGGGGGGGGGGGGAGGGACGCAAGAGAGAGGCGGGAGGGACGGCAAGGAGAGAGGCGGGACGGACGGCAAGGAGAGAGGCGGGACGGACGGCAAGGAGAGAGGCGGGACGGACGGCAAGGAGAGAGGCGGGACGGACGGCAAGGAGAGAGGCGGGACGGACGGCAAGGAGAGAGGCGGGACGGACGGCAAGGAGAGAGGCGGGACGGACGGCAAGGAGAGAGGCGGGACGGACGGGAAGGAGAGAGGCGGGACGGACGCAAGGAGAGAGGCGGGACGGACGGCAAGGAGAGAGGCGGGACGGACGGCAAGGAGAGAGGGGGACGGACGGCAAGGAGAGAGGCGGGACGGACGGCAAGGAGAGAGGCGGGACGGACGGCAAGGAGAGAGGCGGGACGGACGGCAAGGAGAGAGGCGGGACGGACGGCAAGGAGAGAGGCGGGACGGACGGCAAGGAGAGAGGCGGGACGGACGGCAAGGAGAGAGGCGGGACGGACGGCAAGGAGAGAGGCGGGACGGACGGCAAGGAGAGAGGCGGGACGGACGGCAAGGAGAGAGGCGGGACGGACGGCAAGGAGAGAGGCGGGACGGACGGCAAGGAGAGAGGCGGGACGGACGGCAAGGAGAGAGGCGGGACGGACGGCAAGGAGAGAGGCGGACGGACGGCAAGGAGAGAGGCGGGACGGACGGCAAGGAGAGAGGCGGGACGGACGGCAAGGAGAGAGGCGGGACGGACGGCAAGGAGAGAGGCGGGACGGACGGCAAGGAGAGAGGCGGGACGGACGGCAAGGAGAGAGGCGGGACGGACGGCAAGGAGAGAGGATAGACGGACGGCGAGGAGAGGCAAGACTGACAGCGAGGAGAGGGGGGAAAGACCGACCTACAATCAAGCCCATCAGACTGGAAACAGGTAATTATCATACAGAGCAGGAAGAATTTAAATCTTATTTATTCGGTGTACAGAGGCAGTGTGGCCATAATAGGCGTCTTCTTAAAATGCAGCATAGGTGCTGTTGAATGTGGCAAGTTTAGTTTCACACACCCAAATCTAGTGACAACAGAAACAGTTACAATCCAGCGACAGGAGGAAAAGGGAATTGTTTTAAAAACACAGTTTTATTATTCTTGATTAAAAGTCCAGTGCAGCATTAGTGAGCCCCAAAGCTGAATACAGGACCCAGTTCTACGCATTTCAGTTAGGAAGCCTTAGTCATGTAAATCTGTCCCCAAATATAAGGGATATCTTTTTTTTGTGGAGATCTGATGAGTCAATGATGAGAAATCTAGTGTAAAGGACATATGTACGGTAAATAAAGCGGGAGGTGCACTGGGGACCCTTCAGTGCACTTGGGCTAAGCTTTCTGAGCACAGACACGCCCCAGTGCACTTTCGGTCTGATTTGCATATAACTTTTACACTAGATTTCTTGTGAATGGCACATTGGATCTCTACAAAAACTGTGTCTACACGGCCAATACCACTCCTTCCATATGTAAAACACATTGACAGCTTTCCTTTCAATTCTAGTGGTAATGCATCCTTGTGATATTTTCCCTTTTAATAGATTTGCTACTGTGATAAAATTTGTAAACATGTTATCAAGGTTTTATTGTCCCCCTATAATTACCTCCAAATCTACTGTACAGAAGTGATGGAAAAAAATAAAGCATTTACGTCATGTTTTCTACATTTACTTTAAAAAACAGAAAAGAAAATATATAATTCAAAAAGGTGAAAAAGCATAAAAGAAATAAAAACTTCTCCTGTTGTGAACATAAATAATGACACCTGGAGCACAAACCATTCATTCTGGATGTGAAAGACGAAGGAGAGAAAGGAAAGAAACGCGGCATGAAAAGGAGCGCAATCTATTTGCAATGATTTGTCGGGGGCAGAGCAGGACAGGACAGTACAAAGGAAAAACAGAATAAATCTCACATTCATTAATGAGCGAGAAATCAACCCCATTCAGTAGACGTGAGTGATCACATGCAGCATGCGGCCACCGCTTACCTCCGAGCTATAATCGTCAGCGGTGGTGGAAACTTCACTCTCCGGCTGCGATTGAAACAAAACCTATTAAAAGGAGGTTTCTCCTCGCCATGCGACCACGTACACGGAGACCCCGACACATGGAAGCATGGACGCCTCTTCATCAGATTCTCTAATCCTGTGACCCCATGACAACACTGCCTGTCTACACTCTGTACCACATGCCATAGTGAACTTATAAGGGGATCTGTTGTTGATTGTAGTAAACACTTGTATTACCCAGAAACAATAATAAAAAAAGAAGAACAAGAAAGAAGAAGAAAAAGAACAACAAGGAGAACAACAACAAGAAGAACAAAAAGAAAAAGAACAAGAAGAAAAACAATAAAAAGAACAAGAAGAAAAACAAGAAGAAGAAGAAAAAGAACAACAAGAAGAAACACAAGAAGAACAAGAACAACAACAATAAGAAGAACATCAGCAAGAAGAACAACAATAAAGAAGAACAAGAAGAAAAAGAACAAGAAGAAGAAGAAGAAGAAGAAAAAGAACAACAAGAAGAAACACAAGAAGAACAAGAACAACAATAAGAAGACAAAAGAAAAGAACAAGAAGAAGAACATCAGCAAGAAGAACAACAATAAAAGAAGAACAAGAAGAAAAACAAGAAGAAGAACAAGAACAACAACAAAAGAAGAAGAACAAGAAAAAGAAGAACAAGGAAAAGAAAAGAACAAGAACAACAACAAGAAGCGGTGAAAGAAAATTTAGGAACATTTGTGCTATTCTTCTGTTATTCCTCCTGGAAATGTAAAATGTCACCAAAACCTGACAACTGGGTGTAGAGGATGTGTCTGTAGACAGTCGGGACAAGTGAGCGTGTGTAGGGGAACATCTGAATAGCTGAGCCAGCCTACTTTACAATCACAACCAATATATAAAAAGAGTAGTTTTTTGGCTATTGGTTGTGACTGGGAGGAAGGCTGGCTTAGCTATTCAGTTAAGTAGTCAGCTAGACCCCCTACTCTTACTATATATTAGCTGTGACAGAGGAGGGAGCTGGTTTAGCTATTCAAGTCAAGTCAGCCAGCCCCCTATTCTTCCTATATATCAGCTATGACTGCGAAGGAAGTAGTCAGCCAGCCCCCTACTCTTTCTATACTTTTAAAGTGGAGGGGATTAGTTTAGCTATTCTGTCAGCCAGCCCCCTACTTTGTACGTATAGTGGCTGTAACAGGGAAGGAAGCTGGTTAAGATATTCAAATTAGTAAGCCAGCCCCATACTCCTTTTAAAATATATTATATATTCGCCGTGACACAGGAGGGAGGATTAGCTATTCAAATAAGAAGTCAGCCAGCCCCCAATTATTCTTATATATTGGCTATGACTGGGAAGGAAGTAGTCAGCCAGCCCATTACTCTTTCTATATATTGACTGTGACAGATATTGAGACTGGCTTAGCTATTGAAGTAAACAGCCAGCCCCTATTTCTTTCTGTATACTGGCTGTTAAAGGGATAGGGGTTGGCTTACCAAGGATGGAAGAAAGACGTTGATATTTAGCCACAGATACATTAAGAATTGGGTGACCCCCTATATGTCCTCCCTGCAGTGGAGGGAGGATATTCATTACACCATGACTGTGGCACTCACCTCGATGGTGTACATCTTGTCGTGTTGGATCTTCTCCCCCTGGGGCAGTGTGTTCTCATGATGGTGAATTCGGCAGTGGTACCTGGTCCGCTGGAAGCGGTCTGGGAGGGGGCGCCATCGCTCTGGGACAGGCCGGCTTCTGACACCACTTCACCGCCATCCTGCTGTTTGGAGCTGGAGGACGCCTTCTTCTTCTTGTTCTTTTTGGCAGTGTTCTGGCTGTCCGTCTGTCCCTTGCGTTGTCTGAACTGGGCGAGCTAACAGGGGGGGCAAAGGAAAAAAGGTACATCAGCAACAGAGGCTAAAAGCCTACCACCTACCAGTGTGTGCACCAGGATTTAACATTATGTTCACACAATGCATTTTTTTTGCAAGTTTTTTAATTTTGGAGTAAAATTTTTTGTAATAACATTTTTGCTGTGATTTTTGAAAATTGTGTCTCACCATAAAATTGGAAAATTATACTAATATAACAGCTTGACCCCATAATGTGAACAAACACAAAAGCAGGATTTATTTGGCAGCGCTGTCCTTGGACTTTCCCTGAAGAGGTCAGGCCACTGCAGCCTCAAAGTGCAGGGCTGGGGCCTCCCTGGGACCCCCAAAGATGAAAGGGGCTTTAACCCCTAGGATCCTTCAGCTGGATAGTGCCATTAAACATATTTCTGTCCCAGCCCATGAGGAATAATGTCATTGAACATTTCTCTACCTCAGTCCATCATGGATTGTATCATTAAACACTTCAATGCCCTAGACCACCAGAGATTATCTCATTAAAGCCTTCACTTCCCTAGACCACTAGCCAGAGATAGTCCCATTAAACCCATCACTGGCCTAGCCCACCAGGGATAGTGCCATTAAACCAGTCACCGGCCTAGCCCACCAGGGATAGTGCCATTAAACCAGTCACCGGCCTAGCCCACCAGGGATAGTGCCATTAAACCCGTCACCGGCCTAGCCCACCAGGGATAGTGCCATTAAACCAGTCACCGGCCTAGCCCACCAGGGATAGTGCAATTAAACCAGTCATGGGCCTAGCCCACCAGGGATAGTGCCATTAAACCAGTCACCGGCCTAGCCCACCAGGGATAGTGCCATTAAACCAGTCATGGGCCTAGCCCACCAGGGATAGTGCCATTAAACAAATTTCAGCCCTAGTACACAAATGATAGTGTCATTAAACACTTCTCTGTCCCAGCCAACCAGGGAGAGTGCAATTAACTAGAATAATCCAATTAATCTGGCATAAGGAACATTAGATTAAATAATTTCTTAACTCCAAATCATATAATCAGAGAAATCCCCTATAAAGTTAGAGAACATATATATTTAACTGCTTTAAGATATCAATAAATGAAACAGTTAATGTAAAGTGCTCAGAACAATTTATTAATATGACAATAATATACTGTATATAAACGGCATCAAAATTCTAAAACTTCAAATGTGAGATTAGAGGGGTCCAAAAATCCCTAAAATCTCCTCTGCCACCATCAGAAAGAGCACTGGGATTGGGTCGTCTCCTTCTTGTCTGTGGCGAGATGTATAGGAGACTTCAGGCATTTTAACCCCTTCTATGCTCTTGAATACTAATATAGAAAAGGACTTGCTCTCTACTTTAAAGGGAACCTGTCAGGTGGTTTATGTCCCTCCAGCTATCACTGTCCGTACCTGCAGCTTTAATACTATTCTAATCATCCCTGTCTGAGCTCAGAGTGTAATGTGAAAGGTGAAAAAAAAGCATTTACCGTATATACTCGTGTATAAACCGACCCGTGTATAAAGCCGACCCCCTACTTTTGCCCCCAAAACCTGGGAAAACCTATTGACTCGTGTATAAGCCGAGGGTGGACCCCAGCACAGGTATACAGCCCCCAGCTGTGTGGTATATAGGCCTCCCCAGTGGTATATACAGCAGCCTCCTAGTGGTATATACAGCAGCCCAGTGGTATATACAGCAGCCTCCTAGTGGTATATACAGCAGCCTCCTAGTGGTATATACAGCAGCCTCTTAGTGGTATATACAGCAGCCTGCCAGTGGTATATACAGCAGCCTCCCAGTGGTATATACAGCAGCCTCCCAGTGGTATATTCAGCAGCCTCCCAGTGGTATATTCAGCAGCCTCCCAGTGGTATATACAGCAGCCCCAGCCCCATCCACACACACATACACACACATACATACACACACACACACACATATGCACCGTTTCTTACCTTGTCCGGTGCTGTCCCCCGCTGTCATGTCCCGCTCCTCCGGCCATCCGGTGCTGTCCCCGCTCCTCTCCTGGTCTGCGGCGCGGTTCCGGGTCCAGTTCCATGATGATCGGTGCGGTCCCCGGCCGACTTCCTGCTTCCATCTGTAATCTCCGCCCAGGTCAGGCCCTGCACCAATGAGAGCGCAGGACCCGTGCCGTCAATCACCGCCCAGACGCGGCCAGATGACGTTGGGGCCTCTGATTGGCCCAACGTCATCAAGGCGCCGCGGCTTGATGACGTCGGGCCAGTCAGAGGCCCCAACGTCATCTGGCCGCGTCTGGGCGGTGATTGACGGCACGGGTCCTGCGCTCTCATTGGTGCAGGGCCTGACCTGGGCGGAGATTACAGATGGAAGCAGGAAGTCGGCCGGGGACCGCACCGATCATCAGGGAACTGGACCCGGAACCGCGCCGCAGACCAGGAGAGGAGCGGGGACAGCACCGGACAAGGTAATGTATATTGCGCAGCGCCCCCCCGGTCTTATTTTCAGCCCCTACCGTATTGACCCATGTATAAGCCGAGGGGGGGACTTTTCAGCCCAATTTTTGGGCTGAAAAATTCAGCTTATACACGAGTATATACGGTATACACCTACATTTCAGTCCCCACCTTGGAGGAGGGAGACTGTCTGGCAGGATAATAGTTAACTCACTTTTAACTTGGATAGCTAAAGGACCTGTGGGATGTAACGATCATGTGACCATAGTGGGCGGAGCTAAGCCAGCAAACGTATTATGCTCTATAAGGACTTAGCTCCGCCTATTGTAGTCACATGGTTGTGACATCACATCAGGTCTCCCAACATGTCCTAGCACAAGGCTAAAATGTTAACTATTAACCTGCCAAACAGTCCCGTTCTCCAAGCTAGAGACTGTGCCTCATTGCATAAGGAAATGTACGTGTATAAAGGCTTTTCTTTCACCTTTCACATTACACTCTGAGCTCAGACAGGGTTGATTAGAATAGTATTATGAAGCTGCAGGAACAGACAATGATAGCTGGGGAGGCATAAACCACCTGACAGGTTCCCTTTAAAACTCATTCTAATTGGGTCCATGGTGAAGAAAAAAAAAAGCCTCAGAATGTGAGGGGTGCAGTCGGTCACCTGCCGCTGATTGGCTGCAGTGGTCACGTGATGCCCCATGTTGGAAGAAGCAGCCAGGAGATCTCATTGTATTAAGGTATGTTCACACAGTGCGTTTTTGCTGCGGTTTCTGCCTGCGGTTTACCATTGGTTTTATGGTAATTTATGCTAATTTGTTCATGCGGTTTTGATTCCCAGCAAAACCAATGTGTTTCACAGAAACGCTGCGCCCACACATTGGTTTTTGTTCTCTGGAGACAGTGTAAACACCTCAGGATTTGCTGCATTTTTGTTTTCCAGCAAAACCTATGATTCTAGGATTAGCTGTCCAAACACATTGTTTTCTGTTTGGTGAAGAAAGTGGAAACACCTCAGGTTTTGCTGTGTTTTAGAAAGAATGAGCATGGGTACTTCACCCCGCAAAGATTACACTCGATCAAAGAGGAGAACTCCCCACTTTGCTGGCGCTGTCTCGTAGAGATTGGAGACATCTCTCACATCTTTTGGCATTGTAGAGCATTGGAGTCTTTCTGGAACGAAACCCAAATGCTGCTCACGGACTTAACAGATGACGGATGTATTCTTTCTTCGGAACTTGTCATCCTCCTTCTTGATACTGAACACATCCCCCCTCACTATAGACCTCTGACGGTTCACATTATCTTAACAGCAAAAACACTTGTCGCATCGATGTGGAGAGACACCAAGTCACCCTCGTTCTCTACTCTTCTAGAGAAGGTCTCTACACACAATGCTTACGAGCTATCCTACGCACTTAGGCACAAATCAATTAATAAATACAATAAAAAATGG
Source organism: Allobates femoralis (assembly GCA_033576535.1). NCBI lineage: Eukaryota > Metazoa > Chordata > Amphibia > Anura > Aromobatidae > Allobates > Allobates femoralis. Next base: position 551,186,307 of record JARQOC010000005.1, read on the forward strand.
GGACCTTGGAACAGGCTATTTCCCTCTAGTCACTTCCCGAACGTGCAAGTCTAAACACACATGAACTGTATGGACCAAGTCATTCACAAGCACACTTCCAAACTCTTGAACAGTGATGACTCTTCTCCTCCCTCTTACCCCTTCCCCTTCCCTCTCGACCCTTCTATCCTCCCCCCCCCCTTTTAACCAAACATCAGAATTTTTGTTTATTGAATTATATTATTCAATTAGTTATAAAAGCTCATAAATTATGAGATGTGTTGTTAACCTTAACTATGCTGATTTATCGCAGACTAGTCCTATGCTCGTTGGCAAGGACATTACCTTACCTGTTTTGTTTGAACTAACTGAAACTGCCGCAGACTCAGTTATATCATATGTATGTTTAATCATTTACCTTGTATTATAAAACTCAATAAAAACTTTTGAACAAGAAAGAATGAGCATGTCAATTCTTTGCTGCACTTTTGCTTAAGTGGAAACACCTGTGGTATTTCCATTTTCTGTAGAGAAAAAAAAAAGTGTGTGTGTGAAAGCTTTTTCCTGCACACATAGGTTTTGATGGAAACCAAAAACTCAGGATTAGATTAGCATAGATTTACATAAAACCAAGGCAAAACCTGATCTCAAACGCAGCAAAACCTTCCTGTGGGCACACACCCTTCCATTTCAGTTTTTTATAACCCCTTTTTTGGCACGCTTATAAAGTCTTTTAAAGTTGGCAACCTGTTAGATCCCTTCCCTAGACCACCAGGGATCGTAACATTAACACCTCTACTGCTTTAGCACGCCAGTAACACAAACAACACCTCCTTTACTGTCCTAGATCATCAGCAACTATCTCCTACTTTGCCCCAGATTACTAATGGCGGGTTTACACGTCGCGATATCGCAGTACAATTTCAATGAAAAGTCACGTGGTTCGATCGTTGGACCCGATATCGTTCCTGCGTTGTATGGTGTGAACGTCCAATACGATGCAGGAACGATGTCAATGCGATATCGGGGATCGAATGAGCGTGCTATTCAATGCCCCGATATTGAAGGGAGATTGGAGCCGATCGTGCTGTGTAAACGCCCAATTACGATGCGATTTGATACGTCACCCATTCACTCCCATGTTAACTATGCGATCCTGGGTTGGGAGGCGGAGACATCGCACGGACGTTGTATTTCGATATCGCAGCGTGTAAACATTCAATGCGATGCGGGAGGAACGTGCACTAATTGCGCGCTCCCGCGCCATTGAGTTGCGATATCGAAACGATATCGCGGCGTGTAAACCCACCATAACAAAGATAGGATCTCCTTTTCTGCCCTAGACCACCAGGGATGCCGATATGAACACCTTTACTGCCCTAGCACACCCGCAACACAAACAACACCGCCTTTACTGTACTAGATCATCATCAGAAGTCGCCTACTTTGCCCTAGACCACCTACAATAAAAGATATTATCTCCCTACTCCCCTCTAGACCACCAGGGATGCCAATATGAAACACCTTTACTGCTCTAGCCCATCAGCAACAAAAACAACACCCCTTTACTGTACTAGATCATCAGCAGAAGTCGCCTACTTTGCCCTAGACCACCAACACTACAGACATGATCTCCTTACACCACAAGGGATGCAGAAATGAACATCTTTACTGCCCTAGCCCACCAGCAACATAAACAGAAACCCCTTTTCTGCCCTAAATCATCAGAAACAATCTCCTACTTTCCCCTAGACTACTACTACTAATAATAATAATATAATATTTATTTAATTATATAGCGCTATTAATTCCATAGCACTTTACATACATCAGTAATACTGTCTCTCTTGTAGCTGACAATCTAAACATCCTATCACTATGTCTTTACAATAAGGGAGGAAACCGGAGTGCTCGGAGGAAACCCACGCAAACACGGGGAGAACATACAAACTCCTTGCAACAATTCAGAATTGATCTCTTTATTCCAACTTAAGGGCCCTTTCATATCAGCGGTAATTTGAAATCGCGGCAGATGCGGTGAAAAAACCGCATCTGCCGCGATTGCCGCATAGCCGCCACATAACCGCTGCACTTGCGGCGCGGTTGCGGTAATCGCCACTTGCCGCACCTGCCGCAAGTCCCCCTATACTTACTATGGCGATTACCGCAACCGCGCCGCAAGTGCAGCGGTTATGCGGCGGCTATGCGGCAATCGCGGCAGATGCGGTTTTTTCACCGCATCTGCCGCGATTTCAAATTACCGCTGATGTGAAAGGGCTAGACCACCAGAGACGCTTTAGCCCACCAACATGACCTTTACTGCCCTAGATCATCAGCAACAATTTTCTACTTTGCCCTAGGCCACCAACAATACAGACATGATCTAACTCCACCCTAGACCACTAGGGATGCAGATATGAACACCTTTACTGCCCTAGCCCACCAGCAACACAGTTAGCACCCCCTTTACTGCCCCAGATCATTAGCAACAGTTTCTTACTTTGCCCTAGACCACCAACAATACAGGTATGATTTACTCTACCCTAGACCACCAGGAATGTCGAAATGAACACCTTTACTGCTTTAGCCCACCAACAACATGCCCTTTACTGCCCTAGGTCATCAGCAACAATCTCTTACTTTGCCCTATACTACCAACAATTCAGATGTGATTTCCTTAATCCACCCTAGCCAACCAGGGATCCTGATATGAACACCTTTACTACACTCTCCCACCAGCAACATAAACATTCACCTCTTTTCTGCCCTAGTTCATCAGCAACAGGCAATCTCCTACTTAGCCCTAGACCCACCAACCATACAGGCATGATCTTAGACCACCAGGACCCTTTTTCTAAATGTTGGAGTGCAATACAGTAGTATTTATTTGTGGACAAAGCCATGCACCACACAACCGTCCATGGCGATGTGTTACAATCACCTTATGTCTCCCTGAGGCAGCCGGTTTAACCGTGGTGCGTCTCAAAAAAGTCACAAGTCTTTGCATATCAAATAAAAAAAAAGAGAAACTGCACTCATTGGTTTATTGGTGCTCGCTGTATTTATTCAGAACTGGGTTACATCAGTGCGGGGAGGGGGTGCAGGAGCTGGACTACAACTTGCCGTTTCCTACAAACTTGTACTTCCACGGGTCCTAACAAAGGACCCGTGGAAGTACAAGTTTGCAGGAAACAGCAAGCCGTAGTCCAGCTCCCGCACCCCCTCACTGCACTGATGTAACCAGGACCCGTGGAAGTACACGTTTGTAGGAAACGGCAAGCCGTAGTCCAGCTCCCGCACTGATGTAACCCAGTTCTGAATAAATACAGCGAGCACCAATAAACCAATGAGTGCAGTTTCTCTTTTTTTATTTAGTAGTATTTATTTGCAGGTCTGACATAGAGGGAACATTTATTAGCAGCACCAATATCATTTATCACATCCACTAGGTCACGTCAATCTCTCGGCCTCCAGTGAACAATGGAGTAAACCGCTATGTATACTTTATTCTGTCGCCTCTGTTCAGTCAGTGAGTGGCAATTGTAGCTCTGCTCACAGATTACAGCCACCTAAGAACTTAATGACACAATCACTTTAACCAAACGCCCAGAAGACTCGTTTCTCCAGCAAAGCTCCGCACTAATCCTGCAAATCAAATTTAGAGATTGGCACAGGCCGATATAGGACTTGTGCCGAGATCTTATTTGGTGCCTTCACTTATAGAACGGAGGGGGCACAGCCAGTGGAAAAGCTTACACCATGAGGCATCGCTTCACATATCGGAGTCTGTAAATACCGGGGTCCCCGACTTCCCCCGATATGATCTCAATAATGTCTGTGGAGAAGCACGTACTCCTCACTATAGTCAATGTTTTTGGCATTGAACGGCATGAGAACGGGCAATGTTTCATCCACCGTAGTGATCACTGGGGTCCAGGCAATCAAACATGTCCTGCACCAAAATAGATGCTAGACAATTTACATTGCAAAAAATGGGGGTCCAGCGCCAGAGACCCTTTATTCTCAGGATTGGTGGTGGTCCCAGAGGCCTATAGCCCCCATTGATCCCAGTGAAGAACAGACCCAGGCATGGAGCCTACTTTACATTCGCTGTGAATGTGGACACGCACACAGATGGATGGCCTGGTACGCCAGAGAGCAATCAAAAACAGAGAAGGGGCGCCATGATACATCCAAAATGCAAAGCCTTTATTCTCAGGATTGGTGGTGTTCCCAGAGGCCTGGGGCAGCCAGTGATCATGACGAAGAACTGGCCTCGGCATGGAGCCTCCTTTACATCGACTGTGAATGGAGACGCCTGCACAGATGGATGGCCTGACGCAACGCAGAGCAGTAAAAACCACAGAAGAGGTGCCATGCTACACAGGAATGTGGAGTCAGTAAGCCAAACATCCGACTCCACCCAAAATGGACTGACTGTTGCTACATGTAGACTACAAACCCTTTATTCTCAGGATTGGTGGTGGTCCCAGAAGGTCTGGAGCCCCCAGTGATCCTGACAAAGACCTGGTCCAGCATGGAGCCTCCTTTATATGAATGGAGATGCCTACACAGATGGATGGCTTGCTGCGCTGAAGAGCAGGAAGAACCAGAGAAAGCGGAATCGCCATACATGTATCCTCAGGACAGGTGGCGGTTCCAAAAATCAGACTCCACCAATCAGGAAGAGATGGTGAATCCTAGTAACACCCCATCACTCCTTAAATTGGTCTCTATTTAAAAGATGGCATATTGCTAGGATTTACCACCCCTTTATGATTGGCAGCTGCTCTAGCACCCCAGACATATCTTGAAAATGGAGCAGGCGCAGAACCCAACCTACATTTCCATTTTAGCTTATGTAGCGACAACCTGACCACCCGACATTAATGGGGCCGGCTGGAGGAGGCCGGGAGTGCCAGAGGTTTTACCCTGACCGATCATACAGGGGCAGAATAGCTTATTGATGGATAATACCCCTTTAGAGTGAAGAAAAAGTCCTATTAAATATTGAAGTTATGCCTTCATAACTCGAGTGTCGCACCAATCCTGAGAATGAAGGGTGTGATGTAGCGCTGTGTCCCCTTCTCTCCTTTTACCTGAACGGAGGTGCCCCATGTCAACCAGCTGTGCAGAGAATGGCATCCGGCCCCATTAACAATCATAAAGAGATGGCAATGCTAAACAAATGGCAAAAATTAACTCCTCAGAATAAGATTTATCTGGCGTCCGCTCCAATGCCTCGCCACGTGGTTTTAACAAATGAATGGACATACGGTACCTTGTAGCAGAACATGTCCACCAGTGGGAACGGTCCTAGTCTGCGGGTACGGTCCAGTGTACGAGAACGGTCCCAGTGTGCAGATAGAGTCCCAGATGGCAGGTACGATCCCAGTGTGCAGGTATGATCACAGATGGCGGGTATGGCCCCAGTGTGCGAATACAGTGCCAGTCGGCAGGTACAGTCCCAGTCAGTGGATATGGTCCCAGACGGCAAGGGTGGTCCCAGTTGGTGGGTACGGTCCCAGTCAGCAGGTATTGTCCCAATGTGCAGGTACG